>QPMI01000134.1:0-110870 GCA_004431415.1 Cyanophora paradoxa
GCGCGACGCCCGACCCCCGGCTCGCTCGGGAGCCCTGCGCCCGCGGTCGCTCGCCCCCGAGCTCCGCTCGCGGCCCCCGAGCCGAAAGCTAGGCGGAGCCCGCGGCTGCTAGAAAGGAAGCTAGCCGCCCCACGCCACGCCTGCGCGCCGCCCTGCCCGCCCCGCCCCGCCCGGCCCCCGGCTCGCTCGCTCGCCCGCGCCCCTCGAGCCGAGCCGCCGCATGGGGCGGGCCCGGGCGCAGCCGGAGCAGACGATGTACGCGAAGGAGTACTACAAGCGGGAGGCCGCCGACGCCCTCCTCGACGTCCGCCGCGAGGTGAGCGAGACCCAGTCTCGATGATCCGATCTGGCCCAGACTAGTCTAGCTAGGCCTATCCAGTCCGGTCCTCCGGTCTAGTCCAGCTGGCCCCTTGTCTTAGCTTGCCTAGCATAGCATCTGCCTCTCTTTAGGCCCTAGCTGACTCCTCCTCGCAGTTCTCGGGTGCCGATTCTGCTCTGGACGGACCACGGGCCGCTTCCGGGCGAGAAGGTCAGGCCCTTACCCGCGGGCCTCTACCCCCGCCCCCTCGCGATCCACTCGCCCCCGGCCATCTTCCACGCCGTGCCGCTCCTTATGCGCTCACGTCGGACTCTAAACCGCGGCCTCCACCCGGGCTACCTACCCACGCCCGGCGTCCCTCACGCCACTCACCGCCCCTCACGCGCCCCCGCGCCCGCCCGCCCCAGATCCGGCGGATGCACGGGAGGACCCCCTCCCGAACCGGCCCCCGATCCTCAAGTCCGCCCTCGTCATCCGGTCCGTCCGCTCCGCCCGCGCCGCCCGCCCGCCCGCCCTCCTTTCGCTCGTCTACATTAAAAGCTCCTTAGCTTCCATTTCTAAAGTCTCGGAAACTTCCATAGCTATAGCTAGAGTCTCGAACAGCGTCAGCGCGCCCTCCCGGCCGGGCCCTTGAGCAGCCAGCACGGATCATCTGATCTCTGAACTGGCGCGCAGGCGCCGGCGTGGCGGACGGCGAACTTCCTGTGGGACCCCACGAGCCGCACCAAGTGGGACAAGGTGCCCCGTCCTCGAATTTGATCCTAGATTGGATCTCGTGGATTCTCGTGGATTCCGTGGATTTCCTCAGCTCAGATCCCAGATCGTTCTTGAATTTGATCCCTAGATTGGATTCTTTAGAAGATCCGATAGCGGAGCGCTCGTTTTTCCGAGCGCCCTCAGAGTTTTAGCTTCCTAGCTAGCTTACTTCCCAAGCTCATCTAACCAATTGTTCTCCGGCCCCCCCTCGCCCGCTCGCCCGCGCGCGCAGCTGGCGCTGCGGTGCGGGGTGGTTGACGAGCTGGAGCGGACGACGCGGGTCGACTACGTCGAGGAGACGAACCTGCTCCCGGGTCACCTCCCCCGCAACATGGTCCTCGTCGCCACCGTCCAGGTGGGCGCCAGCACCCGTCTGGCTGCCGGGCTCTGGGGCGAGAGGGCGGGCGGGCGCCGGTCCCGCTGACACGGCTCCCTCTCTGCAGCGCGACCTGCACGCGCGCATGTTCGTCATCGCCTACCGCTCCGTCATCCACAAGAAGGGTGCTTCGCTTAACCCTGCTTCACCCTGCTTCTCTTTTTCCGCGAGCTGCGCTGTTCTGAACCGGGGCGCGCAGTCAAGGTGGAAGGGCAGTTCATCCGAGCGCACGTCTTCAAGGGGGTGCGCGACGTGTGGCGGGGCGGGGGGCGGAAGACGGGGCGCGGCACGGCGCGAAGCGAGAGGGGGCGCGGCGCGGAGCTTCGCAAGACTGGGCGGCAATACGCCGAGCGGCGGGGCGGGGCGGGACGCGGCTATCGATATCTCCCTTCCGGCGCAGCGCAGCTCCGCTAGCTCGCGTCTCGACTCTGGAGCACTAGCAGGAGAGCCTGACGGGGCGGGGCGCGGGGCGGCAGGGCTTCATCGTGCGCGAGGTCGACGAGCGCAGCAGCGAGCTGACCTACGTCATCCAGATGGACGTCAAGGTAGCCTACCCCCCCCTTTTCGTCCCCTCCCCGTGACGTCACGCCCACCGTGACGTCGCGCCGCTCGATTAGGGCGTCCTATCGCGCGTCACGGCGGAGCATTACTTCGCGCGGCGCATGCTGGCGCCGCAGCAGGCAGGCTTTCCCGTACCCCTCTTGTCTTCCTCCCCGCTCTTCCTCAGTGCCGCCCCCCTCCCCGCTTTGCAGATCGGGTACGCCCTTAGGATCGAGTACCTGTCCAACTGCGGGAAGGTGTGTGTACCCCGGCCGGGCTCCGCGGGCCCCGTACCCCGTCTCGCGGGCCGCGCTGACGCCCCTGGCAGTGGATCAAGGGCGGGCTCTTCCCCCCCCGCTCCCTTGTCTCTGAGTCGCGGCACATCCAGGGGGCCCTGAAGAAGGTACGAGCTGGAGCACGCTCTTGTTTGTTCCCGCGCGTTTCCTCGCTCGGGAGCTGACGGGTACGCGGCAAGATCCGGGGGATGAAATCGCTGGTGTCGTTCCTTCCGGGGTCCTCGTCGGGGCAGCCGTCGCCCACGGCTCCGAGGAGGAGCAGCCGGGGACCGCGCCCCGCCCCGCCGCACGAGGGCGCGGAGGCGCCGGGGGGGAGGCCCGCGGGGGGTACGGAATCCGGGCCCACGAGGCGGCGGCGCCCCGCGAGCCCAGGCGGACCCCGAGAGGGCGCGCGTACCCTCCCCGGGCCGGACGCCGACGCGCCGTCGCCGCAGCCGTTGCCGGGCCGCCCGAGTCGGCGCAGCCGTCGCGGAAGGCTGCGCGGCTCGCCGCACCGCAGCCGCTCGACGTTGCGGGCGACCGTTCCCCCTCCCCTTCCCTCCTCCCCGTCGCCGTCGCGGCGGCGGCCGGGGCCGCGCGGCGGCCGCAGCGAAGTCGCCGCAAGGGCAGGGCCGGCGGGCGTGCAGAGGGGCCAGCGGTCCCCGGCCCTGGGAAGGCGGCGCCCTCGATCGGGAGCGCTGCCTCCCTAGAGGCCGCCCCCGCCCCGGACGCGGCGGGGCTCCTGGCGACCCTCAAGCCCCGCCCCGCGCTGCCGCCCGCCGCCGGAGCCGGAGCCGGAGCCGGCGCCGGGTCCTCCCTCGCCGCCGCCGCCGGCGCCGCCGTGCCCCGCCCGTCAACAACGGCGGCGGCGGCGTCGGCTTCTCCCCCGCCGCCGCCTCCGTCCCGGGCTCTTGCCCGACTCCTTCAGCTGGCAGCAGCCGGACCAGCGGCGGCCCTCGACGAGCGATGGCCTCGCCGGCTCGAGCCTCCTCCGCCGGGCGCGGTCATCGCGGGCATCAGGTCCGTCCGCCCGCGCGCCCGCTGCGCTGCGCCGCACAGAAGATGCTTGCTGGCCGCTCTGTCTACCCTTCCATCTCTGCGCACCTGTCCTTTACCCGCCCGCCTCCCGCCCGCGCGCAGGCGGGCGTCGACGGCGGCGAGCCTGCCGCGCACCTACTCCGGCACCTCCCTCGCATCCACCGTCCTCCTCAACCCGCCCCAAGTGAGAGAGAATCTGCTGAGCCTCCTCTAACAGACCCTTCCTCTCTCCTCCCTCGAATCTTCTTCCGCCCCTCACGCCCCTCGCAGACGGCGCCGGCGGGCCGCCGAAGCGGCCGAGCGGCCTCAGCGCCCTCCAGGTCCCCCCCCCCCCCCCAGAGGCCCCGGGCCCGAGAGGCTCGAATCTGGCCGGACCTGGGCCTGGATCTAGCTCGAACTTAGAGAACCTAGAGGACCTAGAGAACGCTGGCGGCCTCCGCGCCTCCTCCTCATCGCGCCGGCAGGCGCTGCTGGACGCGAGTCCGGTGGTCTTCGACGCGGAGGAGCTCGCCCGCGAGGAGCGCCGCCTCCGCCGCCGCCGCCGGTGCGAGCCGCCCGCCCCGCCCCGGCCCAGCCCGGCGCCACGTCGTCGCTCGCTGTAGCTATCTACACCGTGAGTGCTAGAGAACGAGGTCTCTTCTGACGGTGCTGCGCAGGCTGGCGAGGCAGGCGGCGGCGGAGGCGCGGGCGGACGCGGAGCGCGTGGCGACGCCGGCGGCCCTGCAGCAGCTGCAGCTGCAGCACTCGGCGACGGCCCCGGGGGCGCTCGCGCCGGGCCTGGCGGGGCGGTGGCGCAGCTCGCCGCGCGGCGCATGTCGCGGCGCATGTCCCTCATGAAGCTCGCCGAGCTGGCAGCGCAGGGCGCCGAGGTCTCCGCCTTTCTGAGGTGCCGCCCTCCTCCCTCTCGCGCCTCCGCAGAGCCTCACTTCGTTCGCCGCGGCGCAGCTCGGACGGCTCGCCGCTGCGGCAGTCGGCGGGCGGCGGCGGCGGGGCGGGCGGGTGGAGCGAGGAGAGCAGCTCGGGGAGCAGCGCGGAGGAGGCGGCCGCCAACTCGGCGCAGGAAGAGGACGAGGCCGAAGAGGAGAGGATGCGCGAGGTGCGCCGCCGGCGCCGCTGTTCGCCTTCGTTCGCTTCTGTCTGCCGTCCGCTGAGGGCGGTCCCGGGTACAGGAGGACCCGCTTAACCTCACGGGCTGGGCGAACGCTCGCCAGGCGAAGAAGGCGCGGCACCGGGGGGCGGGGGCGGGGCCCGCGGCCCCCGGGCAGGAGGGCAGGGCGGCCGCCGCGGCTGCGGCGAAGGGGCCGCTCAAGTCGGGCGGGGTGGGGGCCCGCCTCTTCCGGAAGTATATGGCGGTACCCCTCCCGTCCATGCGGCTCCTCAGGGAGCGCGGCTCCGCTCGCCCTCCCCGGACTCCGCTCGGCTTCTCCCCCCCGGGCCCAGACCGCCGCCGGCCGCGTCCGCGTCTCTACCCCCCTCGACCCCGTCCACCAGGCGGTGCGCGTACCCCATCCCGCCTCCGTCTCACCCGCCGCCCCCTTGACCGGGTACGGCAGGCTCTGGACTTTGCGAACGCGCGGGCGGAGGCGCGGAGGCTGCGGCACGAGGCCGGCGTGAGCGCGTCCGCGGGAGCCTCTCCTTCGGCGACCTACCCCCCGCCGGCGACCTCCCGCCGGGCCTCAGATACGTACCCCGCCGCGGAACAGGCGGGCGTCCACGGCGGACGGGTACGCCGCTCCTCCGCGTCGGGCGGGGGCGCCGGAGGAGCAGCATACTGGCGCCCGCCGGATCCGAACCGCCGCTCGCCGGCGCCGGGGCCGGGCCGGGGCCCCACGGGCGCGGCCCCGGGCACCTCTCCGTCGCGCAGTCGGCCCCCTCGCTCGGGGGCCTGGGCCTGCGCTCCGGCGCCCGCCCCGCGACGGTCCCTGCGGAGCCCGCCCGCCCGCATCTAGGCCTGCCCCCGGGGGCGGCGTGACCCTCTGGTACTAGTGTCCCTGCCCGAGTCTGAGCCCAGGCTCAAGCTCGCTCTTCTGTGCACTATGGTTTTGTCCTTATTCTAGTAAGCGTTGTGTCTTATATATTTCGGCATCCCACTGATCCTGCCCCGCAGCCCACTCGCGCCGCACGCCCATGCCAAGCCCGAGTCTGTTTTTCTGCTCCGCTCCCAAGGCCGAACGATAACCCGAGCCCCGTGCCCAAGCTACCCTAGCCCCGAGCGCTAGCCCGAGCTACCCTCGCAGTCGATCTCGCCGAAAAACATCGTACGTATATACGGACAGACTCGTGATCAAAGACAGAATCTTAGGCAGCTAGGATAGAACCGCTAGACAAGAATCACAATTTGGAAAGACAAATTACGCCCAGCCGCCTGAATCACTCAACCGAATTCGAAGGGAAATTAAAGACTCTGGCGAATGCAGAGTGCCGGGCCCGCGGCCGGGCCCCCTCGTCGCAGGCCTCGTCGAGGGGGGCGGGGGTGCCACGGTGCTCAGGGAGGGCTGAACCTCGGGAGCACCGAGAGCACCCGAGGCATCCTCCAGGGGGGGGGGGGGGGGGGGGGGGGGGGGGAGAACGGCGGGGGAGGGGGAGGGGGAGAGGGAGGGCCTCTCCAGGGGCCCGGGCGCCGCGGAGCGCCGCGCCGCGCGGGCGGGCGGAGGCGGAGGCGCTGACGGCGGGCGGGAGGAAGCGAGCGAGCGACGGCCTGGGGCCCGACCGGGGCTCGCCGCGGCGCGGGGGGCGAAGCGGAGCCGGGCGGAGGCGGGCGGGGCCGTCAGCGGCGGGCGGCCTCGTCGCAGGCCTCGAGCAGGATCCGGACGCTGACCTGCCGGGATCTCTCCAGCTGGCACACCGGTCGGTTTCTTTGGCCGAGAAGCCGGGGAGGGTGGCGGCGCACAGGCGGGGAAGCGGCGGGACTTCTCGTCGTGGAGGAGCACGAGCAATTTTCACGTATATATACATACGTAGGGGCAGCCGGCGGCCATAAGAAAAATGAATTGGAAAATGGGAGCCGGGGGCGGGGGCGGGGGCGGGGCGGGCGGGGCGGCGCCAAGAGGAGTGGATTGGAAGCCGCGAGCTGTTGGTGCGCTGCCGATGGCGAGGCTCGGGCCTCGGGTCTCGGGGGAGGCGGCGCGCGCCCTCAGAGTCAGCGCGGGAGAACTCGAGGAAGAGGAGTCGCAGGCTGAAAGGCCGCGATCGGGCGCAGGGGCGCGGGCGGGCCCGCGCCCCGCTGGCGGGCCCTCGCGCCCTGCAGCTGCCTCCAGATCTCTCATGATCAGTCTATCGGGCCAGTACTATAGCTAGAACTAGTCACGTGCACTGGGCCACTGCATGGGGAAGGGGAAGGGGGTCCTTCCCCAATGATAGCGCTAGCCTAGTACACGTATACGTAGCTAGCTATAGCTATAGCTATATAGCTATAGCTGCCACGGCCTCAGCTCTTAATTCGGCCCTTCCATTTCGCTGCGAAAATCGGGCGAGTCTTTTTATGGAAAATCGGGCGAGTCCCGTCCCGGTTTTTTGTATGGGCCAGTTTGCAACGTCAGTGGGCGCCCGCCATAGTAAAAGACCGGGAATTTTCCCGGTTTTTTGTGGTAACGAGCTCGGATCCCGCGGGGCCCGCTTTTCAAACAAAGCCGCATTCGCGTCGCTGCGCACGCGGCACACGATGCGACGTAGCTACAGCGCGCGGAGAGGCGGTAGAGAGGCCGGGGCGGCGTGCGGGCGGCCGGTGGACGCCGGCGCAGCGCCCCCGGGTAGCGGCGGGGCGGGCCGGGGCGCGGGGCGCGGGCGCGGGGCGCGGGCGCGGGGAGAGAGGCGGGGGCGCTGCTGGGGACGGCGGCGGCGGCGCGGGCCGATCGGCGGCGCAGCGGCCTCAACCTCCGTCCCCCTCCGCCGGGCCCGGCCCGACGCGCCCGCCCCGCCCGCCCCCGCGCCAGTCCTCCTCCCGCGGCTGCGGGCGGGCGGCGGTGAGCGCGGGGGCCGCGGGGGCGGGGCCGGTGTCGGGGCGCGCACCGCGGGCGGGCGCCGGGGAGGCGCGAGCGGCGGGCGGGCCTCGGGCTCCGCAGCGGCTACGGTCGCTCCGGCGGGGGCGCGCGGCTCGGCCGGGGCCGCCGCGAGGCGCTCCTCCGCCAGCGCGCCCGCCGGCGGCCCCGGAGGCGAGGTCGAGGAGGGCGGGGGCGGGCGGGGTCGGGGAGGGCGAGGGCGGCGCCGTCCGCGGGGCGATCGGCGGGGGACGAGGCGGGCGAGCGCGGCGCCCGCCGGCCGGCCCTCAGCTCCGGGCACCGCCTGCTCCGAGGGCGGCCCTGCTTCGTCCTGCTTCCGCCGCCGCCGCTCCTCCGCCGCCCCCGCGCCCGCGCCGCCGCAGCTCGGGCCGCCGTCCGATGCCCGCGCCTTTGCCTGCGGCCGCTGCGGCGTACGCGCCGGAGAGCCTCGGCCCGCCGGCGCCGCCTCCGCGCCCACGGGCCGCGCGCCGCCGGGGCGCACGCGCGGCGAGGGCGGCGCCCTGGGGCGGGCGGGGCGGCGGGAGGGGAGTGGCGGCGGGGGGCCGCGGGGCGCTGCGGGGGCCGAGCTGCGGGGCGGCCGCCGGGGGAGCGCCCTGTGCAGAGGAGAGCGGACTCCGGGCGCGAGGGCCGTACGCAGAGGCCGGCCGCCGCCTCACAGCTGAGCGGCGCCCCGTGCCGCGCCGGCTCCGTTGGATTCGCGGCGGTTACTAACTGCCGACAGCCGTTAGGCTAACTGCCGCGCAGCGGAGGGGGCGGCGCTTCGGGGCTTCGGGGCACACGCTGCTCCTCGCTGGGGACCGATGCGGGGCGGCCTCCGTGCCGCGAACCGCGTCACGGGCAATGCCGAGCCGTGCTCCACGGGCTTCGTGCTCCGCGCCCCACTCACGGCGACTCCGCCCTTCGCCCGCCAGTCCATTCAAGCGCGGCGCGGCCATCCGGGGCGACCTGCCGCGGGCGTGCGTCAGCTTCGACTTCGCCGCATGCAAATGCACGACGCTGTGCGAACCAATGCCCTCCGCCAAGGCCGCCGCCGCCGCCGCGCCTCCGCCGAGCTCGCGACGACCGCGAGCGGCCATTGCGGCGCTTCCAAGGGAGGCTGATCGTGCTCCAGATGCGTGGAGGAGCGCATTCTGTTGGCCAGCTGCTCGCCCGCACGCTGTGGAGCGAGATCTCGTCACGATTTCTGTGCCGGCTTGGGGTACAGCGATCGCCCGCTTCGCCACCTTCGCTCCTCGGGCTTCGATGCGCCTTGCGGCGCGGCGCCGGTATACGTGCATTCTATCTCTATCGACGGCATGTGCTGGTCTAACACGCGCCGCTCGCAGCCTTGCGATCTTGTGCGACTCGGCGATGCGGTCGATTGCAGGGATCAGCGCGCGCGCAGGCGCGCGGCTCGATGCGAGTGCGATGCGATCCCGGCGTCGAGCGGATCCAGGTATGCGGCTCGGCCGCGCACGGACGCGCCCATCCTGCGCGACTCTGCCCGACTCTGCCGCCTCCGCTCCCAACGAGCCGGCCCGCGTCGACGTCACGCCCGCGCGCAAGCTCGCTGACGTCCGCCTCGAGCGGCGCCCCGCGGGCCCCTCGGACCCGCCGGTCGCCCCGCGCGAGAGGCGCCCCCGCAGCGCCGCGCGCCCCGCCTCCGCGCGCCCCTCGAGCTCCCGCAGGGCAGCGGCGGGCGCCCGCGACTCCTCCTCCTCCTCCCCGCGCGCCCGCCCCGCCCCGCCCGCGCGCCCCGCCCCGCCCCGCCCCGCCCCGCCCCGCCCCCGCAGCTTAGCTTACTGAGTCTTTGGCCTTGGCTCTCTGGCTGTTTACTCTCCGCCCAGGTTCGACATGGCGCACGTGCTGTTCCTCGGCGTGGACCGCGGCGAGGCGCACGGGGCCAAGAAGGTCGCCACGGTGCGCGCCCCTCGTCTTATTCTTCTATAAGATTCTTTTACAAGAGCCGCGAGTATTGCTGTTTTTATTCTATCTAGATCTAGACCTTTATTCTATCTATCGGCTCGAAGAGGGTCGCCACGGCGCGTGAGCGCGCCTACGGTCGAGGGCGAGATGAAGCTGGGCGGGGCTCGCGGCTGCTAGCAAGCTAGCCGCGCGACGCCCGACCCCCGGCTCGCTCGGGAGCCCTGCGCCCGCGGTCGCTCGCCCCCGAGCTCCGCTCGCGGCCCCCGAGCCGAAAGCTAGGCGGAGCCCGCGGCTGCTAGAAAGGAAGCTAGCCGCCCCACGCCACGCCTGCGCGCCGCCCTGCCCGCCCCGCCCCGCCCGGCCCCCGGCTCGCTCGCTCGCCCGCGCCCCTCGAGCCGAGCCGCCGCATGGGGCGGGCCCGGGCGCAGCCGGAGCAGACGATGTACGCGAAGGAGTACTACAAGCGGGAGGCCGCCGACGCCCTCCTCGACGTCCGCCGCGAGGTGAGCGAGACCCAGTCTCGATGATCCGATCTGGCCCAGACTAGTCTAGCTAGGCCTATCCAGTCCGGTCCTCCGGTCTAGTCCAGCTGGGCCCCTTGTCTTAGCTTGCCTAGCATAGCATCTGCCTCTCTTTAGGCCCTAGCTGACTCCTCCTCGCAGTTCTCGGGTGCCGATCTGCTCTGGACGGACCACGGGCCGCTTCCGGGCGAGAAGGTCAGGCCCTTACCCGCGGGCCTCTACCCCCCGCCCCCCTCGCGATCCACTCGCCCCCGGGCCATCTTCCACGCCGTGCCGCTCCTTATGCGCTCACGTCGGACTCTAAACCGCGGGCCTCCACCCGGGCTACCTACCCACGCCCGGGCGTCCCTCACGCCACTCACGCCGCCCCTCACGCGCCCCCGCGCCCGCCCCGCCCCCCAGATCCGGCGGATGCACCGGGAGGACCCCCTCCCGAACCGGCCCCCGATCCTCAAGTCCGCCCTCGTCATCCCGGTCCGTCCGCTCCGCCCGCGCCGCCCGCCCGCCCGCCCTCCCTTTCGCTCGTCTACATTAAAAGCTTCCTTAGCTTCCATTTCTAAAGTCTCGGAAACTTCCATAGCTATAGCTAGAGTCTCGAACAGCGTCAGCGCGCCCTCCCGGCCGGGCCCCTTGAGCAGCCAGCACGGATCATCTGATCTCTGAACTGGCGCGCAGGCGCCGGCGTGGCGGACGGCGAACTTCCTGTGGGACCCCACGAGCCGCACCAAGTGGGACAAGGTGCCCCCGTCCTCGAATTTGATCCCTAGATTGGATCTCGTGGATTCTCGTGGATTCCGTGGATTTCCTCAGCTCAGATCCCAGATCGTTCTTGAATTTGATCCCTAGATTGGATTCTTTAGAAGATCCGATAGCGGAGCGCTCGTTTTCCGAGCGCCCTCAGAGTTTTAGCTTCCTAGCTAGCTTACTTCCCAAGCTCATCTAACCAATTGTTCTCCGGCCCCCCCTCGCCCGCTCGCCCGCGCGCGCAGCTGGCGCTGCGGTGCGGGGTGGTTGACGAGCTGGAGCGGACGACGCGGGTCGACTACGTCGAGGAGACGAACCTGCTCCCGGGTCACCTCCCCCGCAACATGGTCCTCGTCGCCACCGTCCAGGTGGGCGCCAGCACCCGTCTGGCTGCCGGGCTCTGGGGCGAGAGGGCGGGCGGGCGCCGGTCCCGCTGACACGGCTCCCTCTCTCTGCAGCGCGACCTGCACGCGCGCATGTTCGTCATCGCCTACCGCTCCGTCATCCACAAGAAGGGTGCTTCGCTTAACCCTGCTTCACCCTGCTTCTCTTTTTCCGCGGAGCTGCGCTGTTCTGAACCGGGGCGCGCAGTCAAGGTGGAAGGGCAGTTCATCCGAGCGCACGTCTTCAAGGGGGTGCGCGACGTGTGGCGGGGCGGGGGGCGGAAGACGGGGCGCGGCACGGCGCGAAGCGAGAGGGGGCGCGGCGCGGAGCTTCGCAAGACTGGGCGGCAATACGCCGAGCGGCGGGGCGGGGCGGGACGCGGCTATCGATATCTCCCTTCCGGCGCAGCGCAGCTCCGCTAGCTCGCGTCTCGACTCTGGAGCACTAGCAGGAGAGCCTGACGGGGCGGGGCGCGGGGCGGCAGGGCTTCATCGTGCGCGAGGTCGACGAGCGCAGCAGCGAGCTGACCTACGTCATCCAGATGGACGTCAAGGTAGCCTACCCCCCCCTTTTCGTCCCCTCCCCGTGACGTCACGCCCACCGTGACGTCGCGCCGCTCGATTAGGGCGTCCTATCGCGCGTCACGGCGGAGCATTACTTCGCGCGGCGCATGCTGGCGCCGCAGCAGGCAGGCTTTCCCGTACCCCTCTTGTCTTCCTCCCCGCTCTTCCTCAGTGCCGCCCCCCTCCCCGCTTTGCAGATCGGGTACGCCCTTAGGATCGAGTACCTGTCCAACTGCGGGAAGGTGTGTGTACCCCGGCCGGGCTCCGCGGGCCCCGTACCCCGTCTCGCGGGCCGCGCTGACGCCCCTGGCAGTGGATCAAGGGCGGGCTCTTCCCCCCCCGCTCCCTTGTCTCTGAGTCGCGGCACATCCAGGGGGCCCTGAAGAAGGTACGAGCTGGAGCACGCTCTTGTTTGTTCCCGCGCGTTTCCTCGCTCGGGAGCTGACGGGTACGCGGCAAGATCCGGGGGATGAAATCGCTGGTGTCGTTCCTTCCGGGGTCCTCGTCGGGGCAGCCGTCGCCCACGGGCTCCGAGGAGGAGCAGCCGGGGGACCCGCGCCCCGCCCCGCCGCACGAGGGCGCGGAGGGCGCCGGGGGGGAGGCCCCGCGGGGGGGTACGGAATCCGGGCCCCACGAGGCGGCGGCGCCCCGCGAGCCCCAGGCGGACCCCGAGAGGGCGCGCGTACCCTCCCCGGGGCCGGACGCCGACGCGCCGTCGCCGCAGCCGTTGCCGGGCCGCCCGAGTCGGCGCAGCCGTCGCGGAAGGCTGCGCGGCTCGCCGCACCGCAGCCGCTCGACGTTGCGGGCGACCGTTCCCCCTCCCCTTCCCCCTCCTCCCCGTCGCCCGTCGCGGCGGCGGCCGGGGCCGCGCGGGCGGCCGCAGCGAAGTCGCCGCAAGGGCAGGGGCCGGCGGGCGTGCAGAGGGGCCAGCGGTCCCCCGGCCCTGGGAAGGCGGCGCCCTCGATCGGGAGCGCTGCCTCCCTAGAGGCCGCCCCCGCCCCGGACGCGGCGGGGCTCCTGGCGACCCTCAAGCCCCGCCCCGCGCTGCCGCCCGCCGCCGGAGCCGGAGCCGGAGCCGGCGCCGGGTCCTCCCTCGCCGCCGCCGCCGGCGCCGCCGTGCCCCGCCCGTCAACAACGGCGGCGGCGGCGTCGGCTTCTCCCCCCGCCGCCGCCTCCGTCCCGGGCTCTTGCCCCGACTCCTTCAGCTGGCAGCAGCCGGACCAGCGGCGGCCCTCGACGAGCGATGGCCTCGCCGGCTCGAGCCTCCTCCCGCCGGGCGCGGTCATCGCGGGCATCAGGTCCGTCCGCCCGCGCGCCCGCTGCGCTGCGCCGCACAGAAGATGCTTGCTGGCCGCTCTGTCTACCCTTCCATCTCTGCGCACCTGTCCTTTACCCGCCCGCCCTCCCGCCCGCGCGCAGGCGGGCGTCGACGGCGGCGAGCCTGCCGCGCACCTACTCCGGCACCTCCCTCGCATCCACCGTCCTCCTCAACCCGCCCCAAGTGAGAGAGAATCTGCTGAGCCTCCTCTAACAGACCCCTTCCTCTCTCCTCCCCCTCGAATCTTCTTCCGCCCCTCACGCCCCTCGCAGACGGCGCCGGCGGGCCCGCCGAAGCGGCCGAGCGGCCTCAGCGCCCTCCAGGTCCCCCCCCCCCCCCCCCAGAGGCCCCGGGCCCGAGAGGCTCGAATCTGGCCGGACCTGGGCCTGGATCTAGCTCGAACTTAGAGAACCTAGAGGACCTAGAGAACGCTGGCGGCCTCCGCGCCCTCCTCCTCATCGCGCCGGCAGGCGCTGCTGGACGCGAGTCCGGTGGTCTTCGACGCGGAGGAGCTCGCCCGCGAGGAGCGCCGCCTCCGCCGCCGCCGCCGGTGCGAGCCGCCCGCCCCCGCCCCGGCCCAGCCCCGGCGCCACGTCGTCGCTCGCTGTAGCTATCTACACCGTGAGTGCTAGAGAACGAGGTCTCTTCTGACGGTGCTGCGCAGGCTGGCGAGGCAGGCGGCGGCGGAGGCGCGGGCGGACGCGGAGCGCGTGGCGACGCCGGCGGCCCTGCAGCAGCTGCAGCTGCAGCACTCGGCGACGGCCCCGGGGGCGCTCGCGCCGGGCCTGGCGGGGGCGGTGGCGCAGCTCGCCGCGCGGCGCATGTCGCGGCGCATGTCCCTCATGAAGCTCGCCGAGCTGGCAGCGCAGGGCGCCGAGGTCTCCGCCTTTCTGAGGTGCCGCCCTCCTCCCTCTCGCGCCTCCGCAGAGCCTCACTTCGTTCGCCGCGGCGCAGCTCGGACGGCTCGCCGCTGCGGCAGTCGGCGGGCGGCGGCGGCGGGGCGGGCGGGTGGAGCGAGGAGAGCAGCTCGGGGAGCAGCGCGGAGGAGGCGGCCGCCAACTCGGCGCAGGAAGAGGACGAGGCCGAAGAGGAGAGGATGCGCGAGGTGCGCCGCCGGCGCCGCTGTTCGCCTTCGTTCGCTTCTGTCTGCCGTCCGCTGAGGGCGGTCCCGGGTACAGGAGGACCCGCTTAACCTCACGGGCTGGGCGAACGCTCGCCAGGCGAAGAAGGCGCGGCACCGGGGGGCGGGGGCGGGGCCCGCGGCCCCCGGGCAGGAGGGCAGGGCGGCCGCCGCGGCTGCGGCGAAGGGGCCGCTCAAGTCGGGCGGGGTGGGGGCCCGCCTCTTCCGGAAGTATATGGCGGTACCCCTCCCGTCCATGCGGCTCCTCAGGGAGCGCGGCTCCCGCTCGCCCTCCCCGGACTCCCGCTCGGCTTCTCCCCCCCGGGCCCAGACCGCCGCCGGCCGCGTCCGCGTCTCTACCCCCCTCGACCCCGTCCACCAGGCGGTGCGCGTACCCCCATCCCCGCCTCCGTCTCACCCCGCCCGCCCCCCTTGACCGGGGTACGGCAGGCTCTGGACTTTGCGAACGCGCGGGCGGAGGCGCGGAGGCTGCGGCACGAGGCCGGCGTGAGCGCGTCCGCGGGGAGCCTCTCCTTCGGCGACCTACCCCCCCCGCCCGGCGACCTCCCGCCGGGCCTCAGATACGTACCCCCGCCGCGGAACAGGCGGGCGTCCACGGCGGACGGGGTACGCCGCTCCTCCGCGTCGGGCGGGGGGCGCCGGAGGAGCAGCATACTGGCGCCCGCCGGATCCGAACCGCCGCTCGCCGGCGCCGGGGCCGGGCCGGGGCCCCACGGGCGCGGCCCCGGGCACCTCTCCGTCGCGCAGTCGGCCCCCGCGCTCGGGGGCCTGGGCCTGCGCTCCGGCGCCCGCCCCGCGACGGTCCCCGCGGAGCCCGCCCGCCCGCACCTGCCCCCGGGGGCGACGTGACTCTCTAGTGCGAGTGTCCCTGCCCGAGTCTGAGCACAGGCTCAAGCTCGCCCTTCTGTGCACTACGGTTTTGTCCTTATTCTAGTTAGCGTTAACGTTGTGTCTTATATATTTCGGCATCCCACTGAGCCTGCCCCGCGGCCCCATCGCGCCGCGCCCAAGGCCGAACGATAACCCGAGCCCCGTGCCCAAGCTACCCTAGCCCCGAGCGCTAGCCCGAGCTACCCTCGCAGTCGATCTCGCCGAAAAACATCGTACAGACAGACTCATGATCAAAGACAGACTCTTAGGCAGCTACTAGGCTAGGACAGAACCGCTAGACAAGAATCACCGTGGCACAATTTGGAAAGACAAAGTACGTCCAGCCGCCTGAACAATTCAACCGAATTCGAAGGGAAATTGTAGACTTTGGCGGAAGCGGAGCGCGGGGCCTCGCGGAGGAGGGCTGAACCTCGGGAGCCCCGAAAGCACCCGCGGCCTCCTCGAGGAGGGAGGAGGGGGGGAGGGAAGGGCCGGGGAGGGGGGCGGGCCGGAGCCGGGCGGCCGGGCGGGCCCTCAGCGGCGGGCGCTCTCGTCGCAGGCCTCGAGCAGGAGCCGGACGCTGACCCGCCGGAACGCCGCCTCCTTATGTCTTATGTACTTGTGTCTTATGTACTCTGGCCGCGTATAACTGCAAATTTCGAGGCTCCAAAGGCCAACTTCTGACCTGACCGACCTCGGAGGGCTGTGGGCGGTAGACTCGAGCCGGGGGGCGGGCGGGGCCGTCAGCGGGGGGCCCCGGCGCCGCATGCCTCGAGCAGCTTGCGGATGCTGAGAGCCCTGAGGTCGACCTCCGCGTAGTACGGGATCGCCTTGCGCGCGAAGACGAGCCGCAGGTCGGACGGGATCTCCCCCGCACGGGAAGATCAGCTCTGGGGCGGGGGCGCACGAACGGGGTAGCGACCCTGCCTCACGCCCTGGTTCCACTCCCCCTCGTACTTGTCCCCGTTCGTGTACAGCATAACGCCCCGCCCTGCGCTATTTTTAGAAATGGGGGTGGAAGAGTCGAGGGGTACAGGCTCGCACCGTGCCGCACGTTGCGGCGCCAGTCGCCGGTGTACACGCGGCCGTCCCAGTACGTCATCGTACCCCCCGCCCCGTCCATCGCGCCCTCCCTCCACGGGCCCTGCACCCCAGGACGGTTCAGGGTGGGGGGGGGGTGAAGACGAAGGGGGGGTACGGGAACCTGGTAGACGTCGCCGTTGGAGAACTTCATGAGGCCCGAGGCCCGTCTACCCACGGCCCCTCGTAGACCTGTACCCCCGGGGAAACAACTCATAAGCCTCTCAAAGGAGTGGGGGGAAGGAGTTAAGGAGGGGTACGCACGTCTCCGCCCTGGAAGCGGCCCCCTCCACACCCCCCCCCCCCCCCGTCGCCAGGGTCGTCGCTAGCTGTAGCCGTCTTGAGCTTCTACACCGTGAATGCTAGAGAGCGAGGCCTCTTCTGACGGTTCCCCGCAGCCTAGAGAGGCAGGCGGCGGCGGAGGCGCGGGCGGACGCGGAGCGCGTGGCGACGCCGGCGGCCCTGCAGCAGCTGCAGCTGCAGCACTCGGCGACGGCCCCGGGGGCGCTTGGCCTGGCGCTTCGGGAAAAAAAGATAGTCCTTTCGTACTTGAAAAGTAGAACTTGCTGAATTGCAGCTGACAGCTAACTGCATATTGCTAGAAGAAAGCGTCGGCCTGTCAGCCAAGACGCAAGACAATGGACGAGAATCTTGAGCAGTAGTAACTGCAACTTCTGAGGCTCCAAGTGCGAACTTCTGACCTGACCGACCTCGGAGCGCTGCGGGCGTCCAGGACGGGGAGGAGGGGCGGCCGCCGGCCTACGCGAGCGGAGGCGGCAGCGACTCGTACGGCTGCGTGTGCTGTCAGCGGCGGGCGAGGGGGAAGGGGGGGAGGGAAGAGGGCGGACGGCGGCGTCGGCGACGGCGGCGTCGATGAGGGCGCAGAGGCGCGCGATGGCCGCCTGCTGGTACATGTTGCTAAAGAAGACCGCTGAGGGCGGC
The DNA here is from genome assembly GCA_004431415.1 of Cyanophora paradoxa. Lineage (NCBI taxonomy): Eukaryota > Glaucocystophyceae > Cyanophorales > Cyanophoraceae > Cyanophora > Cyanophora paradoxa. The sequence continues at coordinate 16,771 of QPMI01000134.1, forward strand.
ACCGCGCCGGGACGGGGCGTCAGCGGCGCGCGGGCCGGCCGGCGCGGCTTCGGAGGGCGCGTGGGGGCGGACCGTTGTGGCGGGAGAAGGCGGCCATGTCGGCAGGGAGGCCGTCGCAGGCGGGGAACTTCTCGTTCGGATCGTCCACGAAGGGGATGATCGCCTTGCGCAGGCGCGTCCCCTCCGCCAGCTCCTTCCGCACCCTGCGCCCATCCGCGATCGGCGGGGGCGGCGCGGCGCGGCTTGCGGGGCCGCCGGGCGTTTGGGCGGCACCAGTCGGTGGAGAGGGCGGCCGAGGGCGCCTTGTCCTCGAAGCAGCGGTCGAGGGTGCCCGGCGTGAGCACGAAGACTGCGCGCGGGCGTCAGGAGCGGGCGGGCGATTCGGCGGGGGTCGCCGGCGGGACACGCCGTCGCAGCAGGAGGCGCGGAGGGATTCGAGGATCTTCGAGTCGAAGACGCCGCCCTGGAGGGTCTGCAGGTCGAAGAAGGTCTTGTAGCTGCCTGTGGATCAGGCAGGGCGCGCTTCGGGCGCGAGGCGGGCGCCGGTGGCCGCACCCCGTCTTGTCGAGCGCCTCGCGCACAAACGATGCGAGGTGGTTCCTCCCGTCCAGCCGCCGGTACGTGATGCTGCGCAGGCCTCAGGGGCGAGCGAAAGGAGCGCGGAGGAGGCTAGGCGGCGCACAAGGCGTGGAACTTGTAGCCGGGGGGCAGCGGCGGGGCGCGGCGGGCGGCGGCGCTCTGCGGGCGGGCCCGGGGCGCGTTCGGCGCCGCGCTTGAGAGGCCGTGCTCACTCGCGAGGTCGGCGATCTGGCGGAGGGGCCTCAGCCGGGCCAGGTGAGAGCGAGCGGACGGGAGGGCGGCGGGGCGGGGCCGGCGCGCCTCCTTGAGGACGCGGCGGCGGACGAGGCCCGACTCCACGCCGAGCTCCTCGCGCAGGTCGCCCTCGGTCAGCTCCAGCAGCATCTTACCGTCCACGGCGCAGCCCTCGAAGGCCGGGGCCAGCTTGCCCAGGTCGAGGGAGCGGAGCCACTCGCAGACGTCGGCCACGCGCATGCCCCGCGGGTCCCGCGCCGCGCTGGCGGGGCGGGCGCTGCCGGCGCGGGGCCGCGGGGGCGAGGCCGAAGGGCGGGGGCCGCTGGGGACGGGCTCGCGTCGGGGGAAGGGAAGCACGGGAGGGGTACACTGACCGGGGGTGGAAGGGGCCGGGGCGGCGGAGGGGCGCGGGGCGGCGGGCGCAGCGGGGCGCGGGGCGGCGGGCGCAGCGGGGCGCGCGGCGGGGGCGGGCTGCGGTGGCGGGTGAGTGCGCGGTGGAGGACGAGGGGTGAGGGGCCGGGAGTGGGGCGCACTGCGGGGGCGGGGGCGGGGAGGGAGCGGAGGTAGGCGAGGCGTTCCGCGGTGTTCTTCTTCTTGAGGAGCTCCGGCATGGCCGTGAAGGGGTTGCCGTCCGCGTGCAGGGCGGCGAGGCGGCCGATCTCCGGCGGCAGCGCCGCCAGCTGGTTGCCACTCACGTCCAGCGTATGCAGGGCGGCGAGGCGCCCAATCTCCGGCGGCAGCGCCGTCAGCTGGTTGCCGCTCGCGGATGAGGACGAGCACGCGGATGTTCGCCGTTCCCCCTGAGGACGAGCACGCGGATGTTCGCCGGCCCCGCCGCCGCGATCTCCGCCGCCGGCCACTCCGTCCGCCCCTCCTTCTCCAGGTCCAGCCTCCCCTCCGCCGGGATCCACCCCTTGCCCATGCCTGCGGGGCGGTCAGCGGCAGAAGCGCGCTGCGGGGAGCGCGCCCCCGCCCCGCCCGGCGGGTCCCCAGCCTGCGGGGGGCCGCCCGGCCCGCGCTGAGCCCCTCCCGCAGGGGCGGTGCACGCGCGCGCCGGGCTCTGCCTTTACCGGCCGCCCCGCCCGCCCGAGTCGCGGCTCGGGGGAGCGATGGCGGCCTATGGGAGATTGCACCCCACGCCCGGGCGCGCGCTGGGTCCTCCCCCCTCCCCCGTTCGTGGGTTGGCGAACGAGGCAGCAAGCGACGCCGGAGCGTGGGGCCCCCCCCACAGGCCCGGCACCGACAACTCGCCCCGCATCTTAGCCAACGTCCGCGCGCCCGCCGCGTCGCTTGGTGGGATCAGTGCGACCCCTCGCACGCTGCTAGGTGGACCGTGCGGCCCAGAGCGAATTCGAAGCGATTCGTAGATTCTAGACCGGCGGGGTCCGCCCAGCGGCAACTAGCGAGCAACCGGGGTTCTGCGCCCGCCCGGAGGAGCGCACCTTCGACGGATCGCCTTGCAGAAGCAGAGCCGAGCTTTCGGAACCGACGGAGCCCGCCCGGTCAGAAATCCTCGCCGGTCGCGTGCTGCCTGCTGGCTGCTCGCCCGCTGTTCTGTGCAGGGGCCTGCGCGCCGGTACAAGCAAGCAATGAGCAAACGACAGGCGAGCGATGCCATAAACCCGTCGGCTTCGCACCTGCCGCGATGAATGCCGATTCACCGAAGCGCTTGGGTACGGCCACGTGCACGCCGAAGCGCCGGGGTACGGTCGCGCCGCAGGCCTCCGCTGCTTTCTTGGCAGGCGGGCGGGTCTGTGAGTTGCATATACCTATAAACGGCGTTCCGTACCGGTGCACTACTGCCTGTCCACTTCAACATGCGCCAGCCTTCCAGAGCGATCATGATCAGGACGCAGGCGCAGCTGCAGCTGCAGTCATCAAGATGCAGCTGCGCCTGCGCACCGGCAGCTGCCGCCTGGCAGCCGGGCCCGAGGCCATGGCGGAGCACAGCGCCGTCCGCGGTGGCGGGTCGACCCGCTCCTCGTTCAGCAGTACTTCTGTAATCCAGCAGCACTCAGGCGAATCATCAGCGAAGTTCCGGCGAACGGGGCGCGGGAGAGACGCGGACCAGCTCGATGCGCGCCGGCAACGCGGCGCCGCGCGCGCGCGGCCTGCTGATGCACATGGGCGCACGCGTGCACGCAGGCGCCGTCCAATGATGCTTCACCTGTTGACGCTGTACCTGCCTAGGCCTGCAGCTGCGGCTCCCGCGGCCAGCGCCCCGGCGCCCGGCGCGAGCTGCAGCGCGCCTCTCGGGGCTCCCCGGCGGATCTGCGGGCGCCGGGCCCCGCCCCGCCGGGCCGCGCCGTCGCCGCGGCGCGGCCCTCGCCCAAACCCCGCCCCCGCCGCCCGCACAGCGCAGCGCCCCGCCGCCCGCCCGCCCCCGCCGGGCGCCCTCCCCGAAGGGCCGCGTTCGCCCCGGCCCCGCCCCGCCCCGCCCCGCCGCGCGCCTCGGATCCCCTTCCCGCCCTCCCTCGGACGCCTCGCGCGCCCCCGCACCCCCGCCCCGCAGGCCCCTCGGACCGTGCGCCGGCGCCCCTTCGCACGGGCCGGCCCTTCGGATCCCCCGCCCTCCTCCAGGGGCCCGAGGCGAGCCCGGCCCGCCCCGTGCTTCTTCTGAGGCTCCAGAGGGATCTCCTCGGGCTGCACCTCAGGTTCACCTGAACATGACAAGAAGCCCGGCCCGAGGACGCCGTCCTGTCGGCTGTCCCCGCCGCCCGCCGCCCGCCGCCCGCCGCCCGGCCCGCCTTCCCTCCCTCCGAGGCTCCTCGCTTCGAGGAGAGCCGTCTCCCGCCTCGTACCCCCCCGACCCATTCCTCTCGCGAGCCCAGGGCCTGCCTCGTCCCTCCCCCTTCCCCCCCCCTCCCCCGGGCCTCGAGGTGGGCCCCCTCCCTCCCTCCCCCTACCCCCCCGCCTTATCCCCACGGTCTGGCCCCCTCGCCCTCGCCCCCGCCGATCGCAGGCGCGTGGCGCTGGACATCCCTTCCCCCCGCCTTCCCCCCCGGGGCCGCCCCCCTTTCTCCCTCCGCGGCGGGCCGCCTGCCGCCCGCCCGCGCGCCCCTCCTGCGCCCTCGGGCCGCCCGGCCTCGCCCCCCGCTCCCCCTCCCTCCCCCCCCCCTCCCCGCTGGCTCGGGCCGTCTGAGCCGTCTGAGCCGTCTGAGCCCTCTTCCTCCGCCCCGCTCCTCCTCTCCCTCGCGCTGCCCCCGCCTGCCCCGCCCCGCCCCGCCCCGCCTCTCGATCTACGCCGCCCCTCTCTTCGCCCCCTCCTCCGAGGATCCCTCGCGACCGGCCCCCCCTTCGGCCCTCCTCCCCGGGCTTGCCCTCAAGCTGCTTCCCGACGCCCCCCGGCCCGGCCCCGGCCCGGCCTCCGGCCTCGCGGGCCGCGCTGACGCCTCTGGCGGTGGATCGAGGGCGGGCGCCGGCTCCCTGCCCCCCGCGCCGTCGCTTCCGAGTCCTTCCTCCACGCCGCCTCCCCGCCGGCGCCTCCCGGCCCCGCCCGTCCCCGCCCCCCGGACTCCGGACTCCGGGAGGACCCCGGCCCGGGAACCTGCAGTTCATTGTTGCAGTTGGACCCGGGACTCAGACATGATTACTAAGTCACTAGCCTAGTAGTCATGGTCATGATCACGAGCGCTTGTCCCTTTCAGTGATCATGACTGTCCATATGCATCATGGCATGTGATCGTGACGTCAACATGTACAAGCCTTGAAGTACAAACCGTCGAACTATGCACCGCGGCACAGATGTGCAGGGCTCCCGAGGCCTGATCACGAGCACCGGGGGCTCGGAGTTCACTGCAGTGCAGTAACTCCAGCCTGGCAGAGACTCGTATGCATGCCGCGCTGCATGATCATAATCAGGGCCTTGTTATGCATATGACTGTGAGGCTCTTTGTAGCTCGGCGGCCTAGTACGACGCGAGCCTCGGGAGCCCCGAGAGCACCCGCGGCCTCCTCGAGGGGGCGGGGGAGGGGAGAAGGGCGGGGGAGGGGGGGAGGAGGCTTTTTTTTAGTAATCCCTAGTGTATTAGGGGACTGGTGCCCCAAGTTGACAAACAGCTAATGCTATCTGCCTACCCTAGGCCTAAGCCTACAAACACACGACAAGTCTAGCTTACCTCCCCCCTATTGGGTCTCCAGCTAGACTAACCCCGAGGGAATCTCCCTACTGCGAGCCCTACCCCCTAAAGCCACTCTTGCGGCCCTCGGTGGGGCCTCCCCCAGCGACCGCGCGAGCGCGGCCGTTGGGGGGGTGGGGTTGGGGGCGGGGAGCTGGGGCCGGAGAGTTTATTGGGGCAGGGCCCCGGAGGATTTATTGCGCACCGCCTCTGCGGTGCCGGCGCCGCCGGGCGCGGGGCCCCCGAGGGAGGGGTTGGGGCCGGGCATCCGGCTGCAGGTCCCGCCCTGCAGGCTGCCAACGGCGTAGCGGCCTGCACCTGCGCGAGCGGGACCGGACCTGGCGCGGGCAGGCAGGCCACGCCCGAGGGGCCTGCTCTCCTCCCGGAGCGGGCCTCTCAAGCGCGAGCGTGGCGTCAGCCCGGCGCGCGCGGGCGGGGAGTGCACACTTCGGGCTCAGGGTCTGTAGCCCAGCGGGGAGAGGCCGAAGATGAGGAGGGACTGGATGAGGTCGCCGCGTTGGAGCAGGGGGTGGTACCTTGGGGGGCAGAGAAGGGGGTACGGGGCTCGGCGGAGGCGGCGGTGACGGCCCAGGGGATGTAGGCAGAGGGGACATCGGTCTGGGGGCGGGAGTGCCTCGGGGTGGAGCTGGCGGGCGCGGGCGGAAAACTCGAATGGGGGCGGTGGTGCGGGGACCGGGGGTGGCGCCGGCGGCAGTGGGGGGGCCCGGCGGCGGGGGGCGCGGGGCTGGCGGGGCGGGGCCGGTCTTGCGGTTCGACGGGTGACGGCGGTGTGGGGGGTCAGAGAGGCTCGCCGAGGCGGGGGGTCCGGGGGGGGGGCGGTCCTGTGGATCAGGGGCTGGGACAGCCGGACCTGCACGTCGGGCTCCGCGGTCTCCACGTGCAGGAAGGTTGCTGCGGGCGGAGGTGAAGCCGGCCGAGTCACGGAGGGCGGCCAGCTCACGCTCACGGCGCGTGAGGCGGCGGGTTCGCGGGGCTGGGCTGCGGGGAGGGGAGGAGGCTGGGAGGTGTGGGAGGGAGGGGGCTGGGGGGTAGGGGGGGGGGGGGGGAGACGGGCCGGGGGCGGTGGAGGGCCGGTCGGGCAGGCGAGGGGAGGGGCCGGGGTGACGGAGGGCCCGCTGGGGGCAGGGCGGAGGGGAGTCCGGAGGGGAGAGGGCAGTTGCGAGTCGGGGCCGGGGGAACGGGGAGAGACCGACCGCGGACCGGAAGTAGGATTGGAGGGGCGCATCGCCACGGTCATCCCTCTGCCGCGACCTTTGCCGCGGCCCTTGCCGGATCGAGCTGTGCCGGCGCCTAGTCGGGAGGAGGGGCCTGCCGCCTCCGGTCGGCCTGTCGGAGGTACCTTGATTTCCGTCGAGGCGGGGCGGGGGGGGGGGGGGGGGCGGGGGGTCCGGAGCTCGCGGCGGCGAGGGTGGAGCCGGGGCCGGAGGGAGCTGGGGCGGACCTCTGGGGCCGGGCCCGGGTGTTGGGGGCCGTTGGCTTGTGGCTAGGATTCGGGTGAGGATGAGGCTGCGCCAGTGCGCGCAGCACCTGCTGCTGCCATCGAAGGGCGAGTTGGGGTCCGTGAGCACGTCTTCTTGGCCCCGGACCAGGGCGTCTGCCAATGCACAGACGATTACACCGCAGCTGAAGCGGTCCCGTTGTTCGGGGATGGGGTACCTGGTGGCCGACGCAAGCGGCCAGGCGGTGGGGTCGTCTGAGGGGAGGTTGCGTTCCCGGCGCTCGAGCTGGAGCCAGCGGAGAATCGGGGCAAGCTTCTTTCGAGCCGACTCTGCGTTTGGCAGGTTGTAGGCATCATAGAGTTCGGCTCGACGGTCACGTACGTGGATCGCAGCGAAGGTCCAGTGGCCCGGTGAGTGGATCGGGAAGAGCAGGACATCGAAGTCGAACGGGCTGACCCCGCGGGCGACCCAATTCCCGCCCGAATTACACGGGCTTCTTGTACCCGTTGCCTGCCAACTGCCATACAACCCCAACCACCGGTGGTTGGGGTTGTATGGCAGCCTGGCAGCTGGCAGACCGAATTTCTCGGGTTGCCGACTACCAAACGCCGCTCAGACATGATAGCACATCTACACTGATCTAAAAATGCTTCCTGAAACGCTTTCTACATGCTTTGCTGCCCCTATATGACGGGTCGAATTGACTTCCTCTCGGCCGGTCGCTGCAGAAGACGGGCGATGCTCTCTGCTTCGCAGCTTCGCACAGCGACGCACCGATGAGCTCTTTGGCGGCGGATGCGTCCTGCCCGCTCGCTCTCAGCGTTGCTTCCCCTCCAAAAAATGGCAGGGGGGGGTGTCGAGGGCGCCCAAGCACGCTCGGGGGGAGGGGAGAGGGGCGGGGCGAAGAAAGCTCGCACGGACCCGGCGCGGCATGCGGGCGGCCGCTGGAGGCCGGCGCAGCGCCCCGGGGAGCGGCGGGCGGGCCGGGGCGCGGGGCGCGGGGCGCGGGGCGCGGGGAGAGAGGCGGCGGCGCCGCTGGGACGGCGGCGGCGGCGCGGGCCGATCGGCGGCGCAGCGGCCTCTGCCTCCGTCCCCCCCGCCGGGCCCGGCCCGACCCCCCCGCCCCGCCCGCCCCGCGTCAGTCCTCCTCCCGCGGCTGCGGGCGGGCGGGCGGTGAGCGCGGGGGCCGCGGCGGCCGGGCCGGTGTCGGGGCGCGCACCGCGGGCGGGCCGGCGGGCCTCGGGCTCCGCAGCGGCTACGGCCGGCGAGGTCGGCCGAGGGCCCTCGGGCGGGGCGGCGCGCGGCTCGGCCGGGGCCGCCGCGAGGCGCTCAGCGGCTCGCCGCCGCCGCCCCGCGCCGCCGCTCCTCCGCCAGCGCCCCGCCGGCTCCGGGGGCGCCGCCGGGGGCGCCCGGGGCCATCCATGGGGGTCGAGGGGGCGGGGGCGGCAGGCCGGCGGCCGCGGGCTCCGGCGGCGCTGCCGCAGTGCTCCCGGAGTCCGGGCTCGGCTCCGGCGGCGCCGGCGGCAGGAACCGGTCGAGGGGCCGGGGGCGGCGAGGCGGGCGGGGTCGGGGAGGGCGAGGGCGGCGCCGTCCGCGGGGCGATCGGCGGGGGACGAGGCGGGCGAGCGCGGCGCCGGCCGGCCGGCTCTCGCCGAGTCGGCTCCGGGCGCCGGCGGCCCCGAGGGCGGTCCTGCTTCGCCCTCCGCTTCCGCCGCCGCCGCTCCTCCGCCGCCCCCGCGCCCGCGCCGCCGCAGCTAGGACCGCCGTCCGATGCCTCCGCGCCGGAGAGCCTCGGCCCGTGTGGAGGTGCCCGGGACAGCTCCGCGCGCCCCCAGATGCGAAAATGCAGCGGCAACTAGAGAGGGCGCAGCGCAGCCCCGGAAGCGCGTTCCTGGCCGCTAGATACACATAGTATACGTAAAGATGTGCTTAATAAACAGCTATAAACGATGTGCCTGAGCCCCTGAAGTCGAGCACACACGGAACAGCTGAAAAAACAGCGAAAACGGGACGAATTCGGTATCAACATGGAGCGCGCACCGCGAGGAAGAGGGCTAGGCTGCTCGCTGTAAGGGCTAGGGCTGCACGCGCTGCTCGCCCTTCGTAAAAAAGGTGGAGCTCGGGATCAGCCTCTGGTCTCAATTCTGACCGAAGGGAAGAAGAGACCAGAGGCTATACTGCCGACTTCGGATCCGTCACCATCGAGCAGTACCACACTTTCGAGGTTTTTGGGGTAGTAGGTATTAAGTGAATGAGTGTTAATGACTCTGGCGTAGATTGTGATTGGATGCCGGCCTGCGCTGTTTCAGCGGCTCCGTGGACCCCGAGTTTGAAACCTCCGTGGACTTCCTAGTGCCGAGATCACTACTCAAGGAGTCGTTCCGATTCCCGGCTCACGGTGCCTGAGTTTGACTTACAATGGTTGCGAAGAGATTCTGGGGGGGTACATTCTTTGTGGTAAGTTCCGCAATGGGGTCGTAGCGGACTTGGCAGGCATGTCGAGCTATAGCAGCTGCCGGCCCTTGGAGTCGATATCGGTAGCCCTGTTTGGGTTGAGCCTAGCTAGTGGTCTCTCTAGTGGAGACGCTCTGTTTCTGGGCGCCGGCGTACGTCTGCAGCCGTCACATACTTGGTCTGTTATAGTATGCCATTTGTGTGCTGCCCGCACTGCCATATGCGCCGATTGGGTATCGAGCGGCCGAAAGTTGTCCGCCCTGCGCAGCGGTAGACGCTTAGGCCTGGGGCGGTCGTCGTTGCGCGTTTCCGGTGCGTTCATGTCCCGGCATATTGTCCGCGCTGGACGTGTGATGCTTATGCTCAAGCACTTCCCGTTAGTAAGTGCACTTCGCTGTCCGTCCTGCGCAGGAGCAGCGGCAGTTGCAGTCGAAGCTGACGGTCGGCGCTGGTTTGAGAGTTCCAATTGGATCGCTCCCCTGACCGTGCATCTCGTCCGTGTTGTTGGTGTGATGTCCGCCTCCTGCATCTTTCTGGGCTAAGCATCGTCCCGTTGGCCGCCCCGCGCAGATTAGTCTGCGGATGCCAGCCGGGAAGAGGTCTAGATCCCAGTTGGAGCCGTGCCACGTACGTCTGCCTAGATTTGCTTCCACTGTCTTCGTGGGCATAATCTCGAATTTTTGCAGTTGACTGCATGCGTGTGCACGTCTGGACACGTAAGCGATCTCGTGGACTGGCTACGTCGCAGTCGAACAATCGTCGTGGACGGCGGCGCTGCGTGGCAAGATTGGCATGCAACGATAGTATCGCTCCTCAAGTCTATGGGCCGCATAGCTCCTTCACGTCTCGCGAAAATCATGATGCAGCCAAGGCCTGTGTGCCCTGGAAAGGACGCGCTTCGTGACGTGGCATGGAAGGTGGAGGTGTTGCGGTTCTTGCTCGTCGTGGACGAGTCATCCATCGATGATTTAGTCAAAGGGGCGATCGAGCAGTACATCATATACGAGGATGAGTTGCACGATGCAGACTGTTCGTTCAGAGCACAGAACGGTGATGTGATTGGTTGCCCTGTCTCGGGTGCGTCGGTTCCTGCTCTCTACTTTTAGGCCTATCTATTGCTGGTTTTGACGCCGATGTAGCGCCGGATTGCACTCTGGCATCGATGGCCTCTCCTGGCAGGGGGATGATGACTGCTGGAATCTTCGATCGTCTTCTTCAGCAGCTGAGCGTTTTCATGAATGTGTTCCCCAAGTCGAAGCAGATTGTACACGAGGATAGCTCTGGCCGAATGACGGCCTCTGAGAAGACTGATGCAGAACTTCTGATTGACTCTGCCACGGAGCTCTTTGTGAATGTTAGGAATTCCCTAGGCGTGCTAGGCTGGCATCTTGTTCATCTTACCAACATCGTTGCTGGGCACATCAAGGAAAGGTGTGCAATGCGTGGACGTGTAACCTTAGCTTTTGTAGTATGCTCACTGTTTTGTAACGAGCAGGAAGGAGGATTTGGATACTATTCTTCGCCGTACAGCTGATCTTGAGGCTCAGGTGTGTGTGTCTTATACATATGTGCTCCATGATTATGGACTGACTACCTTAGTGCATGCAGGCGTCGCTTCTCCGAAAGAAGCTTGAAGCGCTTGAGAAGCAAGCTTGTGCTGGTGAATAGGACCGTCTTTATTGGCGGAGTGGTTGTGTAACAGTTATCACTCGGTGCAAGCTAGTGCTTTCTTTCTCATGTACGAACGGGCGCGTCGGCAGGCTGGGCGGTGTGCATGCCACAATCTCTAGTTCTAGAAATCAGGATGTACTGCTAGGTGGCACCATCATGATCTTTTGAAGAAGCTTAACGAGTCGATGCGCATAATACGTAAGTTTCTCCCTGCGCAGTCTTCTCATAAGATGTATATATATGTGCTATCACTGTCTGCATGCACGGGTATTCTCCCTTATGTAACTGAAGGCCTGGCGGTGCGAATGCGCATCTCACAATTTCTAGCCTTGATCACTGGAAGCAGCTTGATGGGCAGCATAAGCAAGCTTCTGCTGGCGGATAGTACTGATCGAATAGGTGCAGTCGTTGTATAACAAGCATAACTGTCAGTATTGGAGGGATTCGGTGGTGTTTTGCAAGCAGTGTTAGTCTTCCTTCTATCCACGTAGCATAAATCAGGGCTGCGCTTTCGGTCATGATCATAATTGGGTTGCTGTTAGGGGTGTACAGGTTGCAGGAATGTGGCGCACGTCGCTTTAACTTGATCCACTCTGGTGGCTCTTTAGTACCTCGTTCCCGACACCAGCATCTGACATAGTAGCGTGCTTCTCGTTTGCTGCGCTGCGGTCAGGTGCATATCGGGTTTATGCCCGAGCGAGTGTACACACATGGAGGCCCGTGACACACTACGCTCTCCTGGTTGGAGCGTGCGCCGCTGCTTCCGATATGCTCGCCATGCTATCTTTACTGGCCAATTGCGCCACCACCTGCCGAGCTCGTCCTCGTGAGCCTGTTTTAGCGCGGCATGATCAGCGACTGTAGTGAGTTACAGGAGCGCCGCGCGCGAGGCGGAAGCGGCGTTCTAGGAATTCCGCGCGGGGGAGTCATTACCGGTACTGTCCATGGCACTGGCATCGTTTGAGTGCCACCCTGTACGGCGTATGCGCGCGGGTCACGCCTGCGGAAGCGTGCGCGGAAGTGTCTGCGCTGCAGCGCTCTATGCAGGCTTCGCACGCGTGTAGTGGATGTGTGCATTAGCTGGCGCGACGCCTGGCCTCTGCGTCTGTATGCGAGGGATGGATAGACATAACGTGTACCCGTACGCTGGTCCACCCCCCCCCCCCGTGCTGAACAGGTCCGCACGTCGGATCCGTCGAGTGGCATACGGCTGCAGTGATCGGGCGGGCTCACCTTCGCCTTCTGGTGTAGTGTCCGTGTCGAGTGATGCCTCCCAAGAGAAGGTGTGTAACCGTAGCGGTTTCAAGCTCATTATGCAATGAGAGCTGATTGCCGATCCGTAGCTCGTCGGTCTCGAACGCGTCTGGACGCGAACCTGCCGGGTCTGGCCCTGCTGGGGGCCACGGTGGAACTGACGAGCATGTTGACGTGTGTCTTTCCATGTGCCTCAGCGGCCTGCGGCTGGGTGTCTTTATTTCTGATGCACTTTGGACTAGGGAATTGAGAATGCGCGTGGAGTCCCAATTGCGAAGCGCGGAAGGGTGGAGCAAGCGCGGAAGAGGACGACCAGCCGGTCGCATACAGAACAGACAGTCCCAACGCCCAAGGATTGGCTAACGGTGAAAGCCGCCGGATTACGTTTGATCATGTGTTCTGAGCCTTGCGTTCTGATATGATACACGCAGGACGTTCACGTTGCCTGCACGACATCTGGTGCTCTCAAGTCCAAGAAGTACAATCACTTTCGTCAGCGTGTGATGCTCGTCTACCCGATGCACGAGCAGCTGTTCCTGCAGTCTCTACGCAGCATGAGCACTCCAGAGAGAGCGGCGGACCTTATGTTGAATGGTGGTAGTGCTGTGTGCTTTTCGTGTCCTGTTACTACAGGGGACAACGTTGATCCCCGCGGATTTGGAGAGCATTTTTGCCTGATGTCCATAATGAAGGAGTTGAAGCAAATTCGCTGGTTCGATTCGAAAGGAGACGGTATGCCGGAAGAGCTTGATGTAGAGCTACAGCGTCTTTTCCCAGATTATAGCTGCACTCTTGTAGTTCCACCTGGCTTCAAGCTGCAGACTGGAGTGATTAATTGCGCCGATTGGGTCTGTACGTGCTTTGAAGCTACGCTGGACGAGCTTGATAGTGGCATGAACTGGCCTGTTTGGCCTGCGGAAGTCGACTGGATTGCACTCGATATCTCAAACTCCAGCGTTGAGGAGATGACTAACGTTATGACGATATCAAAAACGAACCACACGTTCATCTCGCGCAAGCGCAAGACTTACATCGCTCTGATGGAGGCGCAACTGAGGAATTCCAAGGACCAAGTTCCTGCGCTGGACTTTTCTGCATGTCCGCCCCGTTTATATCGATATATGCATACTGTCTTCCCACTCATTATCTGCTGGCCTCCTTGCGGCAGGTCTGATGCACTCCTCTATATTTCCGTCGGATTAAAATTACGCAAGCACAAGAGTTATGGCTGCGGCGAGTCCGTCCTGCATTTACGTGACAGTGATTATAGCCCAACATGATTTGTATTCTAGTAGGTGCTTTGATTCGAAGGCCAGTGCTGCGGTAGGCTGACCTCCGCCCAGTGTGAGTCGTGGCCCCAGCGGTGGACGCCCGCCGCCACTGATAGCTGGTGGCCAGCGTTAGCAGTGAGCTTCAAAGCCAGAAACTGCAACCTGCGTCCGTAGAGAGCACCAGGGTATGAAGGAGTCGATGTGCCACGGTGTTCTTCTTTAGAATGCCAGCGGCTCTCGCAGGACTTTGGCAGCTCAGCCCGGCGATGTACTGGTATAGTTCATCGAGACTCGCCGCGGGCGCAGTGGTGGTGCACTGTCTGCAGCTTCTGTACTGCCAGTACTGGTGGATCAGACTCTGAGAGTGAGGGGCGCGTAGCGCAGAGCTTGGGCTGGGAGGCAGAGCGCAAAGTCACTTTTAATACGGAGAATTATAAGCACGCACTTCCGTTCGGATGGTTTCAGTCTCTAGGGTGGTGGTCGGTGAACCACCTCCCGTCACTCTTTGATGCGGGGCGCGCCACACGCTGCGCGGGGGTAGTTCAGAAAGTGCGCGTTGATAGTTCTCATGTACGTTGTAGTGATGGTGTACCGGAAGGTGCACCTTTCGTCGGTGAACAGCGAGGCACGCTGTCCGGCTGCCGATGATCCGCTGTCTGACTGTCGGGCATGCCTGAAGCGCCCGAAAGTGAGGTACTACGCCCGGATAGCGACGAGCCGAGCTGATCGGGGGGTGATGTGAGCTCATTGTTCTAGCTGTATTGCTAGCTTCCGTGCACGGGCGCACCTTCCACTGCGCATGGATTGTGTTGGACGCGCTCACATGGCGTGCTGTCTTCTTCCGCGCGTTGTGAGTGGGGGCGGACGTCGACTGCATCGCATGCGGAAGCGCCTGCGGAAGCGCCTGCGCTGCTGATCTAAGCAGGCTTCGCACGCTTGTAGTGGATATGTGCTTTAGCGGGCGAGACTCCTGGCTTTTGGTCATATTACGCTGTACCCCTGTCGAACTGCATCCCTGCGCCAGTCGGACATCGCCGTCGGTCGATTGGCGCAGTGCATGTGGATGCTGAAATGGCTTGTACTTGTCTGACTGAGTATGGCGTACAGTATGCGTGCCCCCAGATCGTGATGTTCGATTCGTGCGGCCGGATGGAATTGGTGTTGTCGTACCCCGGTACAAGATCGCCCCCGCGCCAGTCGGACGTCGACGGTGCTCGACTGGTGCGGTCACTGAGGTGGGCTAACGTTTTGTTTGCCTTCGGAGAGTGATCTTCAGCGCGGACGACTCTGCTGGAGTTTCAAGTGCACTGTACCCGTGTATGTGTTCATCCCGGTTACTGGTTGTATGTAGTACCCCACATGAGGGCAGCCGCATCTCGCGGCTGCTCGTCCTCAAGTGAGGATTTGCTTTTACGTTATTGGTTGTTCGAGTAACGCGCAGATTGAACGAAGGATGTGACCTGTCTGTGCTGCGTCGAGCGTGGTGCCTGTAACGGGTGCGTGTAGAGTTCTCCATTCCGCGCTTACTTCGATTGATTAGTTACTACCAGGCGATACGCGTGGACACGCCGCGTGGATGCGCACCGCTCGGCCACCTGGTGACCGCTGCCGTCTGCGTCGTGGCGGACGCATCGGTCCTCGGTCGCGGTCGCCGCTCCGATCGTGTAGGAGGCGTGGGGTGATGGCGGGACTCGCTGTCTTCACCGGGTCCGTACCTTTCTCTCGAGATAGCTGGCTGAGTACTGTTCGAGCTGATGCACGATTGCGCTGTACGTGCAGATTGTACGGGTGAAGTAGCTGTCCACGTGACGTACCGGCGCTTGTCGCCTGGAGGCTGGTACGAGTCTTCGTATGTTGCAACCGCGCTTTCGTTCTTCCTGGTAACGCCGTCGTGCTGTAGAGATGCGATGGAGTGCGGATTGCATCCCCAGTGTATATCCTCCCTGCTCTGCCCGGCACTGCTCCGCCCTGCCCCGTCCCGTCCCGAGGTTGATCGGAGGATTCATGTGCAGATGAGCACCCGGTCTACGGTTGTGATTCAGGTCAGCCCGGGCGCTATGGGTGCAAGGATGATTGGCCAAGCCCCAGTGTGCGCCCCTACCCGGCTTTTCTGTGGCCCTGTCGCTCGTGTCTTATGCGCTGCTCTCGCGCGCCCTCCCGCCGTTGCCCGCCAGAGCTTCGTCTCCCCCCAAACCCATTCCCATGTCACCCGTATCAGCGTCGTGCTGCCCTAGTGCCCCGCCGCTATCTATGGCCCCACCCATGCCGTCCATCTCAGCGCCCCATCACCCTAGTGCTCTGTTGATCTCTCGTGCGCAGCTATTGCCGCGTGTCCAACCTGGGCATGCGAATGTTTCAGTGCCTGGTGCATCCCCTTGGTGATGCCCCTCCCCTGTCGCTGCTCTTCCGCCATAGAGTCACTGCTATATCCCTTTCGCTGCTCTTCCGCCATAGAGTCACTGCTATATCCTTAGCCCTCCAGCGGCCCTCTAGCTGGTTCGGAGTCGCGTTGGCCCCGTAGAGTTGCAGTGGAGTATGTACTGCATCTCCATGTCATAGCCGCCATGACCCGCCGCGCCCCGCCCCTCCCTTCCCTGCCCTGCTGCGCGGCTGATTGGAGGACTCATGTGCAGATGAGCGCCCGGTCTACGGTCGTGCTTCAGATCAGTGCGGGCGCCAGGGATGCGCGGATGACCGGGTAAGCCCCACTGTGCGCCTCTACCCGGCTGTGCTGTGATTCTCTGGCTCGTCTCTTCTGCGCTGCTCCCACGCGCCCGTCGTCCGAAGCCCCCCATAGCTTTTACGCCCCTCAGAGCCTTTTCCACGTCACCCGTATCAGCGCCCCGCTGCCCTACTGTCCCGGCGTTATCTATCACCCCACCTCCGCCGTTCTTCTTAGCGCCCCATGACCGTAGTGCTTTGCTGATCTTTCGTGCGCAGTGGTCGCGGCGTGTCGACCTTGGGTATGCGCATGCCCCAGTGTCTGGCTCCTGCCCCAGGTGATGCCCTCTCGACCTAGAGTCACGGCTATATCCTTCGCCCTCCAGTGGGTCCCTAGCGGGGTCGAAGTCGCGCCCCCCCCCCTCCCCCCTCCCCCCCCCCCCCCCCTTCCCCTGCACCTCTCCCGATCCGCCCTCAGGCCCGATCAGATGGCGCCCTAGATCTGGAGTGTAGCGCCCTCCGAGCCCGAGCAGATACTGCCATAGCATTCCTAGATTTGGTTCTAGCGCTTTTAGACCGAGCCCGTTGTGCATGTACGTATTACTGTGTGTGTATAAAGTTGAAGTGGATGTTTATGGTGCGCCGAGTGCTGGCCGTGGACGGGGATGCAGGGTCCAGATCTAGACATCGACGAAGCTATAGATATGAACGCGGATGCGCCTATTGTGCAGTTGTCGAGGTTGCCGCCTGTTGGGGGCGCCGCCGCTCTTGCTGTATATGTATTCTGGCCAAGTGCCACTGTGGGACTGAAGCGACGACGTACCCGGGCACACTTGCCAGCTCTGTCAACGTCGCAGCTGCCCGTCCTCAACCACGTGCCGACGCGCACAGTGCGGCTGCACGACGACTCCTCGTCCTCAAGCTCGAAGTGAGGCTATCGGAGCTGGAAGCCGGCGCGGCCGGCTGCAATCTGCTTCACGCCTCGGTTGCCTCCTGCTTCTGGAGCACTCGCCGCCGAGTGAGCTCGTAGTGCATCATGGATGGACATGAACCAGGTAAGCGGTCGCGGTGGGTGCGGTGGCTGCCGTCGCTTATGGTCTGGTTGCCGCGCGTGGCGGCTAGTCATTATTTGACACTATCAGCGTTCTCCCGGGGCTCACGTCGTGCTGCACTCTTCCACTACGCGTATTGATCAGTCGCCATGCTCGCGCGATCCCGCAGGACACAGCGCGGGTAGTTCTGGGTCCGGACATGTGGGCGCGGTAGGAAACGGCTCGTCTGGACCAGGTGCATGTGAAGGTGGTGCTGAGCGCCTCTTGTAAGATTGCATCTTATCCTGAACTCGCGCCCGGGTCGCGCCGTTGTCGCAGGGGGTGCAGCTGGAGAGTTGCCTCTAGCAGGAGCCGTGGATCCGGATGTGACACCGGCAAATGGCAAGTTGTCTCTTTTTCGTCTGTCTGCCTTAATCTTCACCCACACTCGTACATATCCTGTCTAGCCCGCCTTGGAAGGGCCGCCAGTGGGGCATATCGAGCTTATCTCATGCTGAATTGGGTGCTTCTGCGGCTCAGTTGGGGATGGCGGGGCTGCTGGGCCTTCAGTCCTATCTTCAGCAGGCCCTGGGGTCGCAGATCAGACACCAGGCATGTTCCATTATTCGTACATCGCCTCTCTAGCCAGCCGCGGAAGGGCCGCGATCAGACTGGCAATGCCGCGATGCAATTGTGTGTATCGTGCTGATGGCATACTGAACTGGGTGCTTATGCGGCTCAGCTGTTGAGGGTGGAGGCCCTGGTGCTTCAGTCCTGCTGGCAGGAGTTTCTCTGGTCGCAGGTCCGTCACAAGGCATGTTTCCTTACTTGTACTGTTGGGCTCGCTGCCGGGTTCTGCCTCGCGAGTACCGCTATCGAATTCCCCTGTACCACTACCGTTCATCGGCCTATTCCACTGTCGCTTTCCCTGCAAAGCTTGAATTCCCTTCTGTATTAGTATCGTCCCCTCTTATGTCCAGCAGCGGCGGGCCCAGTACATGTCATTGCGCATCTTATGCTCCCTTCTCGTTTGCCTCCCTCTACGTTCGCGCACTAGTGCTCTCGCGAGTTTGCTGCCTATCATGAATGCACTAGTGCTCTTGCCGCCCTCTACGTTCGCGCACTAGGGCTCTTGCGCTGAAATGTGCCCTTCGTCCGCTCAGTCGGTGATGGTGGCGCGGCGGGTGCATCAGTCCTGCCCGAAGCAGTACCCACCATCCCAGTTGCGGCAGCAGGCACGTCCCCTGTTTTCAATGATGCTGCTCGTTGTCGTTCACTGCTGAATGGTTACCGGTGCCTTCTGCGCCTCTTTAATTATCGTTGCCGCTCTAGTGCTTAGATGAGTTACCTGCACGGTTTAAAATTCATCCCGTCTCGTTAATGTCCACTCCCCTCGTAGGTCTTATGTTGTGTACCAGTGCTCATTGCGACTTTTAGTACTCCGCGTTGTATCACCGGGCCGCCTCTTTAGCCTGCCCCGGAAGGGCCGTGTATAAATTGGCCATGCCGCGACACATCGGTACATATTGTTTTCATGTCGTTCTAAACTGTGTTTCCCGGCCGCACAGTTGCTGGTGGAGGAGTTGCTGCTACATCAGCCCCGCCGTCAGGAGCCGCCGTGGTCCCAGATGAGCTGGCAGGTACGTTTACTTGCACTTTTTCTCGTGCGGCCCGTCGCTGTTCTCTGCTTCCCGGTGGTCTTTTTTCTAGTTATTACCCAACCGGTATTCGTTGTGCATTGACTATGGGTTTACCGCATACATTGCATGTTTTAAACTTATTCCCTGGCATTTCTCCCCCTTATTAGCTGCTTAGCGCCATTGCAGCCCCTTCGCCCCTGTCATTGCCCCCCCCTATTTTTAGGCGTTGCCGGCCCTTGGCCTGCGATTGAATTGAGTACTGACCATACGCAGTTGCACGAAAGGTGTTTGAGGATGCGTTAAGGGCGCGGGTTCGTCGCGCAGATGAGTTGGACCCCGGCAATACTGGTAAATTGATATGTAACCATTGATATGTGTATTGTCACTTTATTGATCTTTGTGAATTACAGTTTTGCTCCGGCGACCACTGGCAATCGTAGCCTTTCTCGTCTCATTTACGGGTCTCGAACTGCTTGAGACGTTCGCCGCGATACATTCCGCCTCTTTCTTCGAAGCGTCACGATCCAAGATGCTGGCGGTAGAGAAGTACGGTGGTATGCGACACGCGTTCGAGTCAGTGAAGGAGAATCGAGCGTACTACTATGAGGATGTCAAGGAACGTTACTTTTCGACAGGGCTGGATCCCCGCATGTTCCATCGTGGCCGCGTACACTTCGTCCAGGAGGTGACTCGTCAAGTGGAACGGATATGTGACCTGCCGCATGATGAAGCATTGCGTGAACTCTCCAAGATGAAGGTCACAGGCAATGCCTACTTCCGTAACGTTGAGAGCATGTGGCAGTCATCAGTCAGGAATTTGGAATTCGAGAATGCCTATCGCAGCGTCGTGAAGTCGCACACTGCGACGGTGGAATGCTGTATCAGGTCGTTTGGGACTCTCGACGAGGCGGGTGCCAACAAATTCGACCGCTCTTACACTGCACTGGTTGATGCATGTGGCAACATGCGGACCACTATTGAGTTACACGCTTCGTACAATTCGTTGCTTGTGTCATCTCATCCGTGCCGCGACGTTCAGCACCTTGAGTCTCTGAAAATACCGAAACTGACATCTACGCTGCAATCCCGACGCAAGCGCGTGGTGTCTGCATCTACACATCTAGACGAGTATGTCTCCAACGCAACGGACTACATTGTGAAGTGCAAGAACTGTCTTATCTCTACTTGTAAATCTGAAATACGTCGTCTGCGTGACTTACACCCTGGTGCATGAGCGGTGTATTACTGTATATGATATTGTCACTGAATATTACGTTTTTTCGTGCAGATGGCGCGTCCAATGCAGATCATTGGGTAGTAACCCGACTTTCTTCGATTGTGTCATCGTTGGTATTTGTTCTGGTGTTGTTCTTAGTGCTTTTACATTATGTTAACATGATTGTCGAGCAGGAGAATTCGAACTGGATTGAGTTCCAGATTTCGCCTATTCATTCTGGAACTGAATCGAAACCTGCTGCTTCTGTTGTACCTCGTCCGTCATCAGGTTTGCATCTTTGTATATCAATGCCCGCAAGGTCAGACGAGGATAATTACGGTCTTCATCTCTCGTCTTACTATGTCATCATTTTTATATGTGATTCTGAATCAGTGACAGATTCTCAGCCGGCTCCGGAGATTGTTCCGGCCTTATCTGCAGGTGTGCTGTATATCTTCCGCGATTGTATGATTTTGTGTTTTGGACGGTTACCAGCGAATGTACTGTCCTTTCCCCGCGCAGGTCCATCATCAGCTGCAGTGGCTGCGGCAAGCGCCACGTCGGCAAGTGGAATAACTGCAGATCATACTGCTGTGCTGGGTGAAAATAATTCCTCGCACGTAGAATGTCTGTTCGCATTAACTATGATGTTCATTGCAGCGGCTCCAGCAGACGCATCTGGACATCTTGCAGTATCTGCCGGTCATCTATCGGATGGGTTAGGCGTGCCGTTATCTTCGCTCATGTCTTGCCCGAAGTCTGCCACTGAGTCTGCATGCAGCATCAGCTGTGCCATTGGTGAACGTGTCATGTGCGCTTTATATTATATGTATTAACGCACGGCAATTTACCATGGCCATTACAATTTAACTGATTGCGGCGGCCGTGCAAGCTGCTTTACCTGCCGCAGTGAGCTCAGGCGGGGAAGGGGGCGAACCTTCCGGATCAACTGGGCAGCCACGACATGGTGTAGGTGGTTCGTTTATCTGTGGTTATTCATTGATGGGTAAGCAGCATGTAATGTAAACCTGCCGGCAGCCGCAGTCGTGCATGCGATGACCGTGACAGGTGTGCAATCTACTTCCTGAATAAACGTATCGTACGCTATCGGTTTCCTTATGATTTCACTGACTGCGGCGGTAGCACCGGCTGCTATACCTGCTGCAGAGATTGCAGGCGGGGAAGTGGGAGAATCCTCCGGATCCGGTTTGCAGGAACGGAATGATGCCGGTGGTTCGTTTAGTTGCCGCAGGCGTCGCGTGTAATTAAAGAACAACATAGTAATCTTATTGATTGGTTTTCAATTTATCGCGACTTGCAATTATGGGATGCAGATACGACGGGTGCTTGCGATGGAGCGGGAGGCGGGCCGCCGGCCAAACGCTCAAGGTCGTACAGCTATGATCGGAAGGATAAAAAGAAAGATAAGAAGAAGACGGATCTGGGCGATTCGGAGACGAAGGATGATGGACAGTCGAGCTCAAACGTTGGTACGGCAGACATGCACGCAGATTCTCAATCGGTGAGTATATCTGTGCAAGCTATCCATCTTTGCACCGTGTGTAAAATGTCACGCATTTTACGTAGAGCGAGCCGCCACTCTTGGCATCTTCGGTGCCTGTTGCGCGAAAAGCTGAACCAATGGATATCGTCGTGTGTACCTTTAATATTTGGCACCCGTGTTTGTATTGAAACATCAGCAGGCTCTGGATTCTGAACAGTTGTTGGACCCGGAGATTTGTACAGTTGGAGATCCAGAGCCAGGTATGAGATATTTCTGCATCTCATGTTTCTGGTCTGTGTCAAATGATTTATTCCACGTAGATGATGTGAATATTGCACGGGAGACTAATGAGAGCCGGGCGGCGCGAATCTGGTTTGAACAGCCCAACCGTATTCGGCGGCTGGTGGAGATCGTGTCCTCGAAATTGAATGTGGCTTCCAGTCATCCAGAATCTCACGGTGAACCTGATGCCGGAAGTATAACCGAAGACGTCGATGATCATCTCCTCGATGAGTTATTCGATCCAGCTCGTAGTCCAGCTCTGGCCTCGCTGGCATCTGCGTCGGCATCTTCCGCATCATCGTCTCCGTCTTCGGCGGTCGTCACCGGCGCAGATGCCTCGGTGGCATCTGTGTCATCATCGGATGCATCGTCGTCTCCGTCCTCTGTGGTCGTCAATGCGACGAAATCGCACTCATTGTTCTTCAGCATTGGGATTCACCTCTCGAATATTATGCCGGCCTATATGCGGCGGCATGGCCGTTCACTTTTATCGAAACGCACCCGTGTAATTGAACGGAAGAGGATGGAAGGCTTTTTCATGGTATGTTCGATAGTATATTTCGCTAGACTCAACCTGCTGAGGTGGAGACTGGGTGAGTGCTGTTTATCTGATGCTGGGAACGTCATCTTTTCCTTTTTGAACTCATTTGCAGGTGAGAAGGTGTATGATCCTGTGCCGAAGTTTGTGAAGAGCAAGGAAGAACGCAGGGGGCCGCGTGGAGAGTTCGCCGGAAGTATCGATTCTCTCGCCGAGCTTTCAAATCAGTGGGGCAAATGGTTTTCGGAAGTCGTCGCGCCTCATATACAGGCACCGCTTGCCCATCTTCTGGCTGGTTCTGCGTCCCTGTATGATAAGAACACTGTCGAGAAATTGAATAAACTTCTTGATATCACCCCGGGCACTCGTGATAAGACTCGACTGTTGTACAGGGTGCGAGTGCGATGAGTTCATGTCGTACCAAGTGCTCACATTGTGCTGGTTGCAGGTTGGACACTTGTTGGCTATTCGGCCAAATATGGTCCAGTCTCTGCTGGCCGCCCCACTGGCTATTGACATTGGACTCTTCGAGATATTGGATTTTCTGAACCATCTTGTCAAGCTCGAGTCCGTCGACGTCATCCTTCCCGCTATTGCTGAGGCTGATCCTGCTGTCATGCCTGTATTTGAGAGGGTAGAGGGGGAAGAATTGGCTTTCTTGATTGGGCGTGTGAAGCCCGGCCTGCGTCTTTTCTAGATAATTGTAGGTAGCAAGCTCACGTGCTCACATGTGCGAGTAGCGGCAGCTCTCGGATCGTTAGTTTTTCACCCTCCGAGCTGCATTCCCCCCTGTCCAACCCGGCAGAGCATACCTTCCTATTTTTCGGATTCCATTCCCCTTTTGTCCGTGGTTGTTGTTTTGCAATGTAAACTTTGGCTGCTTGCTTGATGAACTTGTGCAGTGCACTGCACATGGAGTCACCTCTGCCTTCCTGCGTCTTCCTCTCGCATCGCATCGCAGTGCACTGCCGTTCTAGTGCCGCGTCGTTCTCCCGCTCTCCTCGCCAGTTCTGACATGGTACAAGCTGCACGAACCATGCACCAAGTGACCGGGTGCACGCCTCCTCCTACTTTCTTCTGGTTGTTGCCCCTGCTCCAGCTGCTGCGCTGTCGGCGTCAGCGCCAGCGGGCATCGCGCCCGACGCAGTCGTGCGCTCTTCTTGTCTTCCCCCGCCCCTCACCGGTGCCGACTGACCGCCCCAGGCGCCCCCGCCGGGCCACAGGAGGCGCGCGACTTGTTGCAGGTGCTCGAGTCGCGGTTCTCGCCCGTTGCAGCCCTCCCCTTCTCGTGGGGCGCCTGCCGTGAGTTCCGCCCCGCCCCCGCCTTTTTCCACCGGCCCCTGCGCGATTATTGTTTCGTTTCTGCCGCCATCCTTCTCAGCGCCCCGCCACCCCTCTCAGCGCCGCGCCGTCCGTCGCCCTAGTGTCCCGCCGCTTCCTCGTGCGCGGTACCTCCACTTTCAGTGCCCCGCCCCGCTCTCGTTCCGTCACCCTCCGCGTCCACCCCGCCCTCGCCCGCCCCCCAGCTGCCGATCGATAGATCCCATGTATGATAGGATGGGAGTACGTCTGCAATCTATGCTGTAAAATGGGCGTGTGATGATATTGTCATATTAGACAAGGGTTCTCGTGGTGATGTAATTAGCTATGTAGTATGCATCGTGACTAACCTGCATGTTCTGGTTAGGCTGGCTTAACCGCAACAATTCTGGATTATACTGGCCGTCGACCCCGTGATTCGTCGTGTGGGTTGAATTATTAAACGCCTTGACTCTGCGGGATGCGTTAATATTTAGTTCATATTATAAGGAGTGTATAGGATGTGCACTCACACGATCAAGGAATTGTCGACTATGCCGACTTCTGACGCGCACTGGGTGCCTGTAATGGCGGTGTCGTCTAGGTAAAATTGCACATCGTTCGTTCCGAGGTGGAAACGCTCGCGCGCTGTGCGGAACAGGTCTTCAAAAGGACGTGAGTAGTCGAGCCGAACGTTGACGATCTGGTTACTATGCTGTATCCGGACTGTCACAGTAGGCTTCTTTTCAATATTCCGTAACCTATCTTAATGTCAGGTTCAATGGATCGACCGTTCGGGATATTGATGAACATGACATTACGCACTCTATTATTTCATCTTCACGATATCCGACATCAGATGGACTCTCGTGCACTTCCAACCCGGTCCCTCCCAGTGTGAAGTGTGCCTTACTCGGATCGACTTTGAAGAACTCGCATGCTTTTCCAAATGCATCTTGGAATGGTACCGTAGGGTCTGTGTATAATTTGAATATACCCTCGTCATTGAGGAAGTGTACTGAAATCGCTATGTTCATGGCATCCTGTACGATCCCTGTCATATTACCAGTGTTCGGGTGAGTTTAAGTATCACGCACATGTACATGAACTGAGTCACGTGTCTCTCGTCGAACCGGATGCCAGTGTCCGTGCCAATCGACATGGACCTCACTCACGTCCGGATTCGGGCACTGCCCTACGTTTAGGAAACACCAACTTCGCCAGCACACTGACTTAATCGAACCCCGTTTAGGATCGATAAGAAGTGTTCGTCAAGTCGAAGTTTGTTAGGGTATGCGTATGCGTTGCATCCATAGATAGGGCATAACCTACGTGTATATCAGGTCTGAATTTCCAACAATTGCGGGGATGAACAGTTAATGTTGAGGCACCACACGCTCCGGTCGACCCATTTCTTGATTCCTTGTCTGTAATGAGCCTCTGCACATCTCCGGATATGCGATTGTCCGTCAAAGCACTGCGAGTTTGATTATATAAGTGTACGCCCAACTATATGTAGTAAGTATTGATCACCTGAGTGTGATTACACGCCGCTGTTCTCATTGGCAGCTTGATGCGTCTCCGGGATATCGCGTCTTTCAAATCGAAGATGAGCCGTGAATCGCCATCCGTTGATGCATCGGCCGGCGAGAATTGGAACCGTTTCTGATGTTTGACCAGGCACTGATGTGTCTGCTTTCTGGTCGTGGTGATTTCGAACTCTCTCGGGCTGGTTAGGTCTTCTCCTTCGTCTGAGCTCCAACACACCGGATACTTCCCGGTCCTTGCCTCCTCCATCGCTGTCATCATGAACGCATTCAGGTGTGTGCTAATCAACTGATCGCCATTTCGTATTTGCGTACCGTGACGTTGTCCAACGTGCCATGCAATGCAGTTGATGGTGTCGGCGGCGATTTCAAGTGCGATAGAACCGTCTCGTGCTTGGTGCAGAATATCAATGGACAACCGCCCCATCGATTGTGGGCAGGTCTTTCGCGCTGGTTGTCCAGCTTTGCCTCGCCATCCGTCTGAAGTCGACTTCGTACTTGACATCTTCTTAGATCTGTGATCGATCGCCGAAGTCGCCAATTGCAAGAATACGGATGCTGTGTAAGTTCTCGCGCGCTCTATGTCGTTGGAATATCGTTAATACCAGCTAGTACCGCCGTACTATACGCGTACCCTGGATGATGTCATACCTCCTCTCCCTGCTAGTCAGCGCTTTTCACCGTGGCCATGGTTCTCTGATAGGCGGGGCGGGCAGGCTCGTTTGAAATTGACGTAGGTCGGGTCGCGGTGCGCACTATGCGTACCGCTATCCGAAGTAGAATTAGACGGTTATTCACGTCGATCGCTACGTGCAGCTACGTACGTCGATCTGTTCGCAGCTACGTATACGTACACAGATCTGTTCATTCAATCGGTCATCCCGCTTTCGGGTGGTCAGTTCCGCTGGATCTGATGGATCCGGACCAACGTGTTTGCTGTCACTGTATGCCGTATCTTTTAATGTCTTTGTCATTCTCGGTCAGTGGTGGCATTACTCACACTGCTACTTGCACGCGGTTCGCATGCTTGTTTGATGCTGACGTCTCGGTTTGCCGTCTATTTCTGAGACTTGTATCAGTCGTCATCAGCGTGGGACCTGGAGTGGGAAACCAACAGCTGCCGTAAAGAATGCGATTGAAGATTACATGCTCGATATGTACTCTACTCGCCGATGGTGTGCTTGCTGCATGGGCTTGTGTCATGTGGCCGACATGTACAAGTAAATGTAGCAACTGCCTCCTGTGCCCAGTTCATGGCGACATCTGTAGTTCACTCCCTTTATGGTTCCTCGTCCCACATGCCCGTCATCTATGATCACACGTGATGCAGCGCCCTGCTCTTCTCATCATATTCATATTTTCTTGATTGTGCTGATATGGTGTGATGGAAATAAAAACTAGATGTTGTTCTTTTGATAATCTGTTACATATCACTATGGCGCTAGCCTCGTATGCCCGATAGACGTATTGCCGCGAACAGAACGGGTGGGAATGACCTCGCGCAAATCTCGAGTGAAGTGTGACCCTGGCAGAATGCGGAAATACTTGTGGGAGTTGCAGTCGTCCGATATCTCACATAGCACTGTCGACGATGTGGGCATTGCGATGATATCCCAGTCGTCTCCTTCTGACGTCTTGGGTTCGGGGAATATCAGACTGAAGCACTCCCACGTGCCACCATGCAGCGGTCGAACGACGCGGTACGTCATACCGGAGCTCCAGAGTACGAAGGCAGTACCGTTCTCCTGGAAAATAATTGAGCGATCTCCGCTGATAACCTCCAAGAAAATGCGCTCAGTGTCGCTTGTTATCGCGATTATTGCAATCGCCCCGTCGAAGACTGCTACGTGTGCTCCTGCACTGAATCGAGTCTCCAATTCTCCACGGTACTGTTGCAAGTCCGCATCGTGTCGAGCGCTCCACATGATACTGCCGGAGGAGTTGCGATGCCTGAACTCGCTTACTGTCATCTCAACGATATGCCCGTCCGGGAACGTGTGCGAATGCACGATTTCATCTTGGAGAATTCCGTCGGGCGAATGTGTCTGCGGCACTGTTGGTTTTTTCAAATCTCCACTGATTGAAGAGTGCTAGCGCGGCGAACCTCGGTTTCTGAGCGTTGCGCGATCGGTCTCTCTAACGTAGGGCGTGCCGACTGGGTCGATGGCGTCTCCGTAGCTTGCACTGACGTGGCTCGAGCCACTGACGATCGAGTGTCAATGCTTCGACTGCTCTCCGTCGGATGTGGTCCGGCTTCTACCACGCGTGGTCGCTTATGTGCATTCGCGGCCCTCTGCATTTGTATGCTCCTGCTGTACACCTCGACGTGCTGACCTGTTTTCGCTGGTTCGGAAATCACTGTACCCGTGTTCCTGTACGTTGCAGTGAGTACCAGAGTAGGTCCTTGAACCGACGGTTTTGGTCAGTTCTGTGCCAGTCGTATGCAATCAAGAGTGCGTGTTTCATGAAGTAGCGAGAATCGTATCGGTGCGTGCTTTCGTCTGATCTGTACGCCCCTTGTGGACTCATCCCTGTGCGCTCCGCTCTTCGCTTTCCCCAACCTAGATCGCTCCTTACCCGGTGCGCACGCAGGTGGCGGAGTAGAGATCTTGCTGTCGCTGCCAGTTCCGTCCGATAGCCGGTAGTTTCAGTCGCCATCTCGATCCCCGTGCGTGCAATATGCTACGTGCATTACCCTGCAAGTTCTAGTTGATATCGTATCACTTTCTCGCAGCACGCGCTACTGCATATTATATTCCGGGCTCTCTTCGACATTCTTCGCTCGCGTATACACAATGTCGAATTGTCATGGCGGCGTACACTTTTTTTATCGCCCTCCTGATGTGGTGCGTGCTACTGAGTTCGCGATTTTTCCGAGTTCTCGCGTAAGGCGGTATTTCAGATTGAACTGCCCCCTTGGGGTGTTCCACCTTCAGCCGTATCGAGTCTTCTCAGTCACGTGTGTCTGCACTTGCGATCGTAAAGTTATTCTACTTATTAACTTCCTCTCTGATGGGTGATCGTATGTAGAGCGCTGCCAATCCTTGGAATGCATCAAGTATTCGCAGCTCTCAATTTCTTATTGCAACCCCTAGTGTACCTGGCGCCGTGAGCGACCAATTACTCATTTCCCATGGTACGACTGATATTCACTCGGTGTGTTTAGACCCCTATTTTTACATCGGGTGCTTCCCGCGCTGCTTATCCACCTACAGTGCGTCTTCCTTGGTCTGTACTGTATTTCGACTGCCTCGTACTAATTTCGTGGCGCTCAGCTTCCAGTTTATCCCCCTATTTCTGCAAGTAATTACACTGCGGCACAAACGTCGTGGTGGCCGCATCTGTTGCCTTTGTCGGCCCTCATTCCAAATACATCGGTATGTGTACGTGTGTACATTATTTCGCTAAATCTTTGTGATTGCATTTATTCGTGTAACCGGGTCGCAGTGTCCTTATCGCTGTGCAATTGTTCCCTCCTGCTCTGCGTCTTTCCTTACCGAGCGAGATTGGCGGGTGCACATGGCAGCTGCGCACGATACGACCCAGGATAATATATACCCGTGTGGGTATTGTAGTGCTGTGCTGTCCGATCGTTCCAGTTGGGACGCGCATCGTAGTTCTGTGCACCGCGTAGTAAGAGCCCGGGTTCGCAGGGAGCGCAGTACGTACATTGTTGTATTCCTTCCATCTGGGTCTGCGAATTTACCCTCACGTCGGTAATGCAGGTCCCACGTATTTTCCCCGACGACGTAGTCGTTTGAATCAGAACGCGAAGCAATGTATCCGAGATTCTGATGCAGGTACGTACTATATCATGCATGTATTGTGAAAGTACGTCAGTTTGGCACGTCTTAACAATTTCCAGCTCGGCACGCAAATGATCCTAATTGGCCGTCATCGCATGCGAAGAGTAGAAATCGGAGTTATTACACCCAACGTACTCGTCTGTTGGAAAGGAACACGAATTTTGAATCCGTACTCGAAAAGTGCGTTGTACGTTGCCTGCTCTTGTGCTTGCCTTCTTACGTTGCGTCAGTTATGAACCGGCGCAATTTTGGCATGATATTTCTGATCCTGCCTTAAAGGAAGCAGCTAAAGTCTACTTCCTGAAGTTATTCTGCATCCGGCGGGGGTGCAGTTGTTGTACAGAATCAAGGCGGGCTGATAAACTGCATCCAGTGTCGTGCAAGTGTCTCTCGTCTAGGGACGGCGCCTCTACGATGCCACATCAAGCGGGCTGCTCGTGTATTACGACGGATGTGTGTTGTCATGCCTGCTCTGTCATGCGCATTCATGGAATATCCAGTGACCACGCTCGGGTGGAACTGTGCACCCGATGTAATTCCTTTAAATGCTCGCCGTCGCGGACATTCTGCCCCTTTTCAAGTCTGGTGCGATTTTGTACAACTGCGTTTATGCGTATCGGTTGATCATAGCTTGCTCATAGAATCGACTTCATTGCGTTGAAGTGGACGAACGTATCCGGAACTTGCTGTCCGATCTGACGTACCCCGAGTTGTTAATGTGCCAAAGAGTGAATAACTATCAGGTGATTGCTCGCGCCCTTGTTATTACGGTACCCTTTCGACATATCTGCCGTATGACGCTAGTACTCAGCTAATTCATGTACGAGGACCGAAGGGGAAGAATGGGCGGCGCATCGGTGGCGGGCAACTTGGATCGCAGGGCCGTGTTATATTCGTCCCTTGCAACCCTATTAATAATATCAAATCTATATTCCCGCTCCCACCGAGAGGCAAAGTGTGTCTGGTAAACCAACGGAAACCTAAAGGTGGCGAGACATGGTACAATCGTGTCAGGCTCGACAAATGCTTCGAGGTGCTGGAGTGCTTGCGCGATACCACGAAACATATCTACTATCAGAATATCCAGCTACGTGATCAGAACGACCCCGAATTGTTGGCTGAAATTGACAAGTGGAATGCCGGAACTACTGATAGTGTCATCAATCCACGTGACGCTGATGACTCGGACAGCGATACTTCCGACGTTGCTGCATCTGATTCTACGCCTATGAATCGTCCAATCTGTCCTTCAGTCGCCGTTAATTTGAAAGGGACTTCTCTCAGCACGCTCCCCGTGAATTCTGGCCGAATTATACGAGCCCATTCGCCGGAAACTGACGTGTGTTCGTTTCTGTCGGTATATCCTACTGGTGTGTTTCCCGTCCGGGAATTGTACGCCTTTCAGCCGATCGAATTTGCGCAGGCACGCATGGCTTACACGATCCGGCGAGGCCTATATCGCTCACCGCCCGCGAATTCTTCTCCCATCGATGCCTTGCGACATCTTCTGCGCCATTTCAGCGCGACCCGGCGGCCCTTCTGAACTCAATTTCCATCATATTGGATGATGACGCATGGCGTGGTTTTAATTTTGTGAGGGATCATATTGTGAATGCAGCATCTCTTGAAAACCAGGATACGCATGGAGTGGTACCGAATGCTAATATGACAGTTGCGGACGCCTTGAACCTGGTGAACAGTACAGTTGAGGATCACTCGCTTGATGCTTTAACCATACGTACAAGGTGCTACCGTACAATGACACGTAATGTGATTCCGATCCGAAATATTCATCCTCCCGCGCCTTCTGAAATTTCTCGCTCGTGCCCAGGTTCGAGGAACGGCTGCTTACTGGACAAATGCGCGAAATAAACTACACAGCATGTTCACGACCATTGGTTTCCCTCACATCTACATGACACTATCGAGCGATGACCTGCACTGGCCTGATCTACTTCGGGCAATCGACCCTGTCAAATTCCAGTCCAGCACCGCCGTATCGGAATTTACAAAAAATCGTGACGACGTTGTGAAACTGCTGAATGACAACCCGGGGATTGTTGCTGAGCACTTCGATGAACGAGTTCGCGCCATGTTGGAGTTGTTTCAGTCCGAAGGTGGCGAGAGCCTTTTTGGTTGGCCAGTCGTAGATTTTTTTGTTCGGTGCGCTTTGGAATTCATGTACGTGTATTTCGCGTTGTCTCATACGTCTCCGAAGGTATGAGGTTCAGAGTCGCGGGTCGTTGCATGCTCATCTAGTCATCTGGTTAGGTGAACGTACACGGGACGGAGTATCTACCCCTCCCCCCAATTTGGATCCGGCGGATCCCGCCTTCAATGCAGAACAAGTTTGTGCATGGCTGGATACGATCGTCAAAACGGAAGTGCGTTGTAGCTCATGTCATTGGAGTCGTGTTTGCAATCTACCTCTAATCTAGGCTACAGCAACCTCGCACTGAAGGCCCTTTTGCACAATCGTGGGCAACAGAGCGATTGCAGACATATGTTGCTCGGTT
Organism: Cyanophora paradoxa; assembly: GCA_004431415.1. Taxonomy (NCBI): domain Eukaryota; class Glaucocystophyceae; order Cyanophorales; family Cyanophoraceae; genus Cyanophora; species Cyanophora paradoxa. The sequence continues at coordinate 47,851 of QPMI01000134.1, forward strand.
CAACCGGCACAAGCACTCGCATACTTGTCGGATTGATCCATCGGCGAAGTACAGACACCGTCGCCAACGGAAACTGGCCGTCGTCGACGAGGACGCTGAGCTTCATGATCCTCTACCAGATACGGCCCGCAACTCCGTTCTCGAGGACCAGTTGTCTGCAATGGAGAAGGCTGCTCCTTCGGAACATGTAGCCCGTTCAGCCCGGATTGCGAGATTCATGGCCGAATACAAGGAGAGGTGTAAATGTCGATTTGGGTTCCCCCATGTGTTTGCGGCAAAGACGCACCTTCGGAGTTCTCACGAGGAGCGCTTCATGTGTCGTGGGGACAGGGAAGTAATTTTTAAACGCACCACACAAGACGACAGATACACGAACAACTTCCATGATATAATAATCCAGCTATGGCAAGCCAATATGGATATTCAAGTGGTCACTAACCCGTACAAGATTGCAGCGTACATCTTGGGGTATATGACTAAAGATGAGACAGAGGAGATGAAGGCGGTTGAGAGCGTGCTGTCTGATTTGCCTGAGGAGGCTTCGACCAACCAAATCCTCTTGAAGGTTCGGTTTCCTTTTACATGACCGGATTAATTGTGATTGGTTTGTAATCGCTGCGCCGCTCTCCTAGATGCGGAACGCAATGCTGGGATGTCGTACAATGTCCAAGCAAGAAGCGGGTCTATATTGCCTAGGTGGGTGCATTCGTTTTGTCGCCGGAGTTTGCGTGATGAATACGCACATGTGCCGCTGTGATCGTGCCTGCTCTCATGTATTCATGTGCATGCTGCAGGTCTACCATTGTTTTATTCATCACGAACATCCTGTTCAGTTGGGGCGTATCTTCCAGGGAAACGCACGAAGCACCTACGTAAGAAACGGGACCTCGAGTTCCGTGTGCAGCGCAATCCAAATGATGAAGATGCATGGGCGGATGATCAAGTTGATTATTATACTGCTCGTACTAAGGACCCTGCTGGTACGACATTCACTTTCTCGTTCTCGACGTAAATAATCTGTGCGTATACGTGCAGGCTCGGCACCTGTTTTCGAGTCCCTAACATTATCTTCCCTTTTACCCGAGCTCCATCCCTATATATATAACATTTTAATTGTTTCATTATCTTCCCTTTTACTTAATTTGTCAATTCTTCGTACATCTCTATCACGCATTTGGTATACAAAACTTAATTTATACCCATCCTGCCGTAGTGCGTGTCCCCATTTCAGACCAGAGGCTGCACTGCCCCCGGGGCAGGACTGTTTTTTTCGACTGCTTCTCCAACACTCGCAGCGATCCCACGCGGCAGGGCTAGGAGGCAGCGAGCCGGGTACAGCAACCGCAGTTGCGACGCTGGGCTCACGCCATGCAAAGCAAAGTCAAGCGTGCAAATCATTTGCGAGCTCAGTGCGCAAACCACGGCACACGCACACTGCCAGAGCCTGCGCCATAGTACACATGAGTTCACAGCAATCAAACCGGCGATCGCAATTAACGGTCCGCGGATAGCCGGGGCTGCAAGGTCCTAGAGGCCGATCGCGATCGCGACTCATGCATATGACGCAATTCTAATTAAATAATTCGATGTGCAAAACCGGATCGCCGAGTCATCTAATTCGAATGAATCATATATATAGGCAGTTTACTATTAATTTAGCGCTAGCATCACGAGTTCTTAAAATCCGACGCATAATAATCGCACACGCTCGGCTAATATATCGCATGTGCATGTAAAATCGAATCGCCGCATCAGATCATGATCATGATCATAATTATAAATAGCCTCCTGTCCCATTTAGAGCATTCTAGCTTTAAATCATTAATCGAATCTAAAGATCGCATGATCATGATCGAAGTCAGTTCTCACGCGTGAATCACGGTATAGCTACTATGGCAAGGATCTGGACGGTCCAGACCCCGCTGTCGGAGCATCTTTGATGTAGCTACCGGGCATCACCGCTGAACCGTTGAACATGCCTGTGAAGCCCAGCTGCAGCCGGCCGTAGAGAGTCTGTCGAGCCTGAGCGTCCGGCTTGAGCCCTATAGCTAGTACGTAGCGCCCAACTGAAGCCCGTTCAAGCCCGAGTGTAGCTCTGCCCAGCTCAAGCTTGACGGCAAGTTAGCAGTACTACCGCCTGGCGTCAGCGGTTACAAGTTAGAGTCCAGACTTGAGCTCTAGCCAAGTCCAGTCTGCATCCAAGGCTCCGAGCTTGAGGCACTAGTACTGGCACACACAAGTCAGCGCTAGCGCATGAGTTGCGTGTCCCTTACAGTGACCGGCGTTAACGTTAGCAGCGTAGCATTAGTAGCTCAGCGGCTAGTCGTCTTCAGGCAGCGCGGCTCCGCTGGCCATGGGCTAGGGGCTGACGGGTACAGCTCCGTCCACGATGTGATCCGTCCGAGCGCTAGTTAAAGGGATGATCCGCTGAGGCATTAACATTGCTGCTTGAGCCAGGACGTAGACCGGGGCAGTTGCACGATCCACGAGAAGCCATAATTAATTATCGAATACACACTACACCCGCCGGCGCCGCCTCCACGCCCACGGGCCGCGCGCCGCCGGGGCGCACGCGCGGCGAGGGCGGCGCCCTGGGGCGGCGGGGCGGCGGAGGGGAGTGGCGGCGGGCGGCCGCGCGGCGCTGCGGGGCCCGAGCTGCGGGGCGGCCGCCGGGGCCCGGGGGAGCTTTCCGTGCTCCCGCAGGCGCCGGTGCAGAGGAGAGCGGACTCAGGGCGCGAGGGCCGCACGCAGAGGCCGGCCGCCGCCTCACAGCGGAGCGGCGCCCCGCGCCGGTCCGGCGCGCTGCCGCGCCGGCTCCGTCGCACTCGCGGCGGTTACTAACTGCAAACGGCCGTTAGGCTAACTGCCGCGCAGCGGAGGGGGCGGCGCTTCGGGGCTTCGGGGCGCACGCTGCTCCTCGCTGGCGACCGGCGCGGGGCGGCCTCCGCGCCGCGAACCGCGTCACGGGCAGTGCCGAGCCGTGCTCCACGGGCTTCGTGCTCCGCGCCCCACTCGCGGCGACTCCGCCCTTCGCCCGCCAGTCCATTCAATCGCGGCGCGGCCATCCGGGGCGACCTGCCGCGGGCGTGCGTCAGCTTCGACTTCGCCGCATGCAAATGCACGACGCTGTGCGAACCAATGCCCTCCGCCAAGGCCGCCGCCGCCGCGCCTCCGCCGAGCTCGCGACGACCGCGAGCGGCCATTGCGGCGCTTCCGAGGGAGGCTGATCGTGCTCCAGATGCGTGGAGGAGCGCATTCTGCTGGCCAGCTGCTCGCCCGCACGCTGTGGAGCGAGATCTCGTCACGATTTCTGTGCCGGCTTGGGGTACAGCGATCGCCCGCTTCGCCACCTTCGCTCCTCGGGCTTCGATGCGCCTTGCGGCGCGGCGCCGGTATACGTGCGTTCCAACTCTATCGACGGCATGTGCTGGTCTAACACGCGCCGCTCGCAGCCTTGCGATCTTGTGCGACTCGGCAATGCGGTCGATTGCAGGGATCAGCGCGCGCGCAGGCGCGCGGCTCGATGCGAGTGCGATGCGATCCCGGCGGCGAGCGGATCCAGGTACGCCGCTCGGCCGCGCACGGACGCGCCTAGGCCTATCCTGCGCGAGTCGCAGGGGGCGCGCGCGCGGACGATGCGGTCCTGCGGGGCCTCTGCCCGAGCCTGCCGCCTCGGCTCCGGACGAGGCGGCCGGCGTCGCGCCCGGGCGCACGCCGACAGACGTCCGCCTCGAGCGCCGCCCCGCGGGCCCCTCGGACCCGCCGGTCGCCCCGCGCGAGAGGCGCCCCCGCAGCGCCGCGCGCCGCGCCTCCGCGCGCCCCTCGAGCTCGGCGGCGGGCGGCGGCGACTCCTCCTCCTCCCTCCCCGCGCGCCCCGCCCCGCCCCGCCCCCGCAGCTTGGCTTACTGAGTCTTTGGCCTTGGCTCTCTGGCTGTTTGCTCTCCGCCCCGGCTCGCCATGGCGCAGGTGCTGTTCCTGGGCGTGGCCCGCGGCGAGGCGCACGGCGCCAAGAGGCTCGCCACGGTGCGCGCCCCTCGTCCCAGTCTTCTATGAGATTCTTCCACAAGAGCCGCGCGTACCGCTGTTTTCATTCTATCCAGATCCAGACCGTTATTCTATCTATCGGCTCGAAGAGGGTCGCCACGGCCCGTGAGCGCGCCTACGGTCGAGGGCGAGATGAAGCTGGGCGGGGCTCGCGGTCGCTAGGGAGCTAGCCGCGCGACGCCCGACCCCCGGCTCGCTCGGGAGCCCTGCGCCCGCGCTCGCTCGCCCCCTAGCTCGCTCGCTCACGGCCCCCGAGCCGAAAGCTAGCCGGAACCCGCGGCTGCTAGAAAGGAAGCTAGCCGCCCCACGCCACGCTTGCGCGCCGCGGCCCGGCCCGCCCCGCCCCGCCCCGCCCCGGCCCCGGCCCCGGCCCGCCCCCAGGCTCGCTCGCTCGCCGGCGCCCCCCCGACCCGAGCCGACCCGAGCCGCCCCGCCCGCGCAGCCGGAGCAGACGATGTACGCGAAGGAGTACTACAAGCGGGAGGCCGCCGACGCCCTCCTCGACGTCCGCCGCGAGGTGAGCGGGCGAGGCCCAGCCTCGACGATCCGATCCGGCCCAGCCTAGCCCAGTCTAGCTAGCCCCCTTCCTAGTCTAGTCCAGCTGGGCCCCTTGTCGTAGCCTGGCTTGCTTTGGCGCCTTGCACCGCAGGTTTAGCTAGCTAAGCAGATTAGCAGGTTCTCGGACTCCTAGCAGCCACGTCTAGCTTTAAGCTCGGGACCTTAGCTTGCTTGCTTTCTTCCTAGCCACTGCATCAGCCCAAGCTGACTCTCTTTGAACAGTTCTCGGGCGCCGATCTGCTCTGGACGGACCACGGGCCCCTCCCGGGCGAGAAGGTCAGGCCCTTACCCGCGGGCCCCTCCCCCCCGCACCCCCTCGCGATCCACTCTCCCCCGGGCCATCTTCCACGCCGTGCCGCTCCTTATGCGCTCACGCCGGATTCAAATCCGCCGGCCTCCACCCGGGCTACCTACCCACACCCGGGCGCCCCGCGCGCGCCCCTTACGCGCCCCTCACGCGCCCCCGCGCCCGCCCCGCCCCCCAGATCCGGCGGATGCACCGGGAGGACCCCCTCCCGAACCGGCCCCCGATCCTCAAGTCCGCCCTCATCATCCCGGTCCGTCCGCTCCGCCCGCGCCGCCCGCCCGCCCGCCCTCCCTTTCGCTCGTCTACATTAAAAGCTTCCTTAGTTTCCATTTCTATAGAGTCTCAGAAGCTTCCATAGCTATAGCTAGAGTCTCGAACAGCGTCAGCGCGCCCTCCCGGCCGGGCCCCTTGAGCAGCCAGCACGGATCATCTGATCTCTGAACTGGCGCGCAGGCGCCGGCGTGGCGGGTGGCGAACTTCCTGTGGGACCCCACGAGCCGCACAAAGTGGGACAAGGTGCACCGGCTCCGATCGTCCTCGAATTTGATCCCTAGATTAGATCTCGTGGAGTCCGAGCCCCCTCAGCGCAGATCTCATAGATCTTAGCTAGATTTTCCTAGCTAGCTATAGCTATCTAGCTTCCTTCCTTAGCTAAACTAACGAACTGACTTCGCACCAAGTGGGACAAGGTGCGCCGGCAGGCGGCGGGCGGGCGGCGGGCGGCCCCGCGCGAGCTAGCTCCGACCATTCTTGAATTTGATCCCTAGATTGGATTCTTTAGAAGATCCGATAGCGCAGCGCTCGTTTCCCGAGCGCCCTCAGAGTTTCCTCAGCTCAGATCCCATACATCTTAGCTCACCACTCGAGAAGACGCTTAGCTTAGCTAACTGACTCCGGTACCCCCCGCGCAGCTGGCGCTGCGGTGCGGGGTGGTGGACGAGCTGGAGCGGACGACGCGGGTCGACTACGTGGAGGAGACGAACCTGCTCCCGGGTCACCTCCCCCGCAACATGCTCCTCGTCGCCACCGTCCAGGTGGGCGCCAGCACCCGTCTGGCTGCCGGGCTCTGGGGCGAGAGGGCGGGCGGGCGCCGGTCCCGCCGACACGGCTCCCTCTCTCTGCAGCGCGACCTGCACGCGCGCATGTTCGTGATCGCCTACCGCTCCGTCATCCACAAGAAGGGTGCTTCGCTTAACCCTGCTTCACCCTGCTTCTCTTTTTCCGCGGAGCTGCGCTGTTCTGAACCGGGGCGCGCAGTCAAGGTGGAGGGGCAGTTCATCCGAGCGCACGTCTTCAAGGGGTGCGCCGCGCGGCGGGGCGGGGCGGGGCGGGGCGGGGAGCGAGAGGGGCGGGGATACGCCGAGCGGTGGGGCGGGCGGGACGCGGCTATCGATGTCTCCCTTCCGGCGCAGCTCAGCTTTACGTCTCGACTCAGGAGCGCTAGAACAAGGGCCTTCTGACAGGGCGCGGCGCGGCGCGGCAGGGCTTCATCGTTCGGGAGGTCGACGAGCGCAGCAGCGAGCTGACGTACGTCATCCAGATGGACGTCAAGGTAGCCTACCCCCTCCTATTATTCCCCTCCCCGTGACGTCACGCCCACCGTGACGTCGCGCCACTCGATTAGGGCGTCCTATCGCGCGTCACGGCGGAACATTACTTCGCGCGGCGCATGCTGGCGCCGCAGCAGGCAGGCTTTCCCGTACCCCTCTTGTCTTCCTCCCCGCCCTTCCTCAGTGCCGCCCCCCTCCCCGCTTTGCAGATCGGGTACGCCCTTAGGATCGAGTACCTGTCCAACTGCGGGAAGGTTTGTGTACCCCGGCCGGGCTCCGCGGGCCCCGTACCCCGTCTCGCGGGCCGCGCTGACGCCCCTGGCAGTGGATCAAGGGCGGGCTCTTCCCCCCCCGCTCCCTCGTCTCTGAGTCGCGGCACATCCAGGGGGCCCTGAAGAAGGTACGAGCTGGAGCACGCTCTTGTTTGTTCCCGCGCGTTTCCTCGCTCGGGAGCTGACGGGTACGCGGCAAGATCCGGGGGATGAAATCGCTGGTGTCGTTCCTTCCGGGGTCCTCTTCGGGGCAGCCGTCGCCCACGGGCTCCGAGGAGGACGAGCCGGGGTACCCGCGCCCCGCCCCGCCGCACGAGGGCGCGGAGGGCGCCGGGGGGGAGGCCCCGCGGGGGGGTACGGAATCCGAGCCCCACGAGGCGGCGGCGCCCCGCGAGCCCCAGGCGGACCCCGAGAGGGCGCGCTTACCCTCCCCGGGGCCGGACGCCGACGCGCCGTCACCGCAGCCGTTGCCGGGGCCGCCCGAGTCGGCGCAGCCGTCGCGGAAAGCGGCGCGGCTCGCCGCGCCGCAGCCGCTCGACGTGGCAGGCGACCGTTCCCCCTCCCCTTCCCTCTCCTCCCCGTCGCCCGTCGCGGCGGCGGCCGGGGCCGCGCGGGCGGCCGCAGCGAAGTCGCCGCAGGGGCAGGGGCCGGCGGGCCGGCAGAGGGGCCAGCGGTCCCCCGGCCCTGGGAAGGGGGCGCCCTCGATCGGGAGCGCTGCCTCCCTAGAGGCCGCCCCCGCCTCGGACGCGGCGGGGCTCCCGGCGACCCTCAAGCCCCGCCCGCGCTGCCGCCCGCCGCCGGAGCCGGAGCCGGCGCCGGCGCCGGGTCCTCCCTCGCCGCCGCCGCCGGCGCCGCCGCGCCCCGCCCGTCAACAACGGCGGCGGCGGCGTCGGCTTCTCCCCCCGCCGCCGCCTCCGTCCCGGGCTCTCGCCCCGACTCCTTCAGCTGGCAGCAGCCGGACCAGCGGCGGCCCTCGACGAGCGACGGCCTGGCCGGCTCGAGCCTCCTCCCGCCGGGCGCTGTCATCGCCGGCATCAGGTCCGCCCGTCCGCCCGCCCGCCCGTCTGCGGGCTGCGCAGCGCCGCACAGGAGGGCTCTCTGAGCGGCGGATACTTTGATATAGAAAGCGGCACAGAAGACGATTTTCTCGCCCTCTACCTGCCCGTGACCCGCCCGCACGCAGGCGGGCGTCGACGGCGGCGAGCCTGCCGCGCACCTACTCCGGCACCTCCCTCGCATCCACCGTCCTCCTCAACCCGCCCCAAGTGAGAGAATCTGCTAAGCCTGCTCTAACCAACCCCTTCCTCTCTCTCCCCCCTCTCGAATCTTCTTCCGCCCCTCACGCCTCGGGCAGACGGCGCCGGCGGGCCCGCCGAAGCGGCCGAGCGGCCTGAGCGCCCTCCAGGTGCGCCCTTCCGAGGGGCCCCGGGCCCAAGAAGCTTGAATCTAGCCGAACCTAGGCCTAGCTGGAACTTGAGACTTGACATTCGAAGCCTAGAGAACCCAGAGAACGCCCGCCGAGGGGCCCCGGGCCCGGCCCCCCCGCCCCCCGCCCGCGCCCTCCTCCTCATCGCGGGGGCAGGCGCTGCTGGACGCGAGTCCGGTGGTCTTCGACGCGGAGGAGCTCGCCCGCGAGGAGCGCCGCCTCCGCCGCCGCCGCCGGTGCGAGCCGCCCGCCCCCGCCCCGGCCCCGCCCCGGCGCCAGGTCGTCGCTAGCTGTATCCATCTAGAGCTACTACACCGTGAATGCTAGAGAACGAGGCCTCTTCTGACGGTGCCGCGCAGGCTGGCGCGGCAGGCGGCGGCGGAGGCGCAGGCGGACGCGGAGCGCGTCGCCACGCCGGCGGCCCTGCAGCAGCTGCAGCTGCAGCACTCGGCGACGGCCCCGGGGGCGCTCGCGCCGGGCCTGGCGGGGGCGGTGGCGCAGCTCGCCGCGCGGCGCATGTCGCGGCGCATGTCCCTCATGAAGCTCGCCGAGCTCGCCGCGCAGGGCGCCGAGGTCTCCGCCTTTCTGAGGTGCCGCCCCCCTCCCTCCGGCGCGTCCGCAGAGGCTCACCTCGTTCGCCGCGGCGCAGCTCGGACGGCTCGCCGCTGCGGCAGGCGGTGGGCGGCGGCGGCGGGGCGGGCGCGTGGAGCGAGGAGAGCAGCTCGGGCAGCAGCGCGGAGGAGGCGGCCGCCAACTCGGCGCAGGAGGAGGACGAGGCCGAGGAGGAGAGAATGCGCGAGGCGCGCCGGCGGAGCCGCTGTTTGCTGTCGTTCGTTTCTGTTTGCTGTTCGCTGATGGTGGTCCCGGGCGCAGGAGACCCGCTGAACCTCACGGGCTGGGCGAACGCTCGCCAGGCCAAGAAGGCGCGGCACCGGGGGGCGGGGGCGGGGCCCGCGGCCCCCGGGCAGGAGGGCAGGGCGGCCGCCGCGGCTGCGGCGAAAGGGCCGCTCAAGTCGGGGGGGGTGGGGGCCCGCCTCTTCCGGAAGTACATGGCGGTACCCCTCCCGTCCATGCGGCTCCTGAGGGAGCGCGGCTCCCGCTCCCCCTCCCCGGACTCCCGCTCGGCCTCTCCCCCCCGGGCCCAGACCGCCGCCGGCCGCGTCCGCGTCTCTACCCCCCTCGACCCCGTCCACCAGGCGGTGCGCGTGCCCTCCTCCCCGCCTTCATCTCGTCCCCACCTTGACCAGGGTACGGCAGGCTCTGGACTTTGCGAACGCGCGGGCGGAGGCGCGGCGGCTGCGGCACGAGGCTGGCATGAGCGCGTCCGCGGGGAGCCTCTCCTTCGGCGACCTACCCCCTCCGCCCGGCGACCTCCCGCCGGGCCTCAGATACGTACCCCCACCGCGGAACAGGCGGGCGTCCACGGCGGACGGGGTACGCCGCTCCTCCGCGTCGGGCGGCGGGCGCCGGAGGAGCAGCATACTGGCGCCCGCCGGATCCGAACCGCCGCCCGCCGGCGCCGGCGCCGGGCTGGGGCCCCAGGGGCGGGGCCAGGGGCACCTCTCGGTCACGCAGTCGGCCCCCTCGCTCGGGGGCCTGGGCCTGCGCTCCGGCGCCCGCCCCGCGACGGTCCCCGCGGAGCCGCCCGCCCGCACCTGCCCCGGGGCGGCGTGACTCTCTCTAGTACACGAGTGATCCCCGGGGGCGACGTGACTCTAGTGCGATTTCTTGCTCTTCTGTACACTATGGTTTCGTCCTTATTCTAGTTAGCGTTGAGTCTTATATATTCCGGCATCCCACTGAGCCTGCCCGGCGGCCAAACGTTAACCCGAGCCCGGATCGCGAGCCCGAGCTACCCTCGCAGTCGATCTCGCCGAAAAACATCGTACAGACAGACTCATGATCAAAGACAGACTCTTAGGCAGCTAGGACAGAACCGCTAGACAAGAATCACAATTTGGAAAGACAAAGTACGTCCAGCCGCCTGAACAATTCAACCGAATTCGAAGGGAAATTGTAGACTTTGGCGGATGCGGAGCGCGGGGCCTCGCGGAGGAGGGCTGAACCTCGGGAGCCCCGAGAGCACCCGCGGCCTCCTCGAGGAGGGAGGGAAGGGGGAGGGAAGGGCCGGGGAGGGGGGCGGGCCGGAGCCGGGCAGGCAGGCAGGCCCTCAGCGGCGGGCGCCCTCGTCGCAGGCCTCGAGCAGGAGCCGGAGGCTGACCCGCCGGAAGGTCGCCTCCGCGTAGTACGGGATCGCCTTGCGCGCGAAGACGAGCCGCAGGTCGGACGGGATCTCCCCCGCTGAGGGGCGATCAAATTCGGTTGGCTGGCGGGGCGGGGTGGTTCTGGGGCGGGGGCGCACGGGCGGGGAAGCGGCAGGACTTCTCGTCGTGGAGGAGGACGATGTTCTTCCCCGCCCGCGCCGCGTGCCGCACCTCGCCCAGCACGTAGTGGCTCGCCAACACGTCTGCGCGGCACCGTAAGATCAGGCGCCGCCAGGAACGCGGCGGCAGCCTCGCGGACCCTGGGAGATGATGAGGACGACGCTCGCGGAGGCGTCGATGATGTTCTCGAGCCTGCGGGGCGGGGGGCCGGCCCGGGTGAGAGCGCGGCGAGCACTCCAACTCGAGAGGGGCGCACTGGTGGAGCTCGAGGCGGGAGTCGTCGGCGTCGAGGAAGACGCGGAGGCCGGGGCCGGCCTGCTCGAGCTGGAGCTTGAGGGCGAGGGCGAAGTGCCCCGCCGAGGACTGCTTGTGCGAGAGGAAGACGTCGTACTGGGCCGCTGCGGCGGGGCGTGAGGCGGAGGGGCGGAGGGGCAAACTGCTCCGGAGTGGTGCACGGACCGGGGGCCGGGGCGGCGGGGCGCGGGTCGGCGGGGCGGGCTGCGGCGGGGCGGCGGGGCACACCGCGGGGGCGGGGGCGGGGAGGGAGCGGAGGGATCCGAGGCGTTCAGGCGTTCAGAGGGGGTTGCCGCTCACGTCCAGCGTCTGCAGACGGGAGAGGCGGCCGATCTCCGGCGGCAGCGCCGCTAGCTGATTTTTCTCCACGCTCAGCTTCTGCAGGCTGGAGAGGCGGCCGATCTCCGGCGGCAGCACCGTCAGCTGGTTGCTGCTCACGAGCAGCTCCTGCAGGCTGGAGAGGCGGCCGATCTCCGGCGGCAGCGCCATCAGCTGGTTGTTGCTCACGTACAGCTCCTGCAGGGCGGCGAGGCGGCCGATCTCCGGCGGCAGCGCCGTCAGCTGGTTGCTCTGCACGTTCAGCCACCGCAGGGCGGTGAGGCGGCCGATCTCCGGCGGCAGCGCCGTGAGCTGGTTGCCACCCACGCCCAGCGTCTCCAGGCCGGCGAGGCGGCCGATCTCCGGCGGCAGCGCCGTGAGCTGGTTGTCACCCACGCCCAGCGTCTCCAGGGCGGCGAGGCGGCCGATCTCCGGCGGCAGAGCCGTCAGCTGGTTGTCACCCACGTACAGCGTCTGCAAAGCGGCGAGGCGGCCGATCTCCGGCGGCAGCGCCGCCAGCTGGTTGCCCTGCACGTTCAGCCACCGCAGGGCGGTGAGGCGGCCGATCTCCGGCGGTAGCGCCGTCAGCCGGTTGTTGCTCAACCACAGCCACTCCAGGTTCGTCAGCTTGGCGAGCTCGGCCCCCGGGATGCTCGTGAGCTCGTTTCCCCAAAGCTCGAGCCAGCGGATGTTCTCGGGCCCCGCCGCCGCGATCTCCGCCGCCGGCCACTCCTCCCGATCCTTCCCCCCCAGGTCCAGCTTCCCCTCCGCCGGGATCCACTCCTTGCCCATGCCTGCGGGGGCGCGCGGCCCAGAGCGAGCGATTCGAATTCGTTGGTTCTAGACCGGGATCCCCCCAGCGGCAACTAGCAAGCAATCCAGGCCATGCGCCCGCCCGGAGGAGCGCACTTTCGACGGATCGACTTCCCGCAGAAGAGCCGAGCTTTCGGGCCCGACGGAGCCCGCCCGGTCAGAAATCCTCGCCGGTCGCGTGCTGTCTAGATCTGCTGGACGCTCGCCCGCTGCCCTGTGGAGCTGCGCGCCGGTACAAGCAAGCAATGAGCGAACGACAGGAGCGATGCAAGAAACCCGTCGGCTTCGCACCTGCCGCGACAAACACCGCCTACACCGCCGTAACACCGAGGCCTCTGCGGCGTCGTACACGCCGTCCGAGGCCGTCCGACGCCGTCCGCGGCCGGCCGCCCGAAGCGCCGGGGTACGGGGTGCGGACGCACCTCGGGCACTGCTGCTTCCATTGCTGTGGTACCTGTCAGCGCTGCGCATGCCTTTTCACTTCAGTACTTCCACTGCAGACTGGCAGCAGCACGCAGCCGAATCAGCAGCGAAGCTCTGGTCTCCGGCTTCGGCGACCGGGACGCGGCCGCGGGCGAGACGTCGACTCGGACCCGGCAGCCGCAGCGCTAGCGGAGGCCTATAGCTAGGCTATGGCGGATCGATATCGGAGCACAGCGGCGGATATCGATCGGAGCACAGCGCCGGAGCACTCGCGTCGGCCGTCCTATTGGCGCTAGCTATTGAACTATTGACGCCGGCTTCGCGGACGCCATGCCGGAGCAGAGCGCCGGCCGTCCGATTGCCAGCGCTAGCTATATATATAGCGGCCGCGCCGCGGTACCCGGTATCGCGTAGCGCTCCGATGGCCTGCAGCTGCAGCTGCAGCTGCGCGGGCTGCGGCGCGCGCGCGCGGCGGGAAACGGCGGGGCGCCTCCGCCGCAGCGCCGATTGTGAGGGCGGCGCCGGCGCCCCTATGGCTAGGGAGAGTGGCGGTCGCTAGGGAAGCGTAGCGCGAGGCGGACTCCGGGCCGGGGCAGGGCGGAGTGGCGGCCATCTAACTTAGCACATCGCGATCGAGGCGCGAAGCGCGAGCACCCCGGGCACGCCGCCGGACCCGGCCCCTCCCCCTCTCCCTCCGAGACTCCGCGCCCGGAGGAGAGAGGGCGCCCGCCCCGTACCCCTCCCGCCGGCCCCTCTTCTTCTCGGGACCAGGGCCCGCCTCGCCACACCGTACCCCTTTGTCCCCAAACCCCCGCTTACCCCCTCGCCTCGCCCCCCCCTCCCCCCTCGCCTCGCCCCACGCCCTCGCCTCGCCCCACGCCCTCGCCTCGCCCCACGCCCTCGCCCGCAGATCGCAGGCTTGTGGCGCCGGCCCCCGCGCCTCCCGCAGGCCTCGCTGCCCGCTCTCCCCCCGCCGCCCCGGGCCGCCCCGGGCCGCTGTCTCGGGGCCATCTGAGCCGTCTGAGCCGTCTGAGCCGTCCCGCCCCGGCTCTCCCCGGCCGCCCTCCCTCCCCCCTGCCTTTTCCTGTCCCTCTCGCTGTCCCGCCCCGGCCCGCCTCTCGATCTACGCTCCACCTCTCTTCGCTCACTTCCGCCGGCCCTCTTCGCTTTCAGCCCCCTCGAGGCTCGCCCGTTTAGCTCCCGACCTCCCAGCTGCAGTCCCACGCAGCCTTTCGGGATTTCCCCCCAAGCTGCCTCGTCTCCGAGTCGGCGCCTCGACTGAATGTAGCGGATCCAGATCCTCCCACGGAACCCCCCGGGCCCTCTAGATCCCCCCCCCCCACCCCCCTCCCCCCCCCTCCACGCCGCCTCCGGATCCTGCACGGGCCCGGAGCCTCGGAGGCGACGCGACTCCCTTGCTCTTTATTCTGTATACCGTACTATGTTCTTGTACATGTCCTTATTCCGAAGTTCTAGTTGTGTTTTAAGCCTATATATTCTAATCGCGCCTTGTAATTACTCTAGTTGTATTCTAGATCTGACTCCGGATCCGTGACAGCGCATGCCGCAGTGCAGCCTCGAGATCCGAGAGGTGAACCTGCGAAGCTCTCTGCCGCAGTGCCACAGCTCCACTGCGGCACTGCAATTGCTCTGCGCCGGTCCCGGGGACGCTCATGACTCAGCCTGCAGCTGGGGGGTGTGTGATCCGATCCACTGGCCATGGGCCATGATCATCGGATGCTCAGCCTGGCAGCTGCAGCCTGGCAGCGGTCAGCTGCAGATCACGATCGCTGCCAGGCCGATCATGAGTCATGAACACGATCCGATGCCATGATGATCAGCTGCAGCTGCAGCTCCGAGGCTCGGGATCCTCAGCTATTATTCTAGATATCGTTGACTGTTTCATGATCATGATCATGATTAGCTGCATGCCCGGATAGCCCAGGTCGGCCCTCGAGCTTGGAGGCTTCCCTTTCTTCCTTCCCTTCCTTCCAATAACACTTCGCGGACACTGTCCTGCCTACTTCCGCTTGGCGCCGGCGGGGGGCGTCTTGCGGGCCACCTCCGAGCGGCTCGCCGGCCGCGTGGGGGCCGCCTCCTTCGGCGGCTCGGGCTCCGCTGGCTTGGCCGCCTCCGCCGGGGGCGCCGGCGGCGGCGGCGTCTCCGCGCCGGCTGCGACCGGACCGGAGGCGCGCGCGGTTAATTTAACATCTCGGTATACGTACTTGTAAATATTCGTGCATGTGTCGCATGCAAGATTATCGTGCATGCGGAGCTAGATAGTGCAGCCTTCGTGCTGCTAGTTGCTAGTGCAGCCTACGTGCTGCTAGGGCCGACGTCGGCGTCAGTACGCCTCGGCCACCGCTTATTATAGCTACTACGGGTACGCCGGGCCTGTCCGGGTACAGATCACTCTTAGGGATACACTGTTCTAGAGAATACTACAGAGCGATAGCGATCCCTCGCGATCCCACGCGTCCCGCCGAGCCCAGGGTCGGCAGGTCGCATCCCCGCGTGCCTACACACTAATCCCGCACGCGACAGGCGCCATCCTGCCGGGAACTGAATCTTGAAGGGTCGCATCTTGCGACACCAGGTCCGATCGCTGCGCCCCCGGCCTCGCCGCGCGTGCGCCGCGTCGCCAGTAGTGCGTAGTGTGTGTCCGCATCAGCCCACAGTAAGCGGAACGCATAGTTCCGCCGAAAAGTGGGAGCCGCGTTCCGGTATACGGTTCTGCGTGCTGCACGGGGCGATCCGTCGTCCTGAGCCTGACTGCTCGCCGGCTTCGTGCCGTGCCGCCGGCCTCGCGCCGAGCCGCCGAAGTTCCCCGCAAGGGCAACTTTGAGCCATCGCCAATCCTAAGCCCGAGGGCCTGGATTGTGCACCGGTGTGCTGCGTAAGCAGCATATCGTCGCCTGTGAAGTCGGAATCTCGCGGTTCGCGCGAGATCCGGCATCAAAAGAGCTTCGTGCTCAAATTTGATCTGTATTGAAAGTGGTCTTTGAGTGCCCGCCATGTCGCGGCTCCCAATGACTGTCACTGCGAGCATGCGCGAGTACATGATCGCTTCAAATGCGATCACTCCGGACTCCGGCATGTCCGTCCAGCAGCTCACTGCTGAGGCGCCGGCGCGCGACGAGAAAGGGCACCTTATTGTGTCCCTGCTTCCCGCGCGGCCCACGCTGCAAGAAGTGGACGCTTGGCTCGGCCAGATTGGCAACAGTGCGTCTCAGACGACGAAGTATGCCACCGAGCCCGAGCCGGGGCCCCAGGGCCCGAACTTCGCTAAGGTCGAGGCTCTCGCGGGCCACATGCTTAGCAACATGGCCCGCGGGCCAATCTCCGACCTCATCGTGCGCCGCCGCGGGCACCTTGACTCGCTCAAGGCTACACTCGCGGAGAAGCGCACCCGTGTGGCCGTGCTGGAAGCCCTCGATGAGGAGGCGCGCACGAACGAGACCGACGGTGAACTGCTCCTCCTGCAGGACACGATCCGCCGCGTCGAGGCCGAGTTTAACGCCGGCCGGGACACGTACATGCGTGCGCCAGGCCTCAAGGCTTTCATTTTGGCGGCCGCCGCGAAGGGCCTGCCGTTTGAGTCTGAGAAGGCGATCCTGGCCCCGTTCACCGGCGAGGACCCGCTGACGTGGCTTAACTGGATCAATCCGTACCTCTGGCACACGCTGCCGCAGGGGAAAACGTACGCGGAGCACCTGCTCCACGTGCTCAAGAATGCTCTCGTGCGGCGTAAGACGGGCAACGACCCGCAGTACCGGAACTTCGACGTCCGGTCCTCAACCGTGGCTGAGCGCAATCAGTACACGATGGAGCGCTTCCGCGACGAGCTGCAGGCTCAGATCGCGCGCCAGGGCGCCGCCTCACGCCCCTTGGGGTTGAACAAAGTCATACGCCTCTCCAAGGGGGGAAGGAGTTAAGGAGGAGTACGCACGTCTCCGCCCTGGAAGCGGCCCCTCCACAACCCCCCCCCCCCCCCCCCCCCCCCCGCCCCCCCGCTCTGTATTGGCTACATTAAGCCGTATTGGCGTATTGTTAATAGCCACGTTAAGCCACACACATATAAATATCTGTGGAACCTCAGGGGCCTATCATAACTCGAAGCTGAATTGGAAAGTTACCCCATTGAATCAATATATAAACAGACCAACCAACCAGACGCTCCAACTGGCTTCTCTCCAACTTGGCCCGCTAGCGCGGCTAGCGCCGCAGCAGGTCGCGCAGGCCGGCGACGAGCTCGCCGGCCGCCGCGTCCGCCGCCGCCGCCCCCTCCCCGCGCTGCATCGTCCAGTTCACCGACGCCAGCATCATCTGCCGCCGTCCGCGGATCAGGCGA
Source organism: Cyanophora paradoxa (assembly GCA_004431415.1). Taxonomy (NCBI): domain Eukaryota; class Glaucocystophyceae; order Cyanophorales; family Cyanophoraceae; genus Cyanophora; species Cyanophora paradoxa. Next base: position 64,591 of record QPMI01000134.1, read on the forward strand.
GCGTGGGGCGACCAGGGGGCGGGTGGGGCGAGGCGCGCTCTGTAGTCCACCGGCAGCTCGACCGTCCTGGGGTCGACGAGCCACACTGCCGCCGAGGGTGAGGCGGGGCGGGCGCTTGCAGGGCCCCAGGGCCCGCGGCACGCACCGGGGAACTTGGGATGCGCAGCTGGTGGTGGGCGAACTGCATCTGCGGGGGGTCAGGAACATCGTCGGCCCGAACGTGAATCGGGGGGTCGCGTCGCGCCTCGTCGTCGCAGTTGTGGGAGCGGATGTACCCCGGTGACAGGAAGCAGACATACGTCCGGCAGCGCTGCATCGCCTCCTGCGCATGCCGCGCGCCCCGCGCGCTCGGCATGCTGGAAGGCGCGAGCGGTGGGCGACGCGCACCCCGATCTTGGCCATCCACTTCTGGCCCGCCTTGAGCTCGCGGTCGACCCTGCGCGGGGCGAGGGCGTCAGCGGTGCGGGGCGGGGGAGGGGCGAGGAGAGGGGTGGCCTTGGAGGGGGGCGAACCATATCTTGAAGCCGGCGGCCTCGAGGGCGTCGCAGTAGCGGAAGACGAGCGTCGCGTCGACGTGGGCGTAGCTGCAGGCGGCGTGAGCACCGGCAGCGTGCGGCGGGGGCCGGGACAAGCGCCTGACGAAGCAGTCCCAGGCCTTGCCGTCGGCGGCCGGCTGCAGCGGGGGCGGGTGCTGCGGGACTGCAGCAGGCGCCTGCTGGGCGCGCTGGGCGGCCGGCGGGGAGGGCGCCGCTGGGGGACGGGCTCGCGTCGGGGGAAGGGAAGCACGGGCGGGGGTACACTGACCGGGGGCCGGAGGGGCCGGGGCGGCGGGCGCAGCGGGGCGCGGGGCGGCGGGCGCAGCGGGGCGCGCGGCAGGGGCGGCGGGCTGCGGTGGCGGGTGAGTGCGCGGTGGAGGCCGAGGGGTGAGGGGCTGGGAGTGGGGCGCACCGCGGGGGCGGGGAGGGAGCGGAGGTAGGGCACGACGGCGGCGCACTGGGCTGTACCGTCGTACATGTTGTCATTAACGGCGCGGCGGACAAGCTCGGGCCACGAGTCCACGACGGGGTTGCCGCTCACGTACAGCTCCTGCAGGGCGGCGAGGCGGCCGATCTCCGGCGGCAGCGCCGTGAGCTGGTTGTCACTCACGCCCAGCGTCTCCAGGCCGGCGAGGCGGCCGATCTCCGGCGGCAGCGCCGTGAGCTGGTTGTCACCCACGCCCAGCTCCTTCAGGGCGGCGAGGCGGCCGATCTCCGGCGGCAGAGCCGTCAGCTGGTTGTCACCCACGTACAGCGTCTGCAAAGCGGCGAGGCGGCCGATCTCCGGCGGCAGCGCCGCCAGCTGGTTGCCCTGCACGTTCAGCCACCGCAGGGCGGTGAGGCGGCCGATCTCCGGCGGTAGCGCCGTCAGCCGGTTGTTGCTCAACCACAGCTTCTCCAGGTTCGTCAGCTTCGCGAGCTCGGCCCCCGGGATGCGCGTGAGCTTGTTATAGCCGAGGTCGAGCTCGCGGATGTTCGCCGGCCCCGCTCGCGCGATCTCCGCCGCCGGCCACTCCGTCCGCCCCTCCTTCTCCAGGTCCAGCTTCCCCTCCGCCGGGATCCACCCCTTGCCCATGCCTGCGGGGCGGTCAGCCGCAGAAGCGCGCCGCGGGGAGCGCGCCCCCGCCCCGCCCGGCGGGTCCCCAGCCTGCGGGGGGCCGCCCGGCCCGCGCTGAGCCCCTCCCGCAGGGGGCGGTGCACGCGCGCGCCGGGCTCTGCCTTTACCGGCCGCCCCGCCCCGCCCGAGTCGCGGCTCGGGGGAGCGACGGCGGCCTATGGGAGATTGCACCCCCACGCCCGGGCGCGCGCTGGGTCCTCCCCCCCTCCCCCCGTTCGTGGGTTGGCGAACGAGGCAGCAAGCGACGCCGGAGCGTGGGGCCCCCCCACAGGCCCGGCCCGTCGACTCGCCCCGCATCTTACCCGACGTCCGCGCGCCCGCCGCGTCGCTTGGTGGGATCAGTGCGGCCCCTCGCACGCTGCTAGGCGACCCGTGCGGCCCAGAGCGAATTCGAAGCGATTCGTAGATTCTAGACCGGCGGGATCCGCCCAGCGGCAACTAGCGAGCAACCGGCGTTCTGCGCCCGCCCGGAGGAACGCACCTTCGACGGATCGCCTTGCAGAAGCAGAGCCGAGCTTTCGGAACCGACGGAGCCCGCCCGGTCAGAAATCCTTGCCGGTCGCGTGCTGCCTGCTGGCTGCTCGCCCGCTGCCCTGTGGAGCTGCGCGCCGGTACAAGCAAGCAATGAGCGAAGGACAGGAGCGATGCCAGAAACCCGTCGGCTTCGCACCTGCCGCGATGAATGCCGATTCACCGAAGCGCTTGGGTACGGCCACGCCGAAGCGCCGGGGTACGGTCGCGCCGCAGGCCTCCGCTGCTTTCTTGGCAGGCGGGCGGGTCTGTGAGCTGCATATACCTATAAACGGCGTTCCGGACCGGTGCACTACTGCCCGTCCACTTCATCGTGCGCCAGCCTTCCAGAGCGATCATATGCATGATCAGGACGCAGGCGCAGCTGCAGCTGCAGTCATCAAGATGCAGCTGCGCCTGCGCACCGGCAGCTGCCGCCTGGCAGCCGGGCCCGAGGCCATGGCGGAGCAGAGCGCCGTCCGCGGTGGCGGGTCGACCCGCTCCTCGTTCAGCAGTACTTCTGTAAATCCAGCAGCACTCGGGCCGCCTGGCTGTCCGCCCGCTCGCTTTGGAGCGAGATCTTGGCATCATCTTGCCCGGCCTGGGGTACAGCCCGCTGTGCAGGCTCCTTCTGATCACGGCTTCAGCGATGCTTCTCTGCGATTTGGTACGCTCGCGCTCCTTCTCACTCGGCTCCTGTACCGCTCTGATCGCCGAGGCTCGCAGAGCTCGCTTCGCCTCGCGCGCGGCGCCGGCACATGTACGACCGAACACGCGCGTGCGAGCGGGGGCCTCGCGCCCGGCGGATCGCACACAATCGCCCTCGGTTGCTCGAGCCCCGTCGACCCGCGCGTGCGCGTATGCTTGCGCGCTACGAGCACAGCGGCGCCGGCGCGGCCGCGGGCGGCGCGGCGCGGGAGGAGGGCGCGGTGCGGCCGCGGGCGGCGCGGTGGACGAAGAGCCTCGGGCGCGCTCCGAGCGGCTCGCTCGGACGAGAATCCTGGAGCACGCCTGCGCACTCTTTCTTCTCCACCCAGGCATCAGGCGCACCGCCTCACAAGCGCACCGTCCTGCGCCGCCTCCGCCAGTGCGTTCGGGAGGTGAGGCCGCCCGCCCCGCGCCCGCCCCGCGCCTTTCCGCCCTGCCTCACCCTAGGCCCGCCCCGCCCCGCCCCGGGCGGCGGGCCCCGCAGATGTTCCGCGCGCTGGCGCGGCTGCCGGCGCTGCGGTCGCTCTGCGCGGACCGGTCGGGCCTCGGGGAGGAGTCCGCGACGCACCTGCAGGAGCTGGTGCAGCAAAGTCGCCGCAGGGCAGGGGCAGCCGGCGGGCGGGCAGAGGGCCAGCGGTCCCCCGGCCCTGAGAAGGCGGCGCCCTCGATCGGGAGCTCTGCCTCCCTGGAGGCCGCCCCCGCCCCGGACGCGGCGGGGCTCCCGGCGACCCTCAAGCCCCGCCCCGCGCTGCCGCCCGCCGCCGGAGCCGGAGCCGGAGCCGGCGCCGGCGCCGGATCCTCCCTCGTCGCCGCCGCCGGCGCCGCCGCGCCCCGCCCGTCAACAACGACGACGACAGCGTCGGCTTCTCCCCCGCCGCCGCCTCCGCCCGGGCTCTCGCCCCGACTCCTTCAGCTGGCAGCAGCCGGACCAGCGGCGGCCCTCGACCAGCGACGGCCTCGCCGGCCCGGGCCTCCTCCCGCCGGGCGCTGTCATCGCCGGCATCAGGTCCGCCCGCCCGCCCGCCCGCCCGCCCGCTGCGCTGCGCCGCACAGAAGATGCTTGCTGGCCGCTCTGTCTACCTTTCCATCTCTGTCCACCTGTCCTTGACCCGCCCTCCCGCCGGGATGCAGGCGGGCGTCGACGGCGGCGAGCCTTCCGCGCACCTACTCCGGCACCTCCCTCGCATCCACCGTCCTCCTCAACCCGCCCCAAGTGAGACCAACCTTCCTCCATCTAACTAACTAAAAACAGAGACAGAACAGAGGTGATAGGTCTACTGAGCCTCCTCTAACTAACTAACTAATTCACCTTGAGACCATCCTTCCCCCACCTAACTAACTAACTCTCTCGAACTAAATAACGAATCTCCCTCTTCTTGTTCTCCCCCCCTCTTCTTCTTCTGCCGCCCCTCACGCCCCTCGCAGACGGCGCCGGCGGGCCCGCCGAAGCGGCCGAGCGGCCTGAGCGCCCTCCAGGTCCACCCCACCCTTCCCCACCCCCTCCCCCCCCATCCCCCCCTCCCCCCCTCCCCCCCCTCCCCCCCCCCCCGAGAAGCTTGGATCTAGCCGGACGTGACGCAAGGAGCCTATTGAACCTAGAGAACGCCCGCCGAGGGGCCCCGGGCCCGGCCCCGCCACCCCCTGGGGCAGACCAGGCGCCTCGCCCCCCGCCCGCGCCCTCCTCCTCATCGCGGGGGCAGGCGCTGCTGGACGCGAGCCCGGTGGTCTTCGGCGCGGAGGAGCTCGCCCGCGAGGAGCGCCGCCTCCGCCGCCGCCGCCGGTGCGAGCCGCCCGCCCCCGCCCCGGCCCCGCCCCGCCCCGGCGCCACGTCGTCGCTAGCTGTAGCTGTCTAGAGCTACTACACCTTGAATGCTATAGAACGAGGCCTCTTCTGACGGTGCCGCGCAGGCTGGCGAGGCAGGCGGCGGCGGAGGCGCGGGCGGACGCGGAGCGCGTCGCCACGCCGGCGGCCCTGCAGCAGATGCAGCTGCAGCACTCGGCGACGGCCCCGGGGGCGCTCGCGCCGGGCCTGGCGGGGGCGGTGGCGCAGCTCGCCGCGCGGCGCATGTCGCGGCGCATGTCCCTCATGAAGCTCGCCGAGCTCGCCGCCCAGGGCGCCGAGGTCTCCGCCTTTCTGAGGTGCCGCCCTCCTCCCTTCGGCGCGTCCGCAGAGGCTCACCTCGTTCGCCGCGGCGCAGCTCGGACGGCTCGCCGCTGCGGCAGCCGGCAGGCGGCAGCGGCGGGGCCGGCGCGTGGAGCGAGGAGAGCAGCTCGGGGAGCAGCGCGGAGGAGGCGGCCGCCGGCTCGGCGCAGGAGGAGGACGAGGCCGAGGAGGAGCGGATGCGCGAGGCGCGCCCGCCGCTGTTCGCCTTCGTTCGCTTCCGTTTGCTGTCCGCTGAGGGGGGTCCCGGGCGCAGGAGGACCCGCTGAGCCTCACGGGCTGGGCGAACGCTCGCCAGGCGAAGAAGGCGCGGCACCGGGGGGCGGGGGCGGGGCCCGCGGCCCCCGGGCAGGAGGGCAGGGCGGCCGCCGCGGCTGCGGCGAAGGGCCGCTCAAGTCGGGCGGCGTGGGGGCCCGCCTCTTCCGGTTGTACATGGCGGTACCCCTCCCGTCCATGCGGCTCCTCAGGGAGCGCGGCCCCCGCTCCCCCTCCCCGGACTCCCGCTCGGCCTCTCCCCCCCGGGCCCAGACCGCCGCCGGCCGCGTCCGCGTCTCCACCCCCCTCGACCCCGTCCACCAGGCGGTGCGCGTGCCCCCTCTCCGCCTCCATCTCACTCCCCCCCTCCTCTTGACCTGGGTACGGCAGGCTCTGGACTTTGCAAACGCGCGGGCGGAGGCGCGGAGGCTGCGGCAGGAGGCCGGCATGAGCGCGTCCGCGGGGAGCCTCTCCTTCGGCGACCTACCCCCCCCGCCCGGCGACCTCCCGCCGGGCCTCAGATACGTACCCCCGCCGCGGAATAGGCGGGAGTCCACGGCGGACGGGGTACGCCGCTCCTCTGCGTCGGGCGGGGGGCGCCGGAGGAGCAGCATACTGGCGCCCGCCGGATCCGAACCGCCGCCCGCCGGCGCCGGCGCCGGGCTGGGGCCCCAGGGGCGGGGCCAGGGGCACCTCTCCGTCACGCAGTCGGCCCCCTCGCTCGGGGGCCCGGGCCTGCGCTCCGGCGCCCGCCCCGCGACGGTCCCCGCGGAGCCCGCCCGCCCGCACCTGCCCCCGGGGGCGGCGTGACTCTTTAAGGAAAAAGGGGGGCGGGCGGGGCGGCGGCGGGGGAAAATGCGAGCCGGGGGCGGGGGCGGGGGCGGGGCGGGCGGGGCGGCGCCAAGAGGAGTGGATTGGAAGCCGCGAGCTGTTGGTGCGCTGCCGATGGCGAGGCTCGGGCCTCGGGTCTCGGGGGAGGCGGCACGGAAGGCGGGCCGCGGCGCGCGCCCTCAGAGTCAGTACAGGAGAATTCGAGGAAGAGGAGTCGCAGGCTGAAAGGCCGCGATCGGGCGCGCGGGCGCGGGCGGGCCCGCGCCCCGCTGGCGGGCCCTCGCGCCCTGCAGCTGGCTCCAGATCTCTCATGATCAGTCTACCGGGCCAGTACTATAGCTAGAACTAGTCACGTGCACTGGGCCACTGCATGGGGAAGGGGAAGGGGGTCCTTCCCCAATGATAGCGCTAGCCTAGTACCGTAGTACACGTATACGTAGCTAGCTATAGCTATAGCTATATAGCTATAGCTGCCACGGCCTCAGCTCTTAATTCGGCCCTTCCATTTCGCTGCGAAAATCGGGCGAGTCCCGTCCCGGTTTTTTGTATGGGCCAGTTTGCAACGTCAGTGGGCGCCCGCCATAGTAAAAGACCGGGAATTTTCCCGGTTTTTTGTGGTAACGAGCTCGGATCCCGCGGGGCCCGCTTTTCAAACAAAGCCGCATTCGCGTCGCTGCGCACGCGGCACACGATGCGACGTAGCTACAGCGCGCGGAGAGGCGGTAGAGAGGCCGGGGCGGCGTGCGGGCGGCCGGTGGACGCCGGCGCAGCGCCCCCGGGGAGCGGCGGGGCGGGCCGGGGCGCGGGGCGCGGGGCGCGGGGCGCGGGCGCGGGAGAGAGGCGGGGCGCTGCTGGGGACGGCGGCGGCGGCGCGGGCCGATCGGCGGCGCAGCGGCCTCAACCTCCGTCCCCTCCGCCGGGCCCGGCCCGACGCGCCCGCCCCGCCCGCCCCGCGCCAGTCCTCCTCCCGCGGCTGCGGGCGGGCGGGCGGTGGGCGCGGGGCCGCGGGGCGGGGCCGGTGTCGGGGCGCGCACCGCGGGCGGGCGCCGGGAGGCGCGAGCGGCGGGCGGGCCTCGGGCTCCGCAGCGGCTACGGTCGCTCCGGCGGGGCGCGCGGCTCGGCCGGGGCCGCCGCGAGGCGCTCCTCCGCCAGCGCGCCCGCCGGCGGCCCGGAGGCGAGGTCGAGGAGGGCGGGGGCGGGCGGGGTCGGGGGGGCGAGGGCGGCGCCGTCCGCGGGGCGATCGGCGGGGGACGAGGCGGGCGAGGGCGGCGCCCGCCGGCCGGCCCTCAGCTCCGGGCACCGCCTGCTCCGAGGGCGGCCCTGCTTCGTCCTGCTTCCGCCGCCGCCGCTCCTCCGCCGCCCCGCGCCCGCGCCGCCGCAGCTCGGGCCGGCGTCCGATGCCCGCGCCTTTGCCTGCGGCCGCTGCGGCGTACGCGCCGGAGAGCCTCGGCCCGCCGGCGCCGCCTCCGCGCCCACGGGCCGCGCGCCGCCGGGGCGCACGCGCGGCGAGGGCGGCGCCCTGGGGCGGGCGGGCGGCGGGAGGGAGTGGCGGCGGGGGCCGCGGGGCGCTGTGGGGGCCGAGCTGCGGGCGGCCGCCGGGGAGCGCCCTGTGCAGAGGAGAGCGGACTCCGGGCGCGAGGCCGTACGCAGAGGCCGGCCGCCGCCTCACAGCTGAGCGGCGCCCCGTGCCGCGCCGGCTCCGTTGGATTCGCGGCGGTTACTAACTGCCGACAGCCGTTAGGCTAACTGCCGCGCAGCGGAGGGGGCGGCGCTTCGGGGCTTCGGGGCACACGCTGCTCCTCGCTGGGGACCGATGCGGGGCGGCCTCCGTGCCGCGAACCGCGTCACGGGCAATGCCGAGCCGTGCTCCACGGGCTTCGTGCTCCGCGCCCCACTCACGGCGACTCCGCCCTTCGCCCGCCAGTCCATTCAAGCGCGGCGCGGCCATCCGGGGCGACCTGCCGCGGGCGTGCGTCAGCTTCGACTTCGCCGCATGCAAATGCACGACGCTGTGCGAACCAATGCCCTCCGCCAAGGCCGCCGCCGCCGCCGCGCCTCCGCCGAGCTCGCGACGACCGCGAGCGGCCATTGCGGCGCTTCCAAGGGAGGCTGATCGTGCTCCAGATGCGTGGAGGAGCGCATTCTGTTGGCCAGCTGCTCGCCCGCACGCTGTGGAGCGAGATCTCGTCACGATTTCTGTGCCGGCTTGGGGTACAGCGATCGCCCGCTTCGCCACCTTCGCTCCTCGGGCTTCGATGCGCCTTGCGGCGCGGCGCCGGTATACGTGCATTCTATCTCTATCGACGGCATGTGCTGGTCTAACACGCGCCGCTCGCAGCCTTGCGATCTTGTGCGACTCGGCAATGCGGTCGATTGCAGGGATCAGCGCGCGCGCAGGCGCGCGGCTCGATGCGAGTGCGATGCGATCCCGGCGGCGAGCGGATCCAGGTACGCCGCTCGGCCGCGCACGGACGCGCCTAGGCCTATCCTGCGCGAGTCGCAGGGGGCGCGCGCGGGGACGATGCGGTCCTGCGGGGCCTCTGCCCGAGCCTGCCGCCTCGGCTCCGGACGAGGCGGCCCGCGTCGCGCCCGCGCGCACGCCGCCGACGTCCGCCTCGAGCGGCGCCCCGCGGGCCCCTCGGACTCGCGAGTCGCCTCGCGCGAGAGGCGCCGCCGCAGCGCCGCGCGCCGCGCCTCCGCGCGCCCCTCGAGCTCGGCGGCGGGCGGCGGCGACTCCTCCTCCTCCCTCCCGTGCGCCCCGCCCCGCCCCGCCCGCGCGCCCCGCCCCGCCCCGCCCCGCCCCGCCCCGCCCCCGCAGCTTAGCTTACTGAGTCTTTGGCCTTGGCTCTCTGGCTGTTTACTCTCCGCCCAGGTTCGACATGGCGCACGTGCTGTTCCTCGGCGTGGACCGCGGCGAGGCGCACGGCGCCAAGAAGGTCGCCACGGTGCGCGCCCCTCGTCTCATTCTTCTATAAGATTCTTTTACAAGAGCCGCGAGTATTGCTGTTTTTATTCTATCTAGATCTAGACCGTTATTCTATCTATCGGCTCGAAGAGGGTCGCCACGGCGCGTGAGCGCGCCTACGGTCGAGGGCGAGATGAAGCTGGGCGGGGCTCGCGGTCGCTAGGGAGCTAGCCGCGCGACGCCCGACCCCCGGCTCGCTCGGGAGCCCTGCGCCCGCGGTCGCTCGCCCCCGAGCTCCGCTCGCGGCCCCCGAGCCGAAAGCTAGGCGGAGCCCGCGGCTGCTAGAAAGGAAGCTAGCCGCCCCACGCCACGCCTGCGCGCCGCCCTGCCCGCCCCGCCCCGCCCGGCCCCCGGCTCGCTCGCTCGCCCGCGCCCCTCGAGCCGAGCCGCCGCATGGGGCGGGCCCGGGCGCAGCCGGAGCAGACGATGTACGCGAAGGAGTACTACAAGCGGGAGGCCGCCGACGCCCTCCTCGACGTCCGCCGCGAGGTGAGCGAGACCCAGTCTCGATGATCCGATCTGGCCCAGACTAGTCTAGCTAGGCCTATCCAGTCCGGTCCTCCGGTCTAGTCCAGCTGGGCCCCTTGTCTTAGCTTGCCTAGCATAGCATCTGCCTCTCTTTAGGCCCTAGCTGACTCCTCCTCGCAGTTCTCGGGTGCCGATCTGCTCTGGACGGACCACGGGCCGCTTCCGGGCGAGAAGGTCAGGCCCTTACCCGCGGGCCTCTACCCCCCGCCCCCTCGCGATCCACTCGCCCCCGGGCCATCTTCCACGCCGTGCCGCTCCTTATGCGCTCACGTCGGACTCTAAACCGCGGGCCTCCACCCGGGCTACCTACCCACGCCCGGGCGTCCCTCACGCCACTCACGCCGCCCCTCACGCGCCCCCGCGCCCGCCCCGCCCCCCAGATCCGGCGGATGCACCGGGAGGACCCCCTCCCGAACCGGCCCCCGATCCTCAAGTCCGCCCTCGTCATCCCGGTCCGTCCGTCCGCCCGCCCGCCCCGCGCGCCCCGCCCGCCCGCCCGCCTCGTCCTTCCGCTCGCCTCTACATTATATGCTTCCATAGCTTCCATTTAAGCTGGGCTCGGGCGCGCGTGCCGCGTCAGCGCACCCTCCCGGCCGGGCCGGGCCCCTTAGGTAGCCAGCGCGGGTCTCTGAGCGCGCGCGCAGGCGCCGGCGTGGCGGACGGCGAACTTCCTGTGGGACCCCACGAGCCGCACCAAGTGGGACAAGGTGCACCGGCTCCGACCATCCTTGAATTTGATCCCTAGATTAGATCTCGTAGAAGATCCGATAGCGGAGCGCTCGTTTTCCGAGCGCCCTCAGAGTTTTAGCTTCCTAGCTAGCTTACTTCCCAAGCTCATCTAACCAATTGTTCTCCGGCCCCCCCTCGCCCGCTCGCCCGCGCGCGCAGCTGGCGCTGCGGTGCGGGGTGGTGGACGAGCTGGAGCGGACGACGCGGGTCGACTACGTCGAGGAGACGAACCTGCTCCCGGGTCACCTCCCCCGCAACATGGTCCTCGTCGCCACCGTCCAGGTGGGCGCCAGCACCCGTCTGGCTGCCGGGCTCTGGGGCGAGAGGGCGGGCGGGCGCCGGTCCCGCCGACACGGCTCCCTCTCTCTGCAGCGCGACCTGCACGCGCGCATGTTCGTGATCGCCTACCGCTCCGTCATCCACAAGAAGGGTGCTTCGCTTAACCCTGCTTCACCCTGCTTCTCTTTTTCCGCGGAGCTGCGCTGTTCTGAACCGGGGCGCGCAGTCAAGGTGGAGGGGCAGTTCATCCGAGCGCACGTCTTCAAGGGGGTGCGCCGCGCGGCGGGGCGGGGCGGGGCGGGGCGGGGAGCGAGAGGGGGCGGGGATACGCCGAGCGGTGGGGCGGGGCGGGACGCGGCTATCGATGTCTCCCTTCCGGCGCAGCTCAGCTTTACGTCTCGACTCAGGAGCGCTAGAACAAGGGCCTTCTGACAGGGCGCGGCGCGGCGCGGCAGGGCTTCATCGTTCGGGAGGTCGACGAGCGCAGCAGCGAGCTGACGTACGTCATCCAGATGGACGTCAAGGTAGCCTACCCCCTCCTATTATTCCCCTCCCCGTGACGTCACGCCCACCGTGACGTCGCGCCACTCGATTAGGGCGTCCTATCGCGCGTCACGGCGGAACATTACTTCGCGCGGCGCATGCTGGCGCCGCAGCAGGCAGGCTTTCCCGTACCCCTCTTGTCTTCCTCCCCGCCCTTCCTCAGTGCCGCCCCCCTCCCCGCTTTGCAGATCGGGTACGCCCTTAGGATCGAGTACCTGTCCAACTGCGGGAAGGTTTGTGTACCCCGGCCGGGCTCCGCGGGCCCCGTACCCCGTCTCGCGGGCCGCGCTGACGCCCCTGGCAGTGGATCAAGGGCGGGCTCTTCCCCCCCCGCTCCCTCGTCTCTGAGTCGCGGCACATCCAGGGGGCCCTGAAGAAGGTACGAGCTGGAGCACGCTCTTGTTTGTTCCCGCGCGTTTCCTCGCTCGGGAGCTGACGGGTACGCGGCAAGATCCGGGGGATGAAATCGCTGGTGTCGTTCCTTCCGGGGTCCTCTTCGGGGCAGCCGTCGCCCACGGGCTCCGAGGAGGACGAGCCGGGGTACCCGCGCCCCGCCCCGCCGCACGAGGGCGCGGAGGGCGCCGGGGGGGAGGCCCCGCGGGGGGGTACGGAATCCGAGCCCCACGAGGCGGCGGCGCCCCGCGAGCCCCAGGCGGACCCCGAGAGGGCGCGCTTACCCTCCCCGGGGCCGGACGCCGACGCGCCGTCACCGCAGCCGTTGCCGGGGCCGCCCGAGTCGGCGCAGCCGTCGCGGAAAGCGGCGCGGCTCGCCGCGCCGCAGCCGCTCGACGTGGCAGGCGACCGTTCCCCCTCCCCTTCCCTCTCCTCCCCGTCGCCCGTCGCGGCGGCGGCCGGGGCCGCGCGGCGGCCGCAGCGAAGTCGCCGCAGGGGCAGGGGCCGGCGGGCCGGCAGAGGGGCCAGCGGTCCCCGGCCCTGGGAAGGGGGCGCCCTCGATCGGGAGCGCTGCCTCCCTAGAGGCCGCCCCCGCCTCGGACGCGGCGGGGCTCCCGGCGACCCTCAAGCCCCGCCCCGCGCTGCCGCCCGCCGCCGGAGCCGGAGCCGGCGCCGGCGCCGGGTCCTCCCTCGCCGCCGCCGCCGGCGCCGCCGCGCCCCGCCCGTCAACAACGGCGGCGGCGGCGTCGCTTCTCCCCCGCCGCCGCCTCCGTCCCGGGCTCTCGCCCCGACTCCTTCAGCTGGCAGCAGCCGGACCAGCGGCGGCCCTCGACGAGCGACGGCCTGGCCGGCTCGAGCCTCCTCCCGCCGGGCGCTGTCATCGCCGGCATCAGGTCCGCCCGTCCGCCCGCCCGCCCGTCTGCGGGCTGCGCAGCGCCGCACAGGAGGGCTCTCTGAGCGGCGGATACTTTGATATAGAAAGCGGCACAGAAGACGATTTTCTCGCCTCTACCTGCCCGTGACCCGCCCGCACGCAGGCGGGCGTCGACGGCGGCGAGCCTGCCGCGCACCTACTCCGGCACCTCCCTCGCATCCACCGTCCTCCTCAACCCGCCCCAAGTGAGAGAATCTGCTAAGCCTGCTCTAACCAACCCCTTCCTCTCTCTCCCCCTCTCGAATCTTCTTCCGCCCTCACGCCTCGGGCAGACGGCGCCGGCGGGCCCGCCGAAGCGGCCGAGCGGCCTGAGCGCCCTCCAGGTGCGCCCTTCCGAGGGCCCGGGCCCAAGAAGCTTGAATCTAGCCGAACCTAGGCCTAGCTGGAACTTGAGACTTGACATTCGAAGCCTAGAGAACCCAGAGAACGCCCGCCGAGGGGCCCGGCCCGGCCCCCCGCCCCCGCCCGCGCCCTCCTCCTCATCGCGGGGCAGGCGCTGCTGGACGCGAGTCCGGTGGTCTTCGACGCGGAGGAGCTCGCCCGCGAGGAGCGCCGCCTCCGCCGCCGCCGCCGGTGCGAGCCGCCCGCCCCCGCCCCGGCCCCGCCCCGGCGCCAGGTCGTCGCTAGCTGTATCCATCTAGAGCTACTACACCGTGAATGCTAGAGAACGAGGCCTCTTCTGACGGTGCCGCGCAGGCTGGCGCGGCAGGCGGCGGCGGAGGCGCAGGCGGACGCGGAGCGCGTCGCCACGCCGGCGGCCCTGCAGCAGCTGCAGCTGCAGCACTCGGCGACGGCCCCGGGGGCGCTCGCGCCGGGCCTGGCGGGGGCGGTGGCGCAGCTCGCCGCGCGGCGCATGTCGCGGCGCATGTCCCTCATGAAGCTCGCCGAGCTCGCCGCGCAGGGCGCCGAGGTCTCCGCCTTTCTGAGGTGCCGCCCCCCTCCCTCCGGCGCGTCCGCAGAGGCTCACCTCGTTCGCCGCGGCGCAGCTCGGACGGCTCGCCGCTGCGGCAGGCGGTGGGCGGCGGCGGCGGGGCGGGCGCGTGGAGCGAGGAGAGCAGCTCGGGCAGCAGCGCGGAGGAGGCGGCCGCCAACTCGGCGCAGGAGGAGGACGAGGCCGAGGAGGAGAGAATGCGCGAGGCGCGCCGGCGGAGCCGCTGTTTGCTGTCGTTCGTTTCTGTTTGCTGTTCGCTGATGGTGGTCCCGGGCGCAGGAGGACCCGCTGAACCTCACGGGCTGGGCGAACGCTCGCCAGGCCAAGAAGGCGCGGCACCGGGGGGCGGGGGCGGGGCCCGCGGCCCCCGGGCAGGAGGGCAGGGCGGCCGCCGCGGCTGCGGCGAAAGGGCCGCTCAAGTCGGGGGGGGTGGGGGCCCGCCTCTTCCGGAAGTACATGGCGGTACCCCTCCCGTCCATGCGGCTCCTGAGGGAGCGCGGCTCCCGCTCCCCCTCCCCGGACTCCCGCTCGGCCTCTCCCCCCCGGGCCCAGACCGCCGCCGGCCGCGTCCGCGTCTCTACCCCCCTCGACCCCGTCCACCAGGCGGTGCGCGTGCCCTCCTCCCGCCTTCATCTCGTCCCACCTTGACCAGGGTACGGCAGGCTCTGGACTTTGCGAACGCGCGGGCGGAGGCGCGGCGGCTGCGGCACGAGGCTGGCATGAGCGCGTCCGCGGGGAGCCTCTCCTTCGGCGACCTACCCCCTCCGCCCGGCGACCTCCCGCCGGGCCTCAGATACGTACCCCCACCGCGGAACAGGCGGGCGTCCACGGCGGACGGGGTACGCCGCTCCTCCGCGTCGGGCGGCGGGCGCCGGAGGAGCAGCATACTGGCGCCCGCCGGATCCGAACCGCCGCCCGCCGGCGCCGGCGCCGGGCTGGGGCCCCAGGGGCGGGGCCAGGGGCACCTCTCGGTCACGCAGTCGGCCCCCTCGCTCGGGGGCCTGGGCCTGCGCTCCGGCGCCCGCCCCGCGACGGTCCCCGCGGAGCCCGCCCGCCCGCACCTGCCCCCGGGGGCGGCGTGACTCTCTCTAGTACACGAGTGATCCCCGGGGGCGACGTGACTCTAGTGCGATTTCTTGCTCTTCTGTACACTATGGTTTCGTCCTTATTCTAGTTAGCGTTGAGTCTTATATATTCCGGCATCCCACTGAGCCTGCCCGGCGGCCAAACGTTAACCCGAGCCCGGATCGCGAGCCCGAGCTACCCTCGCAGTCGATCTCGCCGAAAAACATCGTACAGACAGACTCATGATCAAAGACAGACTCTTAGGCAGCTAGGACAGAACCGCTAGACAAGAATCACAATTTGGAAAGACAAAGTACGTCCAGCCGCCTGAACAATTCAACCGAATTCGAAGGGAAATTGTAGACTTTGGCGGATGCGGAGCGCGGGGCCTCGCGGAGGAGGGCTGAACCTCGGGAGCCCCGAGAGCACCCGCGGCCTCCTCGAGGAGGGAGGGAAGGGGGAGGGAAGGGCCGGGGAGGGGGCGGGCCGGAGCCGGGCAGGCAGGCAGGCCCTCAGCGGCGGGCGCCCTCGTCGCAGGCCTCGAGCAGGAGCCGGAGGCTGACCCGCCGGAAGGTCGCCTCCGCGTAGTACGGGATCGCCTTGCGCGCGAAGACGAGCCGCAGGTCGGACGGGATCTCCCCCGCTGAGGGGCGATCAAATTCGGTTGGCTGGCGGGGCGGGGTGGTTCTGGGGCGGGGGCGCACGGGCGGGGAAGCGGCAGGACTTCTCGTCGTGGAGGAGGACGATGTTCTTCCCCGCCCGCGCCGCGTGCCGCACCTCGCCCAGCACGTAGTGGCTCGCCAACACGTCTGCGCGGCACCGTAAGATCAGGCGCCGCCAGGAACGCGGCGGCAGCCTCGCGGACCCTGGGAGATGATGAGGACGACGCTCGCGGAGGCGTCGATGATGTTCTCGAGCCTGCGGGGCGGGGGGCCGGCCCGGGTGAGAGCGCGGCGAGCACTCCAACTCGAGAGGGGCGCACTGGTGGAGCTCGAGGCGGGAGTCGTCGGCGTCGAGGAAGACGCGGAGGCCGGGGCCGGCCTGCTCGAGCTGGAGCTTGAGGGCGAGGGCGAGGTGGCCGGCCGAGGTCGGCTAGTGGAAGAGGAAGACGTCGTACTGGGCCGCTGCGGCGGGGCGTGAGGCGGAGGGGCGGAGGGGCAAACTGCTCCGGAGTGGTGCACGGACCGGGGGCCGGGGCGGCGGGGCGCGGGTCGGCGGGGCGGGCTGCGGCGGGGCGGCGGGGCACACCGCGGGGCGGGGCGGGGAGGGAGCGGAGGGATCCGAGGCGTTCAGGCGTTCAGAGGGGTTGCCGCTCACGTCCAGCGTCTGCAGACGGGAGAGGCGGCCGATCTCCGGCGGCAGCGCCGCTAGCTGATTTTTCTCCACGCTCAGCTTCTGCAGGCTGGAGAGGCGGCCGATCTCCGGCGGCAGCACCGTCAGCTGGTTGCTGCTCACGAGCAGCTCCTGCAGGCTGGAGAGGCGGCCGATCTCCGGCGGCAGCGCCATCAGCTGGTTGTTGCTCACGTACAGCTCCTGCAGGGCGGCGAGGCGGCCGATCTCCGGCGGCAGCGCCGTCAGCTGGTTGCCCTGCACGTTCAGCCACCGCAGGGCGGTGAGGCGGCCGATCTCCGGCGGTAGCGCCGTCAGCCGGTTGTTGCTCAACCACAGCCACTCCAGGTTCGTCAGCTTGGCGAGCTCGGCCCCCGGGATGCTCGTGAGCTCGTTTCCCCAAAGCTCGAGCCAGCGGATGTTCTCGGGCCCCGCCGCCGCGATCTCCGCCGCCGGCCACTCCTCCCGATCCTTCCCCCCCAGGTCCAGCTTCCCCTCCGCCGGGATCCACTCCTTGCCCATGCCTGCGGGGGCGCGCGGCCCAGAGCGAGCGATTCGAATTCGTTGGTTCTAGACCGGGATCCCCCCAGCGGCAACTAGCAAGCAATCCAGGCCATGCGCCCGCCCGGAGGAGCGCACTTTCGACGGATCGACTTCCCGCAGAAGAGCCGAGCTTTCGGGCCCGACGGAGCCCGCCCGGTCAGAAATCCTCGCCGGTCGCGTGCTGTCTAGATCTGCTGGACGCTCGCCCGCTGCCCTGTGGAGCTGCGCGCCGGTACAAGCAAGCAATGAGCGAACGACAGGAGCGATGCAAGAAACCCGTCGGCTTCGCACCTGCCGCGACAAACACCGCCTACACCGCCGTAACACCGAGGCCCTCTGCGGCGTCGTACACGCCGTCCGAGGCCGTCCGACGCCGTCCGCGGCCGGCCGCCCGAAGCGCCGGGGTACGGGGTGCGGACGCACCTCGGGCACTGCTGCTTCCATTGCTGTGGTACCTGTCAGCGCTGCGCATGCCTTTTCACTTCAGTACTTCCCACTGCAGACTGGCAGCAGCACGCAGCCGAATCAGCAGCGAAGCTCTGGTCTCCGGCTTCGGCGACCGGGACGCGGCCGCGGGCGAGACGTCGACTCGGACCCGGCAGCCGCAGCGCTAGCGGAGGCCTATAGCTAGGCTATGGCGGATCGATATCGGAGCACAGCGGCGGATATCGATCGGAGCACAGCGCCGGAGCACTCGCGTCGGCCGTCCTATTGGCGCTAGCTATTGAACTATTGACGCCGGCTTCGCGGACGCCATGCCGGAGCAGAGCGCCGGCCGTCCGATTGCCAGCGCTAGCTATATATATAGCGGCCGCGCCGCGGTACCCGGTATCGCGTAGCGCTCCGATGGCCTGCAGCTGCAGCTGCAGCTGCGCGGGCTGCGGCGCGCGCGCGCGGCGGGAAACGGCGGGGCGCCTCCGCCGCAGCGCCGATTGTGAGGGCGGCGCCGGCGCCCCTATGGCTAGGGAGAGTGGCGGTCGCTAGGGAAGCGTAGCGCGAGGCGGACTCCGGGCCGGGGCAGGGCGGAGTGGCGGCCATCTAACTTAGCACATCGCGATCGAGGCGCGAAGCGCGAGCGGGGAAGGATTTGCATTAGCACACAACAACAACTTCTAGGAGTTTCACATCGCCCAATTTATCTCTCCGACTAGATAACACTGAGGACCGTCGAGTGCTGTGCTCTGTCTAAGTGATGAGAAATTCTATCTACGTCCTATATCTACAAATGGGGCGAGAGGCCGAAAGATACACCTGCAGAAAAAGCCCAGGCCCTACGCAGACCGATGAAGGCAAACAGAGCGCGCAAACACCCTCCAGACGTGGAAGTCCGCCCTAGGGAAGACCCACGTATAGCGGAGGGCAAGAAAGGCACTACGCCTGACAAGCAAAGGTCGACGGAAAGACCTGAGCTTTCCTGCATGTGGAAAAGACCCGCCATCTAGCGACTCGACTGCGAGGAGATTAGGAGCGGAACGAAATGAGAAAGCGCCGATGAGCTCCAGCGCCAAGCAAGGGTGCGGGGGCCGGGCGCCGTCCGCGTGTTAACGGAACACGTCGCCGCGCCAGTGTGCCACGCCAAGGCTGCCGCGCGTTCACTAACGCTGCGGCGCGTGGCGGCGTGGGCTTTGCGCGAAAGCCGGCCGACTTTGCGGCCAGCCGACGTCGCCGCGGCCGCTCCCGCGGCGCTCCTCGCCGCGCCGGAGACAACATAGAAGCAATCCCCTAACGCGCGCGCTCCTGAATCTCCTACGGAATGGCCGGCAACGAGGCCCGCCGCCGAGAACGCCAACTCGACACCCATTTCGCGCCGCCGCTCCGCGCGCCAGCCGCCTACTTCACGCTGGTCACGCTGAGCGACAGCGGCGGCGCCATGGACGGGCCGCAGCCAGCCGCGCGCCGACGCGGTGGGAAATTTTCTCGTACCCGTCTCCGATTTTGGCGAAGCGCGAGCACCCCGGGCACGCCGCCGGACCCGGCCCCTCCCCCTCTCCCTCCGAGACTCCGCGCCCGGAGGAGAGAGGGCGCCCGCCCCGTACCCCTCCCGCCGGCCCCTCTTCTTCTCGGGACCAGGGCCCGCCTCGCCACACCGTACCCCTTTGTCCCCAAACCCCCGCTTACCCCCCTCGCCTCGCCCCCCCCCCTCCCCCCTCGCCTCGCCCCCACGCCCTCGCCTCGCCCCCACGCCCTCGCCTCGCCCCCACGCCCTCGCCCCGCAGATCGCAGGCTTGTGGCGCCGGCCCCCCGCGCCTCCCGCAGGCCTCGCTGCCGCTCTCCCCCCGCCGCCCCCGGGCCGCCCCGGGCCGCTGTCTCGGGGCCATCTGAGCCGTCTGAGCCGTCTGAGCCGTCCCGCCCCGGCTCTCCCCGGCCGCCCCTCCCCCCCCCCTGCCTTTTCCTGTCCCTCTCGCTGTCCCCGCCCCGGCCCGCCTCTCGATCTACGCTCCACCTCTCTTCGCTCACTTCCGCCCGGCCCTCTTCGCTTTCAGCCCCCCTCGAGGCTCGCCCGTTTAGCTCCCGACCTCCCCAGCTGCAGTCCCACGCAGCCTTTCGGGATTTCCCCCCCAAGCTGCCTCGTCTCCGAGTCGGCGCCTCGACTGAATGTAGCGGATCCAGATCCTCCCACGGAACCCCCCGGGCCCTCTAGATCCCCCCCCCCCACCCCCCTCCCCCCCCCCTCCACGCCGCCTCCGGATCCTGCACGGGCCCGGAGCCTCGGAGGCGACGCGACTCCCTTGCTCTTTATTCTGTATACCGTACTATGTTCTTGTACATGTCCTTATTCCGAAGTTCTAGTTGTGTTTTAAGCCTATATATTCTAATCGCGCCTTGTAATTACTCTAGTTGTATTCTAGATCTGACTCCGGATCCGTGACAGCGCATGCCGCAGTGCAGCCTCGAGATCCGAGAGGTGAACCTGCGAAGCTCTCTGCCGCAGTGCCACAGCTCCACTGCGGCACTGCAATTGCTCTGCGCCGGTCCCGGGACGCTCATGACTCAGCCTGCAGCTGGGGGTGTGTGATCCGATCCACTGGCCATGGCCATGATCATCGGATGCTCAGCCTGGCAGCTGCAGCCTGGCAGCGGTCAGCTGCAGATCACGATCGCTGCCAGGCCGATCATGAGTCATGAACACGATCCGATGCCATGATGATCAGCTGCAGCTGCAGCTCCGAGGCTCGGGATCCTCAGCTATTATTCTAGATATCGTTGACTGTTTCATGATCATGATCATGATTAGCTGCATGCCCGGATAGCCCAGGTCGGCCTCGAGCTTGGAGGCTTCCCTTTCTTCCTTCCCTTCCTTCCAATAACACTTCGCGGACACTGTCCTGCCTACTTCCGCTTGGCGCCGGCGGGGGCGTCTTGCGGGCCACCTCCGAGCGGCTCGCCGGCCGCGTGGGGGCCGCCTCCTTCGGCGGCTCGGGCTCCGCTGGCTTGGCCGCCTCCGCCGGGGGCGCCGGCGGCGGCGGCGTCTCCGCGCCGGCTGCGACCGGACCGGAGGCGCGCGCGGTTAATTTAACATCTCGGTATACGTACTTGTAAATATTCGTGCATGTGTCGCATGCAAGATTATCGTGCATGCGGAGCTAGATAGTGCAGCCTTCGTGCTGCTAGTTGCTAGTGCAGCCTACGTGCTGCTAGGGCCGACGTCGGCGTCAGTACGCCTCGGCCACCGCTTATTATAGCTACTACGGGTACGCCGGGCCTGTCCGGGTACAGATCACTCTTAGGGATACACTGTTCTAGAGAATACTACAGAGCGATAGCGATCCCTCGCGATCCCACGCGTCCCGCCGAGCCCAGGGTCGGCAGGTCGCATCCCCGCGTGCCTACACACTAATCCCGCACGCGACAGGCGCCATCCTGCCGGGAACTGAATCTTGAAGGGTCGCATCTTGCGACACCAGGTCCGATCGCTGCGCCCCCGGCCTCGCCGCGCGTGCGCCGCGTCGCCAGTAGTGCGTAGTGTGTGTCCGCATCAGCCCACAGTAAGCGGAACGCATAGTTCCGCCGAAAAGTGGGAGCCGCGTTCCGGTATACGGTTCTGCGTGCTGCACGGGGCGATCCGTCGTCCTGAGCCTGACTGCTCGCCGGCTTCGTGCCGTGCCGCCGGCCTCGCGCCGAGCCGCCGAAGTTCCCCCGCAAGGGCAACTTTGAGCCATCGCCAATCCTAAGCCCGAGGGCCTGGATTGTGCACCGGTGTGCTGCGTAAGCAGCATATCGTCGCCTGTGAAGTCGGAATCTCGCGGTTCGCGCGAGATCCGGCATCAAAAGAGCTTCGTGCTCAAATTTGATCTGTATTGAAAGTGGTCTTTGAGTGCCCGCCATGTCGCGGCTCCCAATGACTGTCACTGCGAGCATGCGCGAGTACATGATCGCTTCAAATGCGATCACTCCGGACTCCGGCATGTCCGTCCAGCAGCTCACTGCTGAGGCGCCGGCGCGCGACGAGAAAGGGCACCTTATTGTGTCCCTGCTTCCCGCGCGGCCCACGCTGCAAGAAGTGGACGCTTGGCTCGGCCAGATTGGCAACAGTGCGTCTCAGACGACGAAGTATGCCACCGAGCCCGAGCCGGGGCCCCAGGGCCCGAACTTCGCTAAGGTCGAGGCTCTCGCGGGCCACATGCTTAGCAACATGGCCCGCGGGCCAATCTCCGACCTCATCGTGCGCCGCCGCGGGCACCTTGACTCGCTCAAGGCTACACTCGCGGAGAAGCGCACCCGTGTGGCCGTGCTGGAAGCCCTCGATGAGGAGGCGCGCACGAACGAGACCGACGGTGAACTGCTCCTCCTGCAGGACACGATCCGCCGCGTCGAGGCCGAGTTTAACGCCGGCCGGGACACGTACATGCGTGCGCCAGGCCTCAAGGCTTTCATTTTGGCGGCCGCCGCGAAGGGCCTGCCGTTTGAGTCTGAGAAGGCGATCCTGGCCCCGTTCACCGGCGAGGACCCGCTGACGTGGCTTAACTGGATCAATCCGTACCTCTGGCACACGCTGCCGCAGGGGAAAACGTACGCGGAGCACCTGCTCCACGTGCTCAAGAATGCTCTCGTGCGGCGTAAGACGGGCAACGACCCGCAGTACCGGAACTTCGACGTCCGGTCCTCAACCGTGGCTGAGCGCAATCAGTACACGATGGAGCGCTTCCGCGACGAGCTGCAGGCTCAGATCGCGCGCCAGGGCGCCGCCCTCACGCCCCTTGGGGTTGAACAAAGTCATACGCCTCTCCAAGGGGGGAAGGAGTTAAGGAGGAGTACGCACGTCTCCGCCCTGGAAGCGGCCCCCTCCACAACCCCCCCCCCCCCCCCCCCCTCCCGCCCCCCGCTCTGTATTGGCTACATTAAGCCGTATTGGCGTATTGTTAATAGCCACGTTAAGCCACACACATATAAATATCTGTGGAACCTCAGGGGCCTATCATAACTCGAAGCTGAATTGGAAAGTTACCCCATTGAATCAATATATAAACAGACCAACCAACCAGACGCTCCAACTGGCTTCTCTCCAACTTGGCCCGCTAGCGCGGCTAGCGCCGCAGCAGGTCGCGCAGGCCGGCGACGAGCTCGCCGGCCGCCGCGTCCGCCGCCGCCGCCCCCTCCCCGCGCTGCATCGTCCAGTTCACCGACGCCAGCATCATCTGCCGCCGTCCGCGGACACTGGGAGTCGGATTCCTATTACACCCTGGGTGTATGACTATTACACCGAGTCCGCGCACCTATTACACCGAGGGGTTCGCCCGGGCTGCCGCCCGACTGCACCAGGACGCGCTGATAAGGGTTAGGATCTCTCAGTTGCATGTTCACGCATCGGCCGACGGTCGGCCTTGCGTCCGGTGACTCGCTGGAGTGGTGAAAGACCACAGCCAGCGGACGGTCTTGAGCCACGTGGCGGAGCACCGCAGGAATCGTTTCGCCTGACTAAGTAGCTTGCTTCTAGTACTGTCGACAAGCTACAGACCTCCGGCCGGATTGGCCGGGTCGGTCGGCTCGGGTGCACGGATTTGAAGTGCCGCGCTTCGGAATTGCTACGGCTGATGTGCAGAACGGTTCTAGCGAAGCTATGGGCCTGGGCAAGCTCAAGCGGCCGTGCGCCGTGGGTCGCTCGTGGTCGGTGTGAGAAGGGTCGGAGTAATAGGAGAAGGAGTACAAAGATGTTGCAAACTGAACTTTTTTGCGGCTTCGAACCCTGGATACGCCGGCGGGCCACTAGTACTGGGGATCGTCGGGCTTCAACGCTGAATCCACTGCGTGGCTTCGACGGGATCTTCAGGTGCGCGGCGGCCGCGCTCGCGGATGCACACCTTTCAAACTCTTGTTGACAGCAGCAAGGCGAGGATATCATCATGTCATATTCCGCAAGCTTGAAGGCGACGAGATCATCATGAAGAGTTGCGGCGCGCAGAAGGGGTGGCGCGCACCCGTTGCCGCGCGCGAGCGTCTCCCCGGTTCGAGGTGCGTCCCCTCATCCACCTGCCACGCCTTGAATGTCGGTTCTTCTGAAAGATCTGACGCCAAAGATCTCATGGTTCGGGAGGGCAGGCGCTGATGGGCTGCTCGGCCTTCCTCGGCCTTCCTCGAGGACGGGTTGATCGAGATTTGAAGACGGGCCCTCGGAGTGCGTGTTGATGAAGCAAGCAGATCCTCACTACGTCACACTACGGTCTTCCACTTCTTTCACTTCTTCTGGATACGGAGGCCCCTTTTCAGACCCCTTTCCAGAGGCGATTGTTAAATGTCAATGGTGCAAAGAGCTCAGCAAGCTTCAGCTCTACGTAAGCATCTCGAGCTCAGCTCAAGGTCAGCAATGGCTGAAGCTCATGATCATGTTGGAGAAAAATCGACATCAGTGGTGCGAAATTTCTGTAGTATAAGCTCGACCTTGAATTTGAGTATACGTACAAGAGTTTAACGAAAGGGACTTCCAGGTACTGCAACCGCTGCCGTCGTTGGGAGTTCGAGTTGTACATACTCAACAAAAAACACGAGCTCTACAGCTCCGTCCTCTTCAATTGCTTTGGTGATTCGTTCGTTGACGAAATTCCGTCGACGTACGCGTCGCGCGGGCGTCCCTTGCAGCGGTTCAGCAAAACGATGTGCACCGGCATTGCCTCTTCTTGGATTGATTTCTTCAATCGGTGCGTCCTTTTGAATATCCGCGGCGGCAGGCGAGGGCACCTTGTCCTTCTTGCCCGCTGCAGGTCGCCGAGGGCCCTACGTCCAAGTCACCGAGGGGGGTGAGGGCGCGAGGCTCGTTCGGGAGGCCTTAGAGGGCGAACCTGGCCGGCCGGGTGCGTTCATCCGTATCTACTTATCAATATCAAGCTGAAAAGTCGATTAACTGCGCAGCCCCGTTCGTGCAGGACGGGAGCCTGGCGCTGTCGGCGCACTTCAGAAACGATCGTCGACGTCGGCGCAGTTATTCGAAGAGGTCATGGTCTGCAACTCGCCTTGACTTGCTGCCGTTTCCGGAGCTCGCGTTCACTTCCTCGACGACACGATCATCGACGTGAAAATCGGCATGGTCGATTCCGGCATGCATGTGAGGACGAAGGACGGCGGAGGCCAACGGCTACTCGTGCCAAGCGGCCTCGAGGCTGGTGCAGGACTCCGAAAAGCTAAAGGAGGTCTTTATCGAGCTGCACGGCCCTCCACATGACATTGTGCGACCTCGAGCTCTTCGCCGTTTTACTCGATGTCGCGATCTAGATGTCGCGATCGTTCCGGAGAGCGATCTAGATGTCGCAATCGTTCCGGATCCGGCGTCAGCATAATCAGGGCGACCAATTAGAGCGGCGGCGGCGACGGCGCGGCTGCAGGGCGACGGCGGCGGCGTAGTTTCCCTATGGTAGATAGAGGTAAATGTAGCTTGTGTTTCTGGTAGTTCGGGTGTAGAAATTGCAAAGTGCTGTTTTTCACCACCGGAGCCAATAGACCTCTGCCACGCTTGATATTTATATTTGTCGAAAGCACCCTAAAGCGGGGCAGAGGCTCGTCTGGCCTTCCATTCTCGAAGGCGAGGTCCGATGCCCCACTGGGCCAGGCCACCCAGTGACCGTCATTTCCGGGGAAGAGTGCCGGGCGAACATTTATCTTTCTTTTTCTGTTATTCAAGATGCTAATCATGTTCGAAAGCACCCTAGAGCGGAGCAGAGGCTCGTCTGGCCTCCCATTCTCGAGGACGAGGTCCGATGCCCCACCCAGTGACCGAGCCATCATTTCCGGGGAGGAGTGCCGGGCGAACATTTATCTTTCTTTTCTGTTAGTCAAGATGCTAATCATGTTCGAAAGCACCCTAGAGCGGAGCAGAGGCTCGTCTGGCCTTCCATTCTCGAGGACGAGGTCCGATGCCCCACCCAGTGACCGAGCCATCATTTCCGGGGAGGAGTGCCGGGCGAACATTTATCTTTCTTTTTCTGTTAGTCAAGATGCTAATCATGTTCGGAAGCACCCTAGAGCGGAGCAGAGGCTCGTCTGGCCTTCCATTCTCGAGGACGAGGTCCGATGCCCCACCCAGTGACCGAGCCATCATTTCCGGGGAGGAGTGCCGGGCGAACATTTATCTTTCTTTTTCTGTTAGTCCAGATGCTAATCATGTTCGAAAGCACCCTAGAGCGGAGCAGAGGCTCGTCTGGCCTTCCATTCTCGAGGACGAGGTCCGATGCCCGACCCAGTGACCGAGCCATCATTTCCGGGGAGGAGTGCCGGGCGAACATTTATCTTTCTTTTTCTGTTAGTCAAGATGCAAGTCATGTTTGATGTTTATTTTGTTCGTAATCAACCTTGAATGACTACGTGATACAGCCTCCCGATGTTGCGTGATTGTTCAGCACCCTTCGTCATCACTGCGTTTTGTGAATCAAAAAGAATGAAAATGAAATGATGAATGGTCTCGCCCTGAGATGTTGAAAATGTCCGCAAACGAGAGACCTTTTCAAATAAAAAGAAATGCATGAAAACCCACATTGATGCCAAAACGTAAGCAAGACGGACCGGACGGCGCGGTACCAGGATCGTTTTCAACGAACACCTTTTATACTCCTCCGCCATCGTGTCCATGAACTTGCGCTCATCATCATCACCTTCCAAATCTTCGCAATGTTTCCAGTCGGAGACAGCACGCTCCGGCCTGAAGTCGACCTCTCGTGCGACAGACTCCATGAAAAACAAGACCCAAGGACCACAGTGGCTAGCGGCATCGGATCCGTGCTTGTCTTGAAGGACATTGTTTCGAATCTCGATCTTGTCTGTTTCGTCGACGATTGTAAAATCACGGAAAGCATCCACAAGCAACGTCTCCAATGCGTTTTCAATCGGGTCTTGCAGCGAGTCAAACCAGCGAATCCGCCTTGAACGGAAGTCGAAGACGAGAAGACACCAGTGTTGCCAGGCTGTGGATGCGTACAAGCCTTTCCAGACTACAATCGGCAAGAAACATAGCTTCCACTTTCCACCGATGTTGTCAATGACACTGCGGCTGATTGCAGGGTCTCGATTTGCGAGCGCTTCCATTATCGAAAGCGCATCATCGATAGAGAGCGCCCATAGAAGAGCGACGTCCCCGTGCGCAATCAAATCCTTCAAAAGATGGGCTGCAGCGAAGTCTGTTAGTCCAGATGCTAATCATGTTCGAAAGCACCCTAGAGCGGAGCAGAGGCTCGTCTGGCCTTCCATTCTCGAGGACGAGGTCCGATGCCCGACCCAGTGACCGAGCCATCATTTCCGGGGAGGAGTGCCGGGCGAACATTTATCTTTCTTTTTCTGTTAGTCAAGATGCAAGTCATGTTTGATGTTTATTTTGTTCGTAATCAACCTTGAATGACTACGTGATACAGCCTCCCGATGTTGCGTGATTGTTCAGCACCCTTCGTCATCACTGCGTTTTGTGAATCAAAAAGAATGAAAATGAAATGATGAATGGTCTCGCCCTGAGATGTTGAAAATGTCCGCAAACGAGAGACCTTTTCAAATAAAAAGAAATGCATGAAAACCCACATTGATGCCAAAACGTAAG
Organism: Cyanophora paradoxa; assembly: GCA_004431415.1. NCBI lineage: Eukaryota > Glaucocystophyceae > Cyanophorales > Cyanophoraceae > Cyanophora > Cyanophora paradoxa. The sequence continues at coordinate 90,957 of QPMI01000134.1, forward strand.
CAAGACGGACCGGACGGCGCGGTACCAGGATCGTTTTCAACGAACACCTTTTTATACTCCTCCGCCATCGTGTCCATGAACTTGCGCTCATCATCATCACCTTCCAAATCTTCGCAATGTTTCCAGTCGGAGACAGCACGCTCCGGCCTGAAGTCGACCTCTCGTGCGACAGACTCCATGAAAAACAAGACCCAAGGACCACAGTGGCTAGCGGCATCGGATCCGTGCTTGTCTTGAAGGACATTGTTTCGAATCTCGATCTTGTCTGTTTCGTCGACGATTGTAAAATCACGGAAAGCATCCACAAGCAACGTCTCCAATGCGTTTTCAATCGGGTCTTGCAGCGAGTCAAACCAGCGAATCCGCCTTGAACGGAAGTCGAAGACGAGAAGACACCAGTGTTGCCAGGCTGTGGATGCGTACAAGCCTTTCCAGACTACAATCGGCAAGAAACATAGCTTCCACTTTCCACCGATGTTGTCAATGACACTGCGGCTGATTGCAGGGTCTCGATTTGCGAGCGCTTCCATTATCGAAAGCGCATCATCGATAGAGAGCGCCCATAGAAGAGCGACGTCCCCGTGCGCAATCAAATCCTTCAAAAGATGGGCTGCAGCGAAGTCCAAATGGCAGTCCTAACCAAGACGAAAGTTAAATGCAGCCAAAAAGAAGCATTGCCGCAAATATTTTGCTGCCCGCACCGTATAACAAGAATTGGAACCTTCCGGGAGTCCGTCGTGCGGAAACTCATCCACAAAGCGTTTGGAGTATATGGTGCCAAATGGAGCCCGATCTCGCTGGCGGTTTGGAGTATATTGAACCAACTGGAGCCCGAAAGGACAACGATTGGCAGGTCCCCGCGCTCCAGTCTGCTCATCTAGGCAACGAATACACAACCTGCGCGCGGATCGCAGTCACAAAGAGCTGCGTACGCGGTCAACCTGGCGGGCGAACCCTTCGTCACATCTCTCGCATTTCAGCACCGCAGCGTTCGAATTCGTGACGCCGCAGACGGAGCAAGACACCTCTGGAGTTCGCTGCGCGTGCACGGGAGAAGCGCGTTAGGAGAAGAGCACGGGAGAAGCGCGTTAGGGAGTTGTGCAGACCGCGCAATCTCGGAATGTGTGCTGTTGTGCATGCTGCATCTGTTGATAAGGACGACCCGTACGCGTTGAAGTCGACAGTGATTAGGGGGGTACACACTGAAACCGATTTGAAAGCCGGCAGCGACGGTAGAAACCGTAGAAAGCCGGCAGCGCGTAGGATCGTGTAGAGTAACTAAGACTTACTTCCAATGCAGCTCCGCGATCGGGCGAAGCGAAAGTGAGCGTGCTGCTGCCTCTAGATCTGTTCCTCTATCTCTTGTGCCAAAAACGCTGAACAACGCTCACGTGCACGCTCGGGGGGCGCGGAAACTCGGGGGGTGGGGGTGGGGGGCGGGGGGGGTCAGACTAGTCCCAGCCTCGCTTTAGAGTGCTTTTGACATTTACAATATATATATATATATAGCTGTTCATCAAGGTAGAAAGCACCATTAACCGGGGCAGGGGCTCGGCTTGCCTCAATGCCCCACCCAGCGACCGAGCCATCATTTCTGAGAAGAGTGCGGGGCGAACGTTTTTCTTCCATTTTCGATTAGTCGTACATCAATGTAGAAAGCACCCTAAACCGGGGCAGGGGCTCGGCTGGCCTTCCATTTTCGCGGACGAAGTTGACACTTTCGAGTTGAAATTCGGAAGAAACTGATGGCTGGCTGGCAGAGCTTGACCTCCTTGCGCAAGTCCCCGTCAAGGGCGGCCCATCGCTCGGAGATGATAAGGGCAATAGCTTTGTGTGTCTGCCGAGTGAGCTTTCCCTCGCCGATGTAGAAGCCAACGCAGTCTTACAATATATATATAGCTGTTCATCAAGGTAGAAAGCACCATTAACCGGGCAGGGGCTCGGCTTGCCTCAATGCCCCCCCAGCGACCGAGCCATCATTTCTGAGAAGAGTGCGGGGCGAACGTTTTTCTTCCATTTTCGATTAGTCGTACATCAATGTAGAAAGCACCCTAAACCGGGGCAGGGCTCGGCTGGCCTTCCATTTTCGCGGACGAAGTTGACACTTTCGAGTTGAAATTCGGAAGAAACTGATGGCTGGCTGGCAGAGCTTGACCTCCTTGCGCAAGTCCCCGTCAAGGGCGGCCCATCGCTCGGAGATGATAAGGGCAATAGCTTTGTGTGTCTGCCGAGTGAGCTTTCCCTCGCCGATGTAGAAGCCAACGCAGTCTTACAATATATATATAGCTGTTCATCAAGGTAGAAAGCACCATTAACCGGGGCAGGGGCTCGGCTTGCCTCAATGCCCCCCCCAGCGACCGAGCCATCATTTCTGAGAAGAGTGCGGGGCGAACGTTTTTCTTCCATTTTCGATTAGTCGTACATCAATGTAGAAAGCACCCTAAACCGGGGCAGGGGCTCGGCTGGCCTTCCATTTTCGCGGACGAAGTTGACACTTTCGAGTTGAAATTCGGAAGAAACTGATGGCTGGCTGGCAGAGCTTGACCTCCTTGCGCAAGTCCCCGTCAAGGGCGGCCCATCGCTCGGAGATGATAAGGGCAATAGCTTTGTGTGTCTGCCGAGTGAGCTTTCCCTCGCCGATGTAGAAGCCAACGCAGTCTTACAATATATATATAGCTGTTCATCAAGGTAGAAAGCACCATTAACCGGGGCAGGGGCTCGGCTTGCCTCAATGCTCCACCCAGCGACCGAGCCATCATTTCCGAGAAGAGTGCGGGGCGCTCGTTTATCGTCCTTTTTCTAAAAGTCGTGATGGCTATCATATTCGCGGAGCAGAGGCTTGGTTGCCCTTCCATTTTCTAGGAAGACGGCCGATGCCCCCCCCAGCGACCGAGCCATCATTTCTGAGAAGAGTGCGGGGCGAACGTTTTTCTTCCATTTTCTATTAGTCGTACATCAATGTAGAAAGCACCCTAAACCGGGGCAGGGGCTCGGCTGGCCTTCCATTTTCGCGGACGAAGTTGACACTTTCGAGTTGAAATTCGGAAGAAACTGATGGCTGGCTGGCAGAGCTTGACCTCCTTGCGCAAGTCCCCGTCAAGGGCGGCCCATCGCTCGGAGATGATAAGGGCAATAGCTTTGTGTGTCTGCCGAGTGAGCTTTCCCTCGCCGATGTAGAAGCCAACGCAGTCTTACAATATATATATAGCTGTTCATCAAGGTAGAAAGCACCATTAACCGGGGCAGGGGCTCGGCTTGCCTCAATGCCCCCCCCAGCGACCGAGCCATCATTTCTGAGAAGAGTGCGGGGCGAACGTTTTTCTTCCATTTTCGATTAGTCGTACATCAATGTAGAAAGCACCCTAAACCGGGGCAGGGGCTCGGCTGGCCTTCCATTTTCGCGGACGAAGTTGACACTTTCGAGTTGAAATTCGGAAGAAACTGATGGCTGGCTGGCAGAGCTTGACCTCCTTGCGCAAGTCCCCGTCAAGGGCGGCCCATCGCTCGGAGATGATAAGGGCAATAGCTTTGTGTGTCTGCCGAGTGAGCTTTCCCTCGCCGATGTAGAAGCCAACGCAGTCTTACAATATATATATAGCTGTTCATCAAGGTAGAAAGCACCATTAACCGGGGCAGGGGCTCGGCTTGCCTCAATGCTCCACCCAGCGACCGAGCCATCATTTCCGAGAAGAGTGCGGGGCGCTCGTTTATCGTCCTTTTTCTAAAAGTCGTGATGGCTATCATATTCGCGGAGCAGAGGCTTGGTTGCCCTTCCATTTTCTAGGAAGACGGCCGATGCCCCCCCCAGCGACCGAGCCATCATTTCTGAGAAGAGTGCGGGGCGAACGTTTTTCTTCCATTTTCTATTAGTCGTACATCAATGTAGAAAGCACCCTAAACCGGGGCAGGGGCTCGGCTGGCCTTCCATTTTCGCGGACGAAGTTGACGCTTTCGAGTTGAAATTCGGAAGAAACTGATGGCTGGCTGGCAGAGCTTGACCTCCTTGCGCAAGTCCCCGTCAAGGGCGGCCCATCGCTCGGAGATGATAAGGGCAATAGCTTTGTGTGTCTGCCGAGTGAGCTTTCCCTCGCCGATGTAGAAGCCAACGCAGTCTTGCGCCGTTTGAAGGGCCTTAAAAAACGCCACGCCAGCCGCGTTCGTCAACTGTGACATACCCAATCAACGTACCTGTGACATAATCACCACATGATCAACGTTAACGTACCTTGTCATTCTCGCCAACATTTACACCACGGATACAGAGCCCCGGAATTCCGAGAATCGGCAGGATGTACGCCTCAAACGAAGCGTCGTCCAAGCCCCAGCCGTGGCAGCGAAGAGCGCGCAATTGGCAGAGCTTACTGGCTTGCTTCGTGATGACCGCGAGCAGGCGCTGGAGCTAGAAGTATGTAGAGGTCAGCAAGGAGAAGCGCCGCGCAAGCTTGCATATGCATGCGCTGGCGTGCCTGATGCTCGGGAATGTCGGTTTTGTGACCAAGCAGCTGGATGGAGTCAAGTCCTTCTAGATCGTGCTCGGAAGCGATGCGATCGATCAGCTTGTCGAGCTCTTTGTTCGCACGCCAATCATTCCACTTCCCACTCGAGCTGTGCAGATCGGCGAGGCTCAGGTCGTTGCTTTTCAGCAGCGCCAGCAGCGACGCCGTGCGCTCTGCAAGGCGATTCAAATTCAAAGCGCGGCAACTGCAGGCGCACAGTGCCACGCACCACGTCCCCACGATGATGTCCGCGTGACAAGATTCGGTTGCCACTGCGGCCGGTAGGCGGGCTCGTCGACGTCCATGCGGACGGTCTGTAAAGTACGGTACCCCAACAGCACAGACGGAGTCTGACGGACTTGTACGGTGCAGCTCTCAATGCAGCTCTGCGCTCGAGCGAAGCGAAAGAACGAGCGCGCTTCAGCTAGCACTTCGTCCGATGACGGGAGAGACTTCTTCGCAATGCTCCCCGACGATCTTGTCGTGCGCATATTTAGCCACGTGGAAGCTATGGAGGCATACGATACGTGTCAGCTCTGGCGCTTGAATCGGCGCCTTGGCCGTCTCGTCCGAGACGTGCTGTGGGAACGGCTGCAAATTGACGTAGACATCTTGTGCGAGCGTACCGCGCCCGCCGCGGAGAGCAAATTGTCTTCTTTTTATAGCACAAACGCAGCGCCGTGGCGTGCACGTCCGCACGCGAGCGCGGTTTCGGACGAACAGCGGATCGTAAAAGCCCTTTCCCGGCAGCACAATCGAATAGTGGCACTCGTGGAGACCCGAATGTTTGCTGGATGTAGGCGGCTCGAGATATATGACGTTCTGGGCTCAGCCGTCATGAACGTTAATCCTCGGTGGTGTCCGTGTATAATGGCAGAGTCTGCCGCAGAGTCGTATGTTCGCCTCATACAGAGTGCGTCACGAGCGCAATCAATTCATCTCCGTTGCCTGACCGTTGAATGGCAGAAATTATTTCAGCTTTGACGAAGCCCCCCGCAAGCGGCCCTGAGGAATTGTTCTTCGGTGCAGGCCTCCTAGGATATTGCGGGCAAACTGAATTCCCCGAGAGTTTGGAGTTGCAATCGATTTCCTGTCGTCGGTCACCAGTTCTCCCGTCCGTACGTTACGGGTCGGCTCAGAACGTCTTTTGCAAGATATCGTGGATGCAGCTGTTCCAGGCTGCGTTCCCACTCTGGAGGATATCAGCGCTGTGATTCCTCCGGAATTGCATGGAATAGAAATTGCGAATTTCATGGATGCCGCTCTTACCGTGAGCATTATTATAATCGAAAAATGATAATGCTCAGATGCAGTCTAATTTCAGAATGCGCAGGAGAAAATGGCACGTTTGTGGCCAGCGCTGCAGCGGCTTCACAGCGGGTTTCGTGGAGGGGAATCCCTGCTAGCACTACTGCCGCTCCCCTTGACGGACTTAAAAGCGACCATTTGTGGAGCACACAACGCTGCTGAGGCGCAATCCGTTGATAAGGCGCTCGAGGCTCTTAAGCCCAGTATTTTGAAGTCACTGAGATTCGCTTGCAACACGTATGATGAAATCGTTCTCGGAGCAGCAAGCCCACGTACGATTGCTTCTATTCTTCGTTTTTTGAATCTTTCAGAGTTGGATATTACGGTCCGTTTGCTGCGAGAAGTATTTGATTTGCGAGATGCTTACTCCTCTCAGGTTTCCGAGAACTCCGGTTTTGGTTTGGCGGAGCTGGGCGCACTTACAAGACTTCGGAGTATGAGACTCACGTGCGAGTTTAACGTGCGTAATGGTTGTTGCTGGGCAGTTTTTTGGAAGATTCTTGACGTACACCGCGATCACAGACCGCTTTGGATTCGAATTCTGGAGCGGGTGTTCTCCGATCCGCTACTACGGGGTTTAGATCGAGTTCATCTCTCAAGTCCCTGGAGATCGTAATGAGGATATCCATGCATACGCGCGACGACCACATAATATCAACAACTCTTGAAGACGTCATCCTCGCGTCGCAGCAGTTTTTAACAAAGCTAACGACGGTCAACGTTCCGCCGTGGTACCTGCAGGTATGTTTTACTTGGTGCTGATCTCGACTGGCGATTTCACAACGTGTTGCACGCGCAGGCAGCCGTTTCATCTCCGAAACTCGAATCTCTAAGTGTCAAATACCCATGGCAAGACGGGACATTGGCACGCCTTTCTGCACTCTCGGCGTTGCGGGGGATTTCGAAAGAAAGAGCAAGACAGTTTGAGGTCTCTTTGGTCGTGTCCAAGGAGCTTGTGGAGTCAGCGCGTCGTGCTGTGTCATCCTGGGTTGAAGGGCGTTTTACCGTAAGCGTTGGCGACTATCCTAGCACGCTGTTAATTCAATATCTCGCATAATTTCAATATCTCTCATGAGAAAGACGCTCTTCCCGTGCACTTCCTTAGTTCCCGGAAATGAAAGCTTGGTCGCGGGCACTGAAAGCTTGGCAGGGGTTGCTCATGCAGTTGGCGACTATCCTAGGACGCTGTAAATTCAATATCTCTCACGCGAAAGAGGCTCGAGAATGGGTCCGTCTTGCTTACGTTTTGGCATCAATGTGGATATTCATGCATTTCTTTGTATTTCAAAAGGTTTCTCGTTTGCGGACATTTTTAACATCTCAAGGCGAGATCTCCTCCTCGAGAATGGAAGGCCAGACGAGCCTCTGCTCCGCTCTAGGGTGCTTTCAAACATGATTAGCATCTTGACTAACAGAAAAAGAAAGATAAATGTTCGCCCGGCACTCCTCCCCGGAAATGATGGCTCGGTCACTGGGTGGGGCATCGGACCTCGTCCTCGAGAATGGAAGGCCAGACGAGCCTCTGCTCCGCTCTAGGGTGCTTTCGAACATGATTAGCATCTTGACTAACAGAAAAAGAAAGATAAATGTTCGCCCGGCACTCCTCCCGGAAATGATGGCTCGGTCACTGGGTGGGCATCGGACCTCGTCCTCGAGAATGGAAGGCCAGACGAGCCTCTGCTCCGCTCTAGGGTGCTTTCGAACATGATTAGCATCTTGACTAACAGAAAAAGAAAGATAAATGTTCGCCCGGCACTCTTCCCCGGAAATGATGGCTCGGTCACTGGGTCGGGCATCGGACCTCGTCCTCGAGAATGGAAGGCCAGACGAGCCTCTGCTCCGCTCTAGGGTGCTTTCGAACATGATTAGCATCTTGACTAACAGAAAAGAAAGATAAATGTTCGCCCGGCACTCTTCCCGGAAATGATGGCTCGGTCGCAGAATTCGAAGTCTATTTCCACCCTCAAATAATGGTGGTGGTCGCAGATGCTGGCTCCGGTCGAGAAAACAGCACTTTGCAATTTCTACACCACATTCTAGAAAGCCCCTGCCCCGCCGTTCGCCCCGCACTCTTCTCGGAAATGATGGCTCAATTCAATTGAATTCAAAAGTGTACGTCAGATGTCCCCATTTGCTTCACATCTTTACTGGCCTGCTCCTCTTTCAGGCGCTTGGAAATGTCCCTAAAGAACTCGATGTCGCAGTTGCTGAGGCGGAGTCCGCAGATGTCGCGAAGCGCTTTATCCACGGACGGATGAAGAGGATCGCGAACGCGGAACCACCAGAACAGAGCTGAAACATGCGCAGCGGGCTCTTCGCCACTTGAAAGCCTTCGAGGGTGACCATACAGATGTGCTCCCAGAGTCCCCCTGCGCTCATGATCACTGGCTATGTGAAAGCAGAATTTCTCGGGGTAAATTAAAACAGAAGGCCATGCGCACTGTTCAGGTCCAGAGGCCCCTCCCCCTCCGACGGCAGAGATTCAATCAGGGTGGTGCAGTAATTCGTGTCCTCACCTTCTCCTTCGAGATCGCTGTCCTCGCCCGATTGGGGGAGGATGTCGAAGGCCCGCGACTGCCGGTGGAGCTTGGCGATCCGAAGCGCCAAATTAGCGAAGGGCCGAACGTCCATAGGGATTTCGTCCAAAGTGCTGGCACTCTCGATAGCCAGGATGATGGCGCATATGCACAGTGGGGCTGACGGGTTCTCGACACAGGTACGACACGGAAGCTCCTTTGGCCGCTCTTCTGCTGCTTCGTCATCGCTGAGAGCTCTTGCGTCGTTCTTGGCGGCTGCAGCCCGCTCCTCAGCCTTCCGCAGACGTCGATAGATCTCCGCAACCGCTTCCGCTGACGCTTGCCTCTCGAGCTGCCGCCGCGTCGCCTCATCCACGCTGACGTTTTCGGCTGTGCGCTCCTCGCGCGCGCGCTTCTGCGCACGCGCCGGGCCGCTTTCCTCTGGTTCGAGCGCGCGTTTCTCCTCGCCGCTCTCCATTCTCAACGTATGTCAACACACGTGTCGCTGCGAATTCGGAGGAGGTCGATTTCTTTGTGCAAGGTTGCAGGGGTACGCTACCTGCAGGGGTACGCTACCTCACAATTTGAAGACTCCTACAAGCATGAGCTCTGAAGAGCAGGCCAGCATGCCCTTGACTAGACCATGGGAAGGCTCTTTTAACATGGTGGATGTACAGTGCAAACTGTTTTCATTGCATGCGTATCGGAATTCCGACTTCGATGCGCACGTTCGTAACCTTGGCATGATTGTGTCACCTTACTTGTGCTGACATTTGAATTTCAGCCAGATGCTTGCAAAAACTCCAATCTAAACTATTTCCGCTCGTACGACACATCAAGTGCTTCAGGTGTAGTTCCATCCGAGTCGAACATTTTTGTGCGGTTTTTCTGCAGTCGAACTGCAGTGCGAACTGCGGCGAATAACACATCTGTCCATGACAGATTGTTTTCAAAGGCGAGGGAAGTGTCCGCCTTCACGGAAATGTAACCTTTTATTTCAAGGATCCTGATTCTGACCCGTATACATGGAGAGGGAACGCAAGGTAAGGAAACTCGTGATTGCGTTTTTCGTTCTTACCCGCACACTCGCAGCTGGAAACCACACATCCTTTCTCAAGGATCCGCACTGGATGTAGCCGTCCCTGGTTTTACGATGTTTAAATCACCCAAAACAAGCACAAGGGCAGTTATAACAATCGGACTGGGAAAACGGAAATTTGAACTTGAGATCAACGTGAGAACAAGTTCGTTCTGGTTTGAATTTTGTACAGTTCTTTTCAATTTGTGACTTTTTGTCATTAGATCTTCGAAATCTTCCGGAAAATGTGACGTTAGACGACTCTGTGGTCATTTCGTCAACGGTGCGGTTCATTTCACATCATTTCAATACCTGACATATGTACAGGCAATGATAAATGCACTTGCCGGAAAAGAGAAGCGCAGACAAGGCTCGACAAAACGTCTTCTTAAATCAATCCCACGAAGCCCATCGAGCCATGCGGCGCTTATGTTTTCAGCTGTCAAATCTCTTTTTCAAGCTGGCGAGGCGGACGCCCCAGCAGTGCGCTTCCGCGATATATCTACCGGCGAGGAGGTACTCGCTCCTCTCTTTTTGTTCTGTGTGCTTTCTCACTGTTTTTCAGTGGACGCTCACAAGACAAGCTGGGCAATATACTTTTAGAGTTGGCACGGATACGTCAAAGAGAACCGGCTCTGTTGACATCGAAGAAGAATTAACTGATGAATAGATAGGCAGGCAGAAGATAGGCAGAAAATCGACAGATTGCATTGTTCAAGCAAGAAAAGTACATTGCCCGGACCGAAACTACGTGCTAGCGCAGCAGGGCCGTGGAGTTGCGTTCGGTGACTGCTGCGTATCCGATATTCCCGTTTTCCTGGAAAATGTTTAGGACGTTAATTCAAATCCAAAACGACAAAGGAACGAACAGAAGCGTGAGATGGCCAGATCCAGTAAGCCCAACGTTTGAAGGTGTCTCCGAGGCGCGAAGCGTGTTGTTACCCACCACAGCTCCATCCCTTCGGGACACAGCTTGAGCAGGACGCAAGCACGTTCCACAGCGGATCCGAACGTTTCGGTAGAAAGCATATAAAATGGCGTAAGTTGAGTGACTTCACCACTGTCGCAGTGGTCGATTTTCAAGGAAACGCTGCGGTTGGATCGTCAAATGAAAAACGGTTCTACTGTCAAAACAATTGTTTCGCACTCTTCACAGCCTTTCAACTTTTTTTCCGTTTCGTTATTATGTTCAAGTTCAATCCGGAGTTGCTTGTCTTCCAGTTTAGCGTCGTCTCGAATTCGCATTTCTGTTGTTGGAGCTCGAGGTGTTTCCGGTGATTTTGCGTTTTTCTTGGTGGGTCCAGATTTGCTGCGATTTGTCAATATTTAACATTTACAGTATATATAAAACGAATCCTCGGCTCACAGAAGGGTCAGAAAACCGCGATCAGTAAGGCCGACGTCTGCAGGTGTCTCCGAACCGCGAAGCGGTTCCTCATCCCACCACAACTCCATTCCCTCCGGACTCGTCTTGAACTCGATGCAAGCACGTTTCACAGCCGATGCGAATGTCTCATTAGGAAGCATTATAAACGGCATTATCTGAGCGACAACGCCACCGTCGCAATATTCGATATTAAGGGTAACCCTGTACATATTAATTACGAAATGAATCACGTTTGCCTAAATGATGGAACGTGGCGCACTCTTCCGAGTCTGTCATTTGCAGTTTTGAAGGTTTAAAAACAGGCGTCAACACGTCATCTGAATCATCCTCCCTGTATACGTACGTACATGCAAGTTACGAATGATGCGCGTTTACATAAATGATGTAAAGTGGCGCACTCTTCTGAGTCTTTCTTTTGCAGTTTTGAAGGTTTAAAAACAGGCGTCAACACGTCATCTGAATCATCATTCCTGTACATATAAGTTACGATATGATGTGCGTTTGCGAAAATGATGGATCCCGGAACGTGGCGCACTCTTCCGAGTCTTTCAGCTGCAATTTTTCTTCGAAGGTTTAAAAAGAGGCATCAACACGTCCTTTGCACGCTTAATGCGTTGCAAAAAGTCCTGCGGCAACGATGTAACTTCTATGTAAGATTCGCACCCAAGCATCAGCCTCCAAAAGGCAGGGTTCGCACCCAAGCATCAGCCTCGCATTTAGTACAATGACACATTTCGGCGGTTTCATCACACACACGTTTCATCGATGTCGGTTTCGCTGGCTCGAATTCAAACTTCGCAGGCGATAGCTCTGTCAGCTTTAACCGTCGCAACCACGAGCAAGCGTGAATTCGAATGCGTACCGATCGTTCGATTGCAACCGGCGACATCGTGTTTGGAGCTTGCATCGACATCGTTCCCGCGACAAAAACAATGTAGTACCCCCGTCGCATTGTACCCTCAGAACTACCGATGTACCCGTTGGGGTCTACTCTCCCCCGATTTGGTTCTCAATGTTTTGTGGATTTCTAAATGGACATGCGTGCAGCCCCTTTTCAAAGTGTCGCACGGATATCAAGCAATCCTTTCAACACATCATGCGTTCGCAAAGATTGATATTGTCTTCAAAACACTCATATCCTCTGCAGAAGATTCATATAGTGAGGTCTCCCACAAAGCGATTGAATTCAGCATCCTCCAGATCAGCGATTTTCGCTGAATAGAAGACGATGAATTTCGCGGAACGATTGACAATGAATATTAAAAAACCGCCATACCGCGCAAAGTTGAAATTTCATCTAGCGTTTGCGTCTAACGTCAATGCCCAGGCCCCAGAGCGTCAAATCAAAACCGCACAGTGCCTTACCGCGCAGAGTTGCGACTTCATCTATTTATGACTCGACGTAAGAAACACACGTTTTGCGACGGAATCTGGAATCGTACCACGAAGAGCTCTCTTCTGAGATTGGAGAGCTGCAATCACAGCTGCAATTCACAACCAGAACTGTTTCAAAACGAGAGTCAAGAAGGTACCGTTCAGGCGTTGAAGTTGCGTATCGGGACCTGAGTTCGCAGCTGTTTGTGACGGTACCGGTCAAACAATATCGTACGAAAGATTCTGGCTTGCGAATTTACATTGCAGCCGCTGAAGCTGGGCGACTAACGAAGCATTCTGAGACTGGACACCTGCAAACGTTTAAAACGAAGAAACGTCCATTCTCGGCTGTTCAACCTTGCAGCTGCTGAAGTTGGGTGGCCAGGGAAGTGGTATATGCTTGCATCTGCTGAAGTGTGGCGACAAGAGAAGCATTCTCAGACTGAACACCTGCACGATGTTTCAGACAAAAGAAAAGGCTTCGGTTGGTGATCTTGCCTTGCAGCGGGCGATCAAGGAAGCATTCTCAGTTTGGACGCCTGGCAATCTTTTTAAAAAAGCGAAATAATACTCGGAAAAATCTATTCACCCTCCATCTGGTCTTTTGAGTGTCGCAGAAGTTCGTTCTCATCTTCAAGTAATTTATTCCGATTACGCATGTTTTGAACCTCCGCCGAAGCGAGGAAATCTCATGATCTGATGAAGAACCTGCATAAGATGGTTATTAATCAACACGTTGCGCGTTTTAAGACGGCTCTTTGCGCTCACTAGGGTTCATGTGACTGCGTCCATAGGTCGAGGCCCATTCCGACTGGAGAGTTGATGCATTTTGTGGTCGGACAAACGAAATGGGAGGTGTCGATGTTTCAATTGCTTCGAAATGGGAGTTGTCGATGTTTGAATTGCTTCCGGTTTGTTAAGGTGCAGCGCAAAGCGTGTGTACTGCAGTTTTTGAATGCTCATGCATGCAAAACGAATCCAGCTCACCTCCTTCTCACAGAAATCGAGTATGAACCGCCTGCTCTCCTCCGGATACTGTAAACGTTGTGATGAAAGAAGGGAGTTTGAACGAATAACGAATTACTCACCCTCTTCACAATGATATGAAGAATCGCGGCTCCCGTATCCAGTTCCGAAAAGCGTACTTGAGTCGGGCGTTTTCCGCCAATTCGGCGTTCCGATTATCATCCTGCAATTTGGGGTTTTCCCACCCAGTCGTGAAGAACTTGTAATTCGTGGGTCTTTTAAACGGTAATGACAGAAATTCCGAAGAAGAGCCTCCAGTCCAGACTTAATCCCCTTTCGTCGTATGTCCTTCTCAAGGTGCCGTCAAGTTTCGCTGCGGTTGCTAGATCGTCGATCTCGATCGCCCGAAGACACGGCCACTGGATGCTTAGAGATGCACGAATCCGATCGAAGTGCTCCGTTCCGTTGCTCCAAACGCCGCAGTAGACGATGCTGGGATCGAATATAGGCAGCAACAATGCTCGATGGTCGTCCGACGCGAGGAAGGTATTGTCGATGCATATCTGGACATTGGGTGACGCGATTCCAAGGAACGCTATTCCTGTTCTTTCGCCAATTTGAAGGCCACTTCGGACAAATGAACAGAATCGTCCGGTCACCGAGCAGAGAGTTTTTCGAATCCAAAAGGAGGGCACGGATCTTGTTTCCAACCTGATTTGCAGTCATGATCAGCTGCAAACCGTTTTATGTGTGTCGCAAGGCACGGCACACATCTCCAAGTGCGTCGCGGTCGGTCAACAGCCATTGTGTGCGCATCACTGCAGGAGACACTTCTCTTCGAACGCCGCTTGAGCTCGGCGATGCAAGGCGCTAAAACTTTCGGTCGAGGTTTCGACCTGCGTATGCATCCAAAAGGTTGGATGCAAGTTACAGCAGTTCGCAAGTTGCGTTCTACATCGCGCGCACCTTTGCGATCCGAGACCGCTTCGACCGCCCTCTCGCTCCACAAGTTGCGAGCGGCGAGCCGAATGGAGGGGTACACTGCAGTTCTCGAACCAGGTCGAAGGCATGGGCGGCAAAGAGACTCATAAACGCAAATCGACCGGCTGTCAAGGAGATGCCCGTGCCGATCTTCGGGGCCGACGCAGAACCGGCGTGGACGATCCTTCCAAGGTACGCCGGCCCGTGCGGCCGTATGCGCAAATGCGTGGACCGATAAGCACCAGGGAAGCACCGGAGATGCAGGGACGAATCAGGAATCAGAGCGTGCGGAGATCCTCCAACTTGCTCGTCGGTCGTTAGAAATGGCGAACCAAGTTCAAAGCCTGCTGGCGAAGGCATTGGAACGCCAGGCGGCCGCTTGGGCAACTGCACGCGAGATCTTGAACGACATGAATCGTTATGTTCAACACCTGAAAGCGATTGCTGAGATGCCAAAAACGATCCGCACGGTTCGCGCCAAGAGCTTCAAGTGCGCCGCCGGCGCCGGTGCGCAACTAAGTTTGCAGTCCGAGCAGAAACCGTTAAGGAGCAGTCCAACCAGGAGGACAATGGTTCGCACAAGCCCAATCGCAGTCTTGATCTCCGTACTTGATTTTGATTGCACTTCTCTCGAGTGCAGTTACGGAACGCACCAGTCCTCAACCGAAAAAGAGACGAGTGCGTCGTCACAAACGCCAATTCTTCGATTTCGAGGACAATAGAAGTAACTGCAAGCACTAGTAGGAAACATAACGTACACATATACATGTATGCGCCCGAAGTGGAAGCAGTAAATTTCGAGCTTAGAAAAATGAAGCCTGGACCTAGGCCTCATGTCTCATGAAACTTGCAGGGCTTGCATGTTGGTTTGAAAGCGAATGATGAGGATGGTTTGCACAAGCCCGCTTGCAGTCTTAACTCAAGATCTTTCGCTGAACAAAACTATCTTTCATGCAGAATCTGATTGTGAAGGCCTTACCCAATTGGTTGGAGATGGTTCGGATGTTACAGCAGAGAGGCTTACTGCATGATCAAGGTTCGCGATAGAGTGGTCAAGTGCGCCGGCGGGACGCACCTCAAATTTCACAACGTGCCTGCGCAGACCTATTCCGGACACTGATGAAATGGCTCGACGTTTAGGGCTGAAAGGCAAAAAGCAAGGTTCGCGCTTTTTGGTATTGCTGAGCCTCCATGTAGACCATTCCGTTTCAGGTAATGATCAAATGGTTCGCACGAGCCACTCGCAAGCGAAAGCTACGGCAACGCCAAAAACGAGCGGAGGAACGGATCGGAACAAGTAGGGAACGGAGAAAAGAAGTAGGGACTCTCATACAAAGAAAGAATGTTCTTACATGAGGATAATTTGCAGAAGCTCGTAGATACATATCTGGACATTGCAAATGATAACATGTTCTGTCCGTCAATCGCTCCATGAGCTTGAAGCTTTCATGAGGCTTGCATTGAAAGGTTAAAAAGGAGTAGATTATGTTCTGAGCGAATCTGACATCGCTAGTAATAAATGTTCCGTCCGTTAGTCGCTTAATGTTATGAGCGTCGCTGCCGAAGGCTTCATGAGCCTTAAGTCTTCACGAGGCTTTTATTGAAAGGTTGCTTATCAACTCTTTAAGCATAAAAAGGGAGTAGATTAATTTCTGAAAGATGAGATGGCCCCTCTGGCTTTATATACATATGTTGACATCGCTAGTAATAACATGTTCCGTTGACATCATGTTGACATCAGTCGCTTACATGTTATGAGCGTCGCTGCCACAGGCTTCATGAGCCTTAAGCCTTCATGAGGCTTTATAATTATTGAAAGGTTGCTATAAACTCTTTTAGCATCCTCTGGCTTTAGATACATATCTTGACATCGAGTAATAAGATGTTCCGTCCGTCAGTCGCTAACATGTTATGACCGTCGCCGCGGAAGGCTTCATGAGCTTAAGCTTCATGAGCTTTTATTGAAGGTTGCTGATGTTTAAAATCTTTAAGCATAAAAAGGAAGTAGATTCTTTTCTGAATGATGATATGGCCCCTCTGGCTTCAGATAATATCTTGACATCGCTAGTATAACATGTTCGTCCGTCAGTCGCTTACATGTTATGAGCGTCGCTGCCGAAGGCTTCAGGAGCCTTAAGCCTTCATGAGGCTTCTATTGAAAGATTGATTATAAACTCTTTAATCATAAAAAGGCAGTAGATTCTTTCTGAAAGATGATCTGGCCCTTCTAGATCTGGCTTACATACATAAAAGGAGTATATTCTTTTCTGAAAGATTAAAAGGAGGGGTACGCACATATAAGCGGACTCGTGTGGCGCTTGTAGCGCGTATGGATTTCAAGCGCAAAGCAACTCTCGAGCGTTTGCGCGCGCACAATCGAACGCCATGTATTGCACGAGTGAGTGTTTTTGCAGTCGAGCGTTCGAGAAGTCGGAGCATGCGCAGTCGCTCGAGCAATAGTATCCGAGCAGTCCGACGGTTGAAATCGCTGAAATCAAAGCCGCGCAGGCTGATTCCTTTCACGCCGATCTCGATCTGAAAACAGGCCTTGCCCCTCCTTCCAGTCACTTCCGTGCTTCCTGCGGCTTCATCAGTACGCGGAACCCGAGGATTCGAGGCAGTCTTCATATCACCGCATCAGTTCGAGGCTTGTTCCTGTAGTCTCTTTCTCAGTCTCTCATCGCAAGCATGACGTATCCAGTGTCGACTCGCGAGAAGCAATCACAGTGCGCATGGCGTTCGTGGTTCTTCTTATATTGTTGTTGTTTCTTAACTTTTGCGGCAGACGTGGTCCTTCACGCCTTGTACACTCATGATGTAATTTTCGAGACCGACATTTCGCAACGCATTATTGGTGGCGAGCTATTTCCGCCGTCGATGTCACCACGCTTGCAGAGTCTTAGATTCCATTTTTCATGACACAAATGCGTGTTTTCCTTCCTGAAAAACGCCGTTTCGCTTCGAACTACTTTGGCCTCCTGTGAACATTGAAAGAGCGCCTCATCAGATTCTTCGTTTCGTTCGATCATCTTTCGGAGAAGAGAATATCGTTGTCGACCGGACATTGCAATTTCTCAAGCGAATTCACCTAGATCGATGATAGACCTGGGTTTTGCCAGGTCAGGAATCTGAATGCCCCAATCGCGCGATTTGACGCATCGTTTAGTTGGAAATTTCGGATCGATCTGGGCTGCGCTGACAAACGGATGGATTTGATGCGTAACGCAAAGCGACGTTTTGGAATACCATCAGAGGAAATTCCGCATTTAGTTTAGTTAGAATTCTGTACACATGTATGCAGATTTCCGTTTTTCTTTATTAGTTCCTAATAAACATCAACAGCCATTGTAGCGAATTGTGGTTTCTGCGACAAAGACAGAACGGAGTCTTCAAATGCTGAGCAAGCATGTTTTTTGCGGATGTTGGATAAACTAAAAACGAGCTCTGAGGACAATGAGTGCAGGGCCCGGCCTATTGCAGCTGCATTCCTCGTCAGAAAATAAACACAAAACTCAAGAGTTGCAAAAGTGACGCACACAGTGTATTTGTAGAGAGTTCATCGTGGCGGTGAACCTCCCGCAAAGCTGGGACTCGTGTTGCGGGAGAAGGTCATCGATATCCAGACGAGATGTTGGAACTGGACGTCGATTACGCAAGTTTTGAGTCTGGGAAAACGAAGGCTTTCTGCATTCGAATGGCGCTGTGTTGTTGAAATTTGTGAGTCTCAAAATGTCAGTTATCAATCCAGAAGTTGCTTGAACACATCTCGCATTTCAGAATCGAGAAGTGTCAGTTTGCAAGCCAACAGGCTCCGATGTACTGGAGATTGGGTGAAGACCGGAATAGTTCTCTCACTCCACAGGCTGCGGATTTGCACAATAGATGCGAAGACCCGTTAAGCGTTCGCTTGGTAAGTTTATTTCTTTCCCAAGGCTGGATAAGCTGAACGGAGTTGCAGGAGTGTTGTAAACATACAATTTCGAGACACAATGTTGTGGTCTGTTTAAATCGTTGGGAGACGTGAGCTGGAACGGTCGATTACAGATCACGTCAAGTGAAACTCTTGCTGTATTGAAAAGAAGACCTTGGTGGCTGAAACTGCGTTGTCGCCGAATGTCGGATGCGCCAATCTAGGATATACAAAATTACACATGGAAACAACACGTGCTAAATCTTATTCACCTCAAGTACACGTGCTCCTTGTCCATTTCTAGGCTTACAGCACGCCAGGATCGACAGAAGTGTTCAAGACGCCATCGCAAACGACAAGATAACCGCTAAAAGATTTCCCTCCAAGTTCAGAAGGAAGCGGCTCACGGCCGCACGACATGGTATGTCGTCGTAAACTTACCATCGATAGAGAAGTCTGCGGAGAGAAGAAAGGGATACGCAATTGTTTCCGAAAAAAAGCTTTATTTGCATTTTTTCAGATCAGGGTCAAGAAAACAGTCAGCTTGATTTCTCCAACAACTGTCTGTTTTTTTCTATCTTGTTCTGCCTTTTCTTCTCCCGATCCCGGTCTGCCTGCTTTTTCTTTCTCTCTGATATCTCTATTGCGTTTGGTTTTTTGTGTTTCGAATGTTTGAGTTTGAGTGTCGATATATGCTCCTGAACACGTTGTGCTTCGAAAATCCGCCTAGAATTTCGGAATTTGCGGTCTGCGCGCACACAAAATCGTGAAATGCGAGCACACAATCGTGACCAGAAAAACGAACCGATGAATGCATTGACGTTCTCAATCAATAGCGCCTTGAAATTCTCACTGTCGAAATCAAGAGGGAATAGCCATCGCTGAAACCGGTCGGTTGTGTCCAGCCTCGTTCCAAAGAACGGGAGCAAGTTTGCAACTGAGGTAGGAACTGAAAAAAGAAGACCTGTGAAAAACATTTAAGCGCTTTCACGAGCTCGGGGGAATGCACATGCACTGACCGACATTTGAAACACGATCAAAAATTGTACTTTGTATGCTCATCTGGCTGACAGCACAGCTGAGGACCTTGTTCAGGTCTGCCGACAAATTTTGAATTTTGTCGCGAACGGAACCGAAATCATCTCTGACTGAGACGACGGTGAGATACAACTTTGCAACGTTAATCTCTCGGAATGATCGCGCACGTGTCCTGAGTAAAATGTTGGTGAACGAGTGATGAAGAAAGTACGGTGCTGCTGTTACGGAGTCTGGAAAGGCCGGATTCAACGCAGACTTCACAACTCTCTTGCCATACGAAATGTGTGCACCGTGCAATCGTCCATAGAAGGGAAACATTCCGGTGTCGGGAAAAGTATAACGCCACGGATCAAAACCGTCGTATGAATCTATCTGCAGAGGGAGTCAAAACAGTAAACCTGAAACAAAATTCAAATATCGTCAGGCCACCAGCAAGAGCGACGGGATAATGGCTTTTCCTGTTATAATACCGTGAAATGAAATCGAATCACCCCTTAGAATGGCCACGTCAATGAAGTGCTGGAAGCTGAAGAATGTTCCGGTTCGGAAACCTCCTGCACGAGATATCAGGAGACAGTGTTGTACGAAATGTTGCTATCATTATCGAAACAGACCAGTCAGCGATTCGTCGACAAGTATAACAAATTTGTGTTTCGCAGCCATCAAAGAAAGCTGAACCAGTTGATCGTAAACTGCATAGAGTATTCCATGGTCTTTGTCAAATTTGACAGGCTCCAGGACAATCACGGTCGTCGGTAGATCCTTGAACGAATAGTGATCTATGAAGAACGTCGGCTCTTCGGCCATTCGCTTTTTCGTTTCGCACAACCTGCGTTCAATATCCTGTATCCGTTCAATAT
>QPMI01000135.1:5000-63649 GCA_004431415.1 Cyanophora paradoxa
GAGTGGGCACCGATAGGGCACGGTGTGGGGACGGTGGGGGCAGCGTTGAGGGGAGGGTTGCCGGGTAGGTGCCCTCAGGATAAATTCGGACGGGCACCTGGGAAAAATTTATGGGGGGGCCCAATATATATATATATATATAAATTAAACATCTTCACGGATCATCCGGATCATTGCTTTTCGCCGCGGATCATCTGGATGCCTAAGGCCTGGGGCGGGGGGAGGGAGAAAGGGGGAGTGGAGAGGGGGAGGGGTGGGGGGGTGGGGGGGTAATTGGCGGATCGGAATACGGCCTTTTTTGTTTGCAAAAGTGGACGTCGCATTGATACACCACGGCACATGTATCAATGTTCTACGTGATGTGCCCTTCCGACCGGTCATCTGTCTAGCCGAAGATGCTAGCTAGGTGCCGGCCATGGGTCGCTCAATATGGGAGGTCCTCCTGAGTGTGGTTTTCGGTGATAGCCGTAACCAGACCCGCGCGCCCACCCCTTGGCTAACTCCTCCATCCCTCATGAGCCCTGGAAGTGACCTTTCAATATTCCGTCTGCTTTCTTAGGGGGAGATCTTCGTATGGAACAAAGTGATGGAAATGAGTTGTGAAGGCGTTGCGAAGTCATTTACGGCTTTGGTTCCTTGCGGTCCCGTTATCGCGGATTTCGTCCACGCACAGGCCTGAGCTTGTTTGCCGGGACCGGGGCGGTTCAACTCCGCGACACGGGGCAAGAAGCCCCGGGATAATTTCTGTTCGGCGGAACGCTTTAAATCTATCATGATCGGAACTTCCATCAAGATAAGCCATGGCCGAGCCTCGGAGCCCATATAAATTATGTCCGCAAGATGGCCTAGCTATAGAGGCTGGAGCCTCGCGATCGGAGTGAATTAAAAGGCGGCGTCGACGTACGCGTCGACGTCATGTGCACGTGCCATCGGGCCCCGCCAGGATGAAGCCAAAGGGATCGAGGGGCGGGAAGCAAGGGAAGGGGAGCTAACAGGATTTAGCGAATGTGTGAACAAAAAGCGTACGCAGTCGTTATCCGATGATCTAGCGCTAGCTCTGTACATGTCGGCATCCGTTTGCATCTGTCGGCGAACGCTAGCGCCTGCGCCAGTACTTGCGTCAGATCCATACACTGGCGCGCGATACTGGCGCATAGCTATAGCGCATGGCGCCGCATGCACTTTTCGAATTCCAGCCGTCGCGGAGCCGGCTTCCGTCTCGCATGCATTTGCGCGCCCGTTCCTCGCGGCTGCTACCTTGCGCTGTCGTGGCATATGCATCGTACTACGGTAACACAGAAGTCCCAAGGCTCGCCGCTGCTCGCAGCCGCCAACGGGCCGGGTACGCAACCGCCTGCTATCTAGAGACTAGCTAGTTATCCCGGTTAACTAGTCGCTAACTAGGGACTAGCTAGCGAATTTCTCTAGCTATTCTCTAGCTAGTGGTCCCTGTGCCGCTGAGCCGCTGAGCCGCCCGCCTTGCAATTGCAATTGATACTTTTTGAAATCCGTTTTGCTTGATAAACGAGGATCCGTGGATCCGCACTAAGCGTGATATTTAGCAGTAAATCGGTGGCGAGGGTGCCGATTTGGAGGTGGGTGCCCAGCGGATCGAAGTTTCGGTCCCGCCCGTACCCCGGTGCCCTTGTATGGGAATCGATGCCTGCCGGGGCGGCGACCGCGAAATCGGATTCGGGCCGCGTGCCCGCGGCTATCAACGGCCCTGGGGGTCCTAGTCACTGGGGTACGCCAATTCGGTTTCACTGGGGTACGCCAATTCGGCGCACGAGCCAAGCATTTCAGGCACGCGGGTTCGACTCCGCGGGTATCGATATCTCTTCCTGCTCGTATGCACATGCCCAGCTCCGCGGCCGCGCCATCTCCCGCGCATCCAGCGACCCGCAGCTTCGATCGCTGTCACTCGAGCGCGCGGTGGTCGCGCAGAAAAGGGTCCACCGGCGTCGAGGATGGGGCGCGCGTCGCACGCTCTCCAGCCACACTCTAGCGCGTCTCGATGGCCAGGGTGAAGCACACCGTGAGCTCTCTCCCGGCCGCCGTCCCGCCGCGCGCCGGCGCCGCCGATGCGTACGACGTCGTCGTGCTCGCAGGGTCAGAAGGGCACGGGAGAGAAGGCTCCTCGCAAGCGCTTCGCGGACGCGCCCGCCAAGAAGAATCTCTCGAGCAAGGCCGCCCGCAAGAGCGCGCCCGCGGCCGGCGGGGTGCGTGGGATCCCGGGGCCACTGCTAGCCGTGGGCCGCGCACACGCGCCGGCCTCTGCTCACCTTGGTCATCGTCACCAGGTCAAGAAGCCTCACCGCTACCGCCCCGGTCGTTTCCCTGCCGCCCACGCGCCCCCGGGCCGCCGCCCCGCCCCCGCCGCTGATTCCTGACGCGTGCGCCGGTCCGGCGACCTGGCGGGGCGTCTTGAAAGGCACCGTGGCACTTCGCGAGGTGCGCCTCGCCTCTCTCGATCCCCTCGCTCGTGCCCGACGGACAGTTCCCTCCTCCCGTAGATCCGCAAGTACCAGAAGGCACGTCGGCTCCGCGCGCGCCCCCGCCGTACGAGCGGCCGAGATGGCTCACCGCCACCGTGCAGACCACGAACGCGCTCATCAGCTACGCCGGCTTTGCCCGCCTCGTGCGCCGGCCCGCTCCGGTCGCCCGGCCCCCCGCGTCACGGGCCGCAGGTCAGGGAGATCGGGCAGGACGTCATGAAGGAGAAGAAGGCGGCCGAAGGCGAGGGTAATATCGAGCTGCGCTGGCGCCGCGAGGCCATCGAGTGCCTCCGCGAGGCCGCCGAGGCCGTGCGCGCCCGCTCCTTCCCCGCCCCTTCGCTCCCCGGGCGCCCGCCTGACCTGACTGCGGGCGCAGTTTCTCGTGAACCGTCTCGATGACGCGAACCTCGCCGCCATCCACGCCAAGCGGATCACGATCCAGCCCAAGGTGGGCCCGGCCCCGCGCCCCGCGCCCATCGCCCCGCGCCCCGGGCCGCCACCCCCACGGGCCGCTCAAATCCACGGGCCGCTCAAATCCCCGGGCAGGACATTCAGTTTACCCGCCGGCTCCGGGGCGACATGTAAGAAGGACAGTTGCAGTCTCCTGCGCGGCGGGGGTACGCGGTCTCTCTCGGCCCCCTGGGCCCCTCGGCGTGCTCATACCCCTCTGCAGATCCTTTCGAGTCGCGCTGGGCCCGGCGCCGCAGCGTGGGGAGTGGGCGGCGCGGTGGCCATCTGAATATCGAACGCGGGCCGCGCCTCGCCCGCGATCGCGAGCTCCGCCAAGCGCGCCGGCGGCGATGGACTCGGGGGTACGCAAGGATCGAAGCCAGAGGCGACGTACCCCCCGCGCGCCGCTCGCGCGCTGACCAAATGCACAAGCGCTGAAGAGCCTCGAAGAACGCTTGCTGCGCGCGGGCTAGCGCGAGCGCCGGGGGGGGCAGGGGGAGTTTCAGGGAGCGGGGGTAGGGGGGAGGGAGGGGGGGAAGGGGGAGGGGGGGGGTAGAGGCGGGCCAGGACGCGGGGCGGGGTATGAGCAATCCGGCGAGGTCGCCCCCCCCCTCCCCGCCCCTCTCTTCTAGTTTCTCGTCACGGCCCCGCCGGCACCTCGGGCTCTGAGGGGAGCGGGGCGAGTTTCCAGCTGGGGGGCGGAGGGCTCTGAGGGGAGCGGGGCGAGTTTCCAGCTGCGGCGGGGGGCTCTGAGGGGAGCGGGGCGAGTTTCCAGCTGGGGGGCGGGAGGGCTCTGAGGGGGGGCGGGGCGAGTTTCCAGCTGGGGGGCGGGAGGGCTCTGAGGGGGGGCGGGGCGAGTTTCCAGCTGCGGCGGGGGGCTCTGAGGGGGGCGGGGCGAGTTTCCAGCTGCGGCGGGGGGCTCTGAGGGGGGCGGGGCGAGTTTCCAGCTGGGGGCGGGAGGGCTCTGAGGGGAGCGGGGCGAGTTTCCAGCTGCGGCGGGAGGGCTCTAAGGGGGGCGGGGCGAGTTTCCAGTTGGGGGCGGGAGGGCTCTGAGGGGAGCGGGGCGAGTTTCCAGCTGGGGGCGGGAGGGCTCTGAGGGGGAGCGGGGCGAGTTTCCAGCTGGGGGGCGGGAGGGCTCTGAGGGGGAGCGGGGCGAGTTTCCAGCTGGGGGGCGGGGGCTCTGAGGGGGAGCGGGGCGAGTTTCCAGCAAGGGGGCGGAGGGCTCTGAGGGGGAGCGGGGCGAGTTTCCAGCTGGGGGCCGAGACGCGGGATATCATAGTATGAGCGAGACGGTGAGTTCTAGGTGTCACGGCCCCGCAAAGATCTCCCGCGCCTGCGCGCGTTCTCTGGAAACTCGCCGTGCTCCCCCCAGCTATAGCTGGATAAAGAGGGTGCTAACCTTCGAAATCTCCACCCCTTACTTCCTCACGCCTCGCCCCCCTGGAAACTCACCACGTCCACCCCAGAGGATGTACCTTTAATTTCGAGGGCGCCCGCACACCCACTCCGAGCCTTCTGGAAACTCGCCCCGGCCCTCCTATAGCTAGGGGTGCGGCGAGGCCTTCGAATTCCCCCTTGTACCCCCCTACCCCCCCCTCTGGAAACTCGCCACGCCCCCCTCTAGGGGGAGACGCTTCGAGTCGCGCGCTGTACCCCTTCACACGCCCCTGCCCCGCCTTTTGGAAACTCGCCTCGCCCCCGTTAGAAGATCCAGAACCCCATGCGAGACCGCCTGTACCCCCCTTGCAACCGTTCGCCCCCGGAAGGGTTCCTGTTCCAAGGGATGGAGGGGAGCGATCCTAGTCTGCATTGTGGTCGCGCTCGAATTCCCCCTTGTACCCCCTACCCCCCCCCCCCTCTGGAAACTCGCCACGCCCCCCTCTAGGGGGAGACGCTTCGAGTCGCGCGCTGTACCCCTTCACACACGCCCCTGCCCCGCCTTTTGGAAACTCGCCTCGCCCCCGTTAGAAGATCCAGAACCCCATGCGAGACCGCCTGTACCCCCCTTGCAACCGTTCGCCCCCCTCCCCACCGCCACGAATTCCCCCCCCCCTGATACTTCCCCCCTCCCCTCTTGGCCTGTACCCCCTTCTTCTCCCTCTGGGAGACTCGTGCTCGAGCGCATGCGGTTCGGAAGTTCGTAGAATCGCGCGCTCCCAATGTATAATAAAAAAGCTAGCTATATATAAAACGGATGTCTGTGTAGGCCTAGGTCTCGAGGCCGCGCCCGGCCCCTCGCCCCTAGGCCTCTAGATCTAGATCTGCTGGGTTCGCGATCGGAGACCTGGGTCGCTTGCGCGAGCGCGGGCCGGGGGCCCCGCGGTCGCGGGCGCCGGGGCGGGCTCGGGGCGGAGCCCAGCGCGCGTCCAGGGCGCGCAGGAGCGTCTTGATGTCGATCCGGGACGCCTCGGCCGCGGCCCGCCCTACGACCTGGAGGCCGAGCGGGCCCGCATAAGCGTCCAAAAATTGGAGCAGGTCGATGAGCGAGAAATAGAGGGGCAGCGGGACTGGATCGGGCGGCCAGGCGCCCGACGCCGCCGCGTTGGCGAGCCTCACGGTGTCCGCCGTCGCCGGCAGATCGACGGGCGTGGCCTCGAGCGCGCCGCCCAGGCCGACGTCGCTGCACTCGGACAGGGACGCCAGCAGGATGGATTGCCGCACGAGGGCGTCGCAGAGATCGACCCGCTCGCCGTCCGGGGCGCAGCGCGCCGCGAAGCAGGGCCCATATGCATGGCCAGGCGCCGGAGCCGCCGGCGCCGCCACCCCGGTCCCCGTCCCCGACTCGGACCCCTCTGAACCCTCCCGGCAACCGCCCCCGAACCCGTCGTGATCACGCGCACGAGTTCGAGGATCGCCGTCGACCTCGGGATCGCGCGGGCTCGCGGTCAAGCATTTCGCGGCGAAATTCGCGCTATGAATCGGCAAATGCAAATGAATTGGCGGCCGCGGGCCCGTCGAAGTTTCCATCGTGCTTGTCACCGGGTACCGGACGATTGGACGATCTCCGAGTCTCTGACCTAGGCATCCCTTTAAGCGCGGCCATGAAATTTGTCCGCGGAGCATTCAGTGTATATGCGAAATTTAATATTAAATATTACTCTTCTCTGGCTCGACTTTTACCCGAGCTCGACTCTCGGCGAGTATCAAGATGGTATCAGAGCAGTTATCGAATCGCGATCAAGATGAAGAGCTGGGGTGCAGCGCCCGCTGTCACGTGCAGCGGTCTAGATTTTACAAATAAAGTCACCACGTGCAGCGGTCCGAGGCTTGGGCGCAGGAGCTCGGGCGGGTCGACGTCCGAGAGGGGAGCTCCGAATTCGAAATTACGGCGCCCGCGTGCGCAGGCCGGGGAGCTCCCCAGAATCCCCCCTACCCCCCCGCCTCCGAGGATGACGCGTCGCCCTCCCCCTCCTCGCCGCCGGCTGCAGGGGCCCCCAGCTCGAGCACCGACTCGTCGAACGCGTACCCCTTGGCGCGGCGGACCTCGTCGCTCACCCGCGCAGCGACGCGCTTCGCGCCCTCGGCGTCGGCGGTTTTGAGCAGGGGTACGGTCGACAGAAAGTCGATCGGACTGATGCCGGACCCAGAGACCCGGCAGAGGCCGGGGAATCTGCGCATCGTCTCTGCCAGATTCTTGAGATCGGTGTAAATCTCGGTTCTCTGTGCCGGGAGCTCGAGCCGGAATCCCACCGCCTCTGCGCAAACGGGTGCACGCTTGCAGGGTCAGCGGGGGGGAGTCCGGCCCCACGGCCACGCGCAACAGGAGCGCCGCCGGCGCCCCGAGCTCGCGAAATTTAAACGAACCGAGAATCGAGTTGTACTTTGTCTCGATGTGCTCCTTTCTCCAGTACCCCCACAATTTTCGATTGTTCCCGTGCGAGTCCCTGCGCCCCCGCACCCGCCCCCATCGGCCGCCTGCGCGGGCAGAAAGAATGGACAGAAATCCCGCGCGCCCACCTGTACTTTTCGTACGCCCCGAGGACCGCGGCGGCGACGAGGACGAGCGCCCGAATTCTCTCCCGCCCCAGGTTCTGAACGCGTTCGAGCAGAGCCGCCCGGGCCTGCGGATTCGCGTCGAGGCGGCGGCCGACGAGGGCGACGTCCACGCCCACGGCCAGCCCCTTTTCGTAGGCGGGGAGGCTCTCCGGATCCTCCTCCTGCCCCTCCTGCGAGGCGCTCCCCGCGCTCTCGAGCTCGTCCCCCCCCGCGGCCTCCCCCCCGTCGCGCTCGGACGACGCCTCCGAGTCCAACCGGACGGCCGCCGCGTAGGCCTTGCTCCACGCCTCGGCCAGCTCCGCATCGCGCGGATCCGGACTCCCGGCGCGGGAGCCCGCGTCGGACTCTGAGATTTCCCCGGATCCGGAATCGGAGCCGGCGGCGGCGGCCGCGGCAGCCGGAGAATTCGGAGGCTTGCGTTTGCCGGAATCAGAGGGGCCCGCAGAGGGCCCGGCGCCCGCCGGGCCACGGCCGGCCGCGGACGGACCGGGGCGGGATCGCCGAGCTCCGAGCCCGAGCCCGAGCGCGAGCTCGAACCCTCTGCCGGCGCCCCTGCCCGTCCTCTGGCCCATCCGCGTCGCGATCGAGCTCGGCGGGGTACGTGTAGGCCGTGTAGAGGACCTTGACCAGCTTGTCGCTCTCGTAGGGCTTGCGCTCCGTCCTCCCCGAGCCCCACTTGCTCCGCTGGCGCTTCGCCCTGGAGGGGCCCCCTCCTGGGGGTGCCCGCCTGCGTCGCGCCCGAGGGGACCTGCCCCTCGCGATCGGGGCGCTTTCGGAGCCCCGGGCCCGCCCTGGCGCTCGCCCCGGCGCCGGCGCCGGCCTCGCCCTTGGCCACGCTCTCGCGATCGCCCTCTGCCGGCGGGGAGGCCGGGCGGCCGCGGGCGCCTGCGCGTGCAGGGCCGGCTCCTTGCCCTTTTTCGAACTCGAGCCCGCACCGGCCGCGGTACCGGGCCCGGGCGGCGCCGGCGCCGGGTTCCCTTCCGACGGGCCGCTCGGACCCTCTCCGGCTGCGGGGTCGGTGTCCGGGCGCGACGTGCCGGGTCCGGCTCGCGCTGCCGCGGACGTCGACGCCGGCGCCGGCGCCAACGTCAACGTCGAGGCCGGGGGCCGGCCGGGCCCGGGGGGGGCGGGGCAGCGCTCGCGATCGGGATCGCGGGGGTCTCCTTTGCCCGCGCCGCCTCCAGCGCCAGGTGGGCCACGTGCTCAAACACCGAGGCCAGCGCCTGCCTCCCGATAATTTCGGAGGCGATCCAGGCCTGCGGGTTGTTTCCGTCCTCGATAAAGGACGCGTAGGCGAGGTAGGCGTCGATACGGGACGAGCTCAGGAGCTCGTCCGGCGCGCGGTGGTCCTCCCCGCAGGCGGGGCACTTGAACACGGGGGCGGGGGCGGGGGCGGCCGCGGCCGCGGCCACCAGATTGATCGCGCAGGTGACGCAGATGCAGGCTTTTCCTGAGCAGCTTCGGAGGTCCTCGAACGTGGGGCGGGGGTGCGCCTCGAGCGATCCGTTCAAGCTCGAGGCCCGGTGCGGTCCAAGATGCGCGAGACGGCGCAGGGAAGCATGTACGATGGGGGTGGGACCCGCTCGACCTGGCATCGCGCGCACGAGGGGCGAAAGGCGAGGGCCGGGTCCCTCCCCACGCTCAGGTACGCTGGAAGTTGGACTTTGGCGGGGCGGGAGTCGAAAGGGGGCCTGGACCCGCCCCCCGAGCTCGGCGAGGGCAGCAACCGCCCCCTCGCGCTCGCTCCGGATCCGGAACCCGGATCTAGATCTTTCTCTTCATCGCGATCGCGATCGCGATCGCGGCTGGGGGGCGAGTTTGCAGATGCCATGCCTTTTTTTGCAAAAGTGGACGTCGCATTGATACACCACGGCACATGTATCAATGTTCTACGTGACGTGCCCTTCCGACCGGTCATCTATCTAGCCGAAGGTGCTAGCTAGGTGCCGGCCATGGGTCGCTCAATATGGGAGGTTCGCCTGAGTGGGGGAGCCATGGTTTTCGGTGATAGCCGTAACCAGACCCGCGCGCCCACCCCTTGATCTACTCCTCCATCCCTCATGAGCCCTGGAAGTGAAATGTCTCGCAGTCCGCCGCCCGCCCTTGCCGCCGCTCCGCCACCCCTCCTCCTCCTCACTCTGCCGCCTCCCTCCTCCTCACCTGCGCCCCAAGACCCCGATTAAACGGTGTCCTGTTTTGTCAAGGTGAAGAAGGTGGTAAGAGGAAGATATGAGGAAGGAGAGGGAGTGTGCGGAGGCAGCGGTAGGGGGTGGGCAGCGGATGCGGGGCAGGGCGGGGAGAGGTGCCGGGACAGCAGTGTGGAGTGAGCGTGGGCATTGGCAGGCGGCGCAGATAGCGGGGATTGCGGAGACGAGGCGGGTCGCAAGGGGTCGGGAAGGGTCGGTCGGAGTAGGAGGGATGGCCGAAGCCAGGGGGGTGGCCGAGGCCGATGGGGTGGCCGAAGCCAAGGGGGGGGCCGAAGCCGGCGGGGTGGCCGAGGCCGATGGGGTGGCCGAAGCCAAGGGGGGGGCCGAAGCCGGCGGGGTGGCCGAAGCCGAGGGGGGGGCCGAAGCCATAGTGGTGGTCGGGGTGGACGAGGGGTCCGATATTTGTGGGTTGAGTGGAGTCTGGGGAGGGGCCGGAGGGGGCGGAGGAGCGGCCTCGCGCGGGGTCCCGGTCGGGGAAGGCGGCTGAAGCGAGGAGGAGGGGGGGGAGTCAGTTTCTTGCAACGTCGTGAGTGGTTTGTATACTCCGGGTGCGAAGAGGGACGTGATTGTGGGTTGTCCCGCAGGTATTGGCACCGTTCGCGCTTTTTTGGTCCCGCGCTTGGGGGTCTTGCGACCGGTTGCCTTTCTTTTCGCCGTGGGTGCGGGGGGGGCGGGTGCGGGGGCGGGATGGGGAGGGGTCGTGGGGCGCGGGCGTTTGGGTTCTGGGGCGGGGGTGGTGTCGGCTGTCCGTTTGCGCGAGGCAGGCGGCGGGCGGTTTCGTTTCAAGGGAGGGGCCAGGGGAGGCGTGGGGGCAGGGCGTTTGGGAGGTTGAGTAGTGGACGAAGGGCCCGCGGGCGGGGCGGGCATAGTACTGTGTGATGTTTGCGTTGGGGATGCAGCAGGTTGGGGGGGGGAGCATGAGGTGATCGTAGGGCGAGCGGGGCACTTTCCCCGTTTGGCGTCGGAGTGGGCCTGGAGGGCGACTGCGGAGGCAAATCGGGTGCCACAGGTACAGGAGAAGTCAGAGGGTGTGGTCATGGTTCCGGCATCGGGCGGCTGAGGGGAGGGGGGGGCCTGGGGGGAGGGGGCGGCCTGGGGTGAGGGGGCGGCAGGGAGTCGTGCAATTGCTTGGCGGAAATTTTCCAGAAGAACCCATGGTTGGCCTTCCGAGTCCAATCCGCAGCAGAAGTCAGTGATGGAGATGGTATCATGGAGGGAGGGGCGGGAGGGGGGGGGGGGGGAGGGGGGGGCCAGGTGGCTGTACTGGCGGTGAGCGAGAGGGTTTGGAGTCTGCATGTTTGCGGTATCGGCGTTTGGTTCTGTCGGTGATGCCTTGTCGGAGTTCCCATGCGTGGTTGCGGGCGCAGCGGTCCCTCCAGATCGCTCGGAGGTGTTGGTCGAGGAGTAGCGCTAGATCTTTTTGGATTGACAGTGTGGTGGTTTTGTTGATGCCCAGGGCTGTGCAGAGGGCGGGCAGTCCTGCCGGGGTGCCGAGGCGCAGGAGGGCAGGGGCGGGGAAGGGGAGCATGTCCGTCAGGGCCGGGCTAAGCTTTTTCCACAGGGTATCGGTGAGACCTGGGGGGCGGAGAAGGGCTGGATTTGCGGGGGGGGAGAAAAGGGCGGATTGGAGGGGAGAGGCGGGGTCAGGGGGGACGAGGCGGAGGAAGGGGAAAAGTTGGAAAATGGTATCGTCGTGTCCTAAGGGTTTGGGCGAGTGGCGGAGGACTCGGGCACGGAGGAAGGTCACAAGTGCATCCTGGAAAGCTTGGAGGAGAAGGCGGGCGGCGGGGCAGGTAAAGATGTGGGCAAAATCTTCGGGGGGGTGGGTTGTGGGGTCGGGCGGTTCGGGGTCCGCGGCCCGCGATGGGGAGGAGGGCGAGGGGGAGCCCGGGGGGGTGCAGGTGGCAGGGGGCGGGGGGGGCGGGGGTGGGGAGGCAGCGTCCTCGGGGACAGGGGCAGGGGTGGGAGGGAGGTGACAGGAGGGGCAGTGGGCGATACCGTCAGGGAAGAGGGGGCCGTATAGGTCGGGGTCGTGAAGGAGGCGGATGGTGAGGGAGGGAAGGGCTCCGAGGATGCACTGGAATCTGACTTTGCGGAGGTGGTCGCCGGCGGGGGTACGGCGGTCTGGCTGCTTGTCGGACACGAGTGAGAGAGCCGGGGCGAGGGTAACATGAGGATTGCTGAGGACGGTCCCTGCGTTGCGAAGTTGTCGCCAGTCGAGGTATTGGGAGAGGGAGGCTTCAGCGAGGAAGTGAGAGCGGGGGTCGCCTTCGACGCGGTAGGCGTGGAGTCGGCCTCGGTATGGTTCGGCCCCTGGGACTGGGCCATGGGAGGGCGGGGGTGGGAGGCCGGCTCGGATGAGGAAGCATTTGAAACTGTGTGGGATGAAGAGAAGGGCTGAGAGGGGGGCGTCAGGGGCTGTTTTGGCGAGTTTATCAACGGCGTCGTTGTGGCGGTTGTCAGGAGTATAGGCTGGGTTCGGGATACGGTTCCTGGCCGGGGTCCGGGCCGCCTCTTTCTTTGCGGCTGTTTTAGAGGTTGTGGCAGACCGTATGTGCGGCTGGGTGGCGGCCCATTGAGCAGCATCAGTTAGGATGGTCGCCGCTTCGAGTGGGGTTACGTGGGACGGCCGGAAGAGACGGCGCGCTGTGGTGGTGGCTTCGTTGCGGGCCAGGTCGGCGAGTTGGGAGGCGAGTTCGTGGGCATAGCGAGCGTCAGGAGGGAGGGGGGTGGCGGGCCCTTCGGGGCGGGGCGGGGGGGACTCTAGCACAGTTGGGGAGTGCGGGAGGGCTGGGTGGTCGGGGGAGGATGGTGGGGAGTCGAGGGTAGGCAGGGTACCACCGGTGGAGACTGGGGGGCGGCGTGCCGGTTGGGTACGCCCTGGGAAGGTCGGTGGGGGTCTGAGGGCCGGGAGAGCGGGACTGCAGCATGTCGGGTCAAGGGTGACAGCCCCGTAACAGAGGCTGAGGGCTATATATTCGCGGTATTTGCGGAGCGCTGCAGCGTCGGTCTGAATGTAGGCGGGGGGGCGGGGCAGGTCCGACGGGGTAAGTGCGGAGGAGCGACTGAGTAAGTCAGCTGTAAGGAGAAGGAGGGGGCCGCAGGCTGTGCTGTTGGGAGGCTGGAGGACGGATAGGGACGTCTCCGGGCGTAGATAGGTCCATCTGCAGAAGGGGGTGGGAGGGAGGGGGGATCCAGAGTCGCGATGACTCCAAGTGGCCGCCAGGTCTTGTGCAAAGGAGATAATGTGGTCGGGGGCGTCGAGGGAACCATTGTGAATGTAGAAGGAACGCGTCTGAGGAAGTAGAACCAGTAGGTGCCAGTGTCCTGGGGGGCCATGGGTGTGCCGGGGGCTGCTGGAGGAGGGGGTCGGCGGGGGGACTGGTGGGATTTGTTGGGTGGGGCGATAGGTAAGGATGGGGACGAGAGCGAGGCGGGCGTCGAGGAGGCGTCCGTGGGGAAGGTATTGGTGCAGGGGGAGGAGGCTTGAGCCGCGGGAGTCAAAGTGGGAGGCTGCACTAGCTGGGTAAGAGCTAGATGACAGGAAGTAGGCGGGGTGGGGCGAGGCCAGGGCGGCTTCGCGGGAGGAGAGCATGTCAAGGAAAGCTTCCACGAGGGGGAGGCTGAGGGCGGTCTTCGGCCTGAGGTGGATGAGGTCGCCTCGTCGAATGAGGGAGTGGCGGTGGGAGTCGGGTCGGGGGGCGGGTGGGAGGGGGGGCCTTGAGATGCCATGCCTCGACGCGCTGCGATGGTCTAGGCAATATGAGTGTGCGTGGACATGGCCTGGGCTGCGAATACGAATTTTCGAATCCCCCGTGAGACGTCTGAAAATTTCGCAGCCGGTGCGCGCGCACCTAGCTATAGGCCTGCGATGTTCAACTATACTCTCAAGGATCTATAGCTAGGCGTCGTCCACCTCGATGGTCACGGATTCGAATTTCTGCGGAGAGGGCTGACCGTGTACATGCCATGAGGCGCGGGCCGGCGCGTCCTTTTAGGCGCGTCCCTCTGTCCATAATCATGCCTGTACGGTATACATGTATCGCGATCGCTGCAGATGCGCTGCCATATGCATATCGTAGTTTTCATCTCAGAGTCTTCATCGTGAGCTTTAGATTTGTTTATTCAACTGACTCGTCATAACTATAGCTAGGATCTGCTCCAGATGAATATATTAATCTATATTCAAATTCATGATCATGATCGATATCATGGCTAGCGATATTTCAAGTTTCTGCGGAAAATCATCCAGGCTACGTATACAAATATTCACATGACAAAGTCAATTTCGAGCTAGATCTGGATATCGATCGAGTTCTAGCACTTGATTACGGGTCTAGATCTAGGTCTATCCCGAGCCGTGCCCTCATCTCCCTGACCGCAGCGCGCGCGGCGGTCGGAGAGGCCCCGGCTCGAATCGCGATTTTTCGCGTGGACCAGGAAGCGCGTCCGGAGAGCTTGGCCGCGAGCGCGAGCGCCCCTATCGCTAGGATCTTCGGGGTCCTGGAACGAGCTCGTCCCGCCTCCAGGTACTCTCTGTAGCGCTTCTGGGCGGCCGAGATGATCGAACCGTCGATTCCAATATTCTTTCCGACGCTTTCCACGAGGGACACGCCCAAGTCGTACGTGTGAAGGCGACGGCCCTCGCGCCGATCGCCCGCGGGGGGCCCCGCGGCCGGCGCCGGCGCCGGCGTCGCCTCCAAGAGGACGCGAACGTACTTTCGGACCTCGTGGCGCGCCTCGGGAGGGGCCGCGTGCTCGAAATCGTGTATCCCACGAGGGATATCGAGCTGTTGGACGGCCAGATAGAGGGCCGCGAGGGCGAGGGATGTGTACCGCCTCCCCGAGATCACGGCGCGCTTCTCGCGGAGCGTTTCCAGGGCCTCGCGCCAGACAATCTCCGGGAGGAGCATGCGCTCTGCCGTCTCCCTCACAGTCTGATCCAGCTCCGTGCGATTCATATTCGCGTGGGTACCGTGCGCGCTCGAGCTCGGGATTGCGCGCGCAGAACTAGACTTGGAAGGCTGCCACGTGCACGTGCGCGGCGCCGGCTCTGGAATATCGCGTAGCAGATCCAGCCCCAGTTGCAGATATCGATCGTGCGAGGACGCGACGCCGGCGCCGCCCTGCTCGTCGCAGACGAGGCCCAGGGGCGTCGCGTACGACCCGTACGCGTCGAGGCACATGCCGCAGGACGTGCACACGTCGCCCTCGGCCCCGGACGCGACGTAAGGGTGGACGCAACTGCTCATGATCGTTTTCGGTCGCGGTGTGGGGACTGAGGGCTCTGTGAAAGCGGTCTGAAATTTATGCCGCCGATCGCGATCACGAATCTTGGGGGCGAACCCAGTTTCGATCGATCGCAATCTATGGATCGTGGTCGTGAGTGCCCGCCCGGCCCGGATCCGTGTGCGCAGAGATAGAGGCGCGCGCGCGCGCGTTCCTTTATATCGTTTCGAAATCTGAGCCCTGACCGCGATCACCTGAAGGTGCTCTGGCCGCACGCTCCGGTCCCTCTGCGATCTAGACCTCTCGCATTCCTTATATATATTGCGTATCCCGAGCGCCGCTCTCTCAGAGGGGGTCGGCGGCGAGTCTCCAGGGGGGCGGGAGGCGGGGTTTCATCTTCCATTCGGCGGGGGTACGGACGACGCGCGAGTGCCGCTCTCTCCGAGGGGGAGCCGGCGAGTCTCCCAGGGGGCGGGGGGCGGGGGTTCGTGAGGGTACGATCAAATCTCGAGCACCGCTCTCTCAGAGGGGGGAGCCGGCGAGTCTCCAGGGGGGAGGGGGTGGTGGTCTTCTCCTCGCTCGCCCTCGGCTCCGAATTCTCGCGCCCGTGCAGCGGGCCCCTGAGGGGCGCGCGGCGAGTTTCCAGCGGCAGGGGCGGGTTTGTAGACGGGGTACGGGTCCGCCCTTTCCCTCGCTCGCCCTCGGCTTAAAGTTTCTCATGCCCGTGCAGCCGGCCCCCGAGGGGCGCGTGGCGAGTTTCCAGCGGCAGAGGCAGGTTTGGGAGACGGGGTACGGGACCGACCTTTCCCTCGCTCCCCCTCGGTTTCTCACGCTCGTGCAGCCGGCCCCTGAGGGGCGCGCGGCGCGTTTCCAGCGGCGGGGGGCAGGTTTGGGAGATGGGGTCCCGGTACGGGACCGGCCTTTCCCTCGCTCCCCTCGGCTTCTCACGCTCGTGCAGCCGGCCCCTGAGGGGGCGTGGCGAGTTTCCAGCGGGGTCCAGGTTGGGAGACGGGGTACGGGACCGGCCTTCTCCTCGAGCTCGCTCACCCTTGGCTTCTCACGCCCGTGCAACGGGTCCCTGAGGGGGGCGCGGCGAGTTTTCGGTGGCCTCCTCCTACCTTCTGGAGACTCACCGCCACCCCCTCAAAGCGAACTGCATAATCTCGGCCATACCCCCACGTACCCTTCGTCCCACCCCCCCGGAGACTCGCCGCCGCCCCCGAGAGAGATCCAGAGCCGCGCCGCCCTAAATCTCTGACCGTACCCCCACCTACCTCCCCCTCCCCCCCTGGAGACTCGCCTCCACCCCCTCGAAGCGAACAGCTCTATAATTTCTCCCGTACCCCCACGTGCCCCTCGTCCCACCCCCCCTGGAGACTCGCCGCCGCCCCCGAAAGAGGGTGGCGCTGAATCTCTGACCGTACCCCGAGCTATCTCCCCCTCCCCCCCTGGAGACTCGCCGCCGCCCCCGAAAGAGGGTGGCGCTGAATCTCTGACCGTACCCCACCTACCTCCCCCTCCCCCCCTGGAGACTCGCCGCCACCCCCTCGAAGCAAACGACTCTCGAATCTCGACCGTACCCCACGTACCCCTCGTTTCACCCCCCGGGAGACTCGCCGCCGCCCCGACAGAGGGCGGCGCTAGAATCTCGCTCGTACCCCCAGCTACCCCCCTCAAGCTCCCCCCCCCCCTTCGAAACTCGCCGCCGCCCCCCGAGAGAGAGCGGCGCGAAAGCTCCGAGCCGTACCCCCCGGCGGCCCCCCCCCCTCCCCCCTGGAGACTCGCCCGACGCCCCAGAACGAGCTTCGGCGCCCCCTAGGCCTGGTCCATCGGCGCGGGGGCGCATGGCGCCCCGGAAACTCTTCTACCCCCCTGCCTCTTGCGGCGCGGCACCCTCCCTCCCTTTCACTCGTTCGCCTTGCGGACGACGCGCGAGCGCCGCTCCCTCCAGAGGGGGGTGGCGGCGAGTCTCCGGAGGGGGGCCCGGGGAGGGGAGGAGGAGGGGTACGGCCAACGTCCAGAGGGGAGGGCGACTCGCGGGTCACGCACCCCGCCCGCCGCCTCGGCACGTGCACCCCCGCCCCCGCCCGGTCCCCCCGGGCCCGGGCCGTGCATGCGCTCGCTTATAAAGCAGTCCGCGCGGGAGACGCGGGCAACGGCGGGCGGGAGGCCTAGGTCGACGGAACGTCGACGCAGGCCCGATCCGGATCCCAGCTAGCGCTGCAGTTCGATTCGAATTCTCCCCGCATACGCACATATACATACTCGTAAACCTCGGGGCCGCCCGCAGCGCACGTCGGCCGAAAACAAAGCCGCCCTCAAGAGTGTGAGGGCCTGGGCGCGGATAAATAGAAGCACCATGCCCCGAAGCTCGAGGCGCTAGAGGGGATGTCGACGTCGAGCCCGAATTCGAAGCGATCGGGCCCCGCCGCCGACCACGATCACGATATCGATCAGGATCCCGATCGATGTCGGGAAGCGCCGTCGTCACCTCCGAAATCTCCCGCGCCGAACCCATCGCTATCGATTTCGGTGCAGGGCGCTGCGGCCGACAGCGATCGCGAGCGCGATTCGCGCTCGGAGGCGCCGGATTCGAACGCAGCCGCCTCCGGATCCCCGGCCCCGACGTCGACCTGCGTCGCGATTCCGGGCGCAGGCGCGCGCCCGCGGGCAGAGGGGCAGGATCGCGAGGGCGAGGCGGCCGGCGACGTCGACGCGGCCGCGGGTCGCGACGCAGCGTCCTCGGCGCCGGCGCCGAACAGGGCCGTTCACGTTCGGGACCCAAACGCAAAGCCCGCCCCGGTGGAGCTCTCGGACAAATTCGGACCCAAGCAGCCCGTCGTGTTCGTCATGGGCGGCGCCAGGCAGCTCCCCGCCTTTGTCGGCTGCTCGTCCAACCTCAAGCGCAAGTTTGCCGAGCTGCGCGGCTCCGGCCTCTTCGAGATGGCCCGCGGACCGATCAAGATTCGGGCGGTGGCACACGGGTTTCCGAACGAAACCGTCGCCAAGGCGTTTAAACTGCTCCTCGAGGATCGTGCACGAAACGGGGGCCTCGCAAAGAAATTAAAGGTGATGACAGCGCTAGGCGCGGAATTTTCGGCCCCCTCCTGCGGGAACGGGCCCGATGTCCGCAAGATCGAAGGCACGTGCGCATGCGCGTGCTCGATTCAGGTCGAGACAGAGGCCGCCGCCGGCTCAGAGTCGTAATGCACTCTATATCCAGCTATTTAGCGCGCAGTCGACGGCCATCCATCGAAATCGATACGTATACCGATATCGTTTAATTCGCACGTTGTCGAATTTAATTTCGATCGATATATATACATATATATCCGCATCTCGAATTAATATCCGTCAGTTCTCCGTTCTAAATTGTCTTGAACGACGTAGAGCCTGAGAGTTTCAAAATTCGCCGAACCAGGCCGGGCCGTGGAAATGTTCACGTCGCGCGCACTCAACGCGCACATCCGTGCACGTGTCGACGGATCCGGAATTCGAGTCGCGAGCTTCATGTTAAAAAAAAGATCGATTCATATTGCGCATTTTTACGAGCATGCATACACGCATGCGCATGCTTGAATAATGAATCATTGCGCCGTCTCGCTGCATGACAGTGCACGTGATTCTCATGAGAGAGATCGCGACCGACAGGCCAGGCGCAGTGGCTATCCAAATGAAGCTGTAATGCACACATATATATCGCCTCGTCCCTCTTGAGGGCCCGCAGTCGCGCGCGCAATTTAATTTGGGGCGCAATTTCATAATCGCGGCCGGCCGGCCTCGCGATCAGCCCAACGTCGTTTGCACGAGCTCGAGTCCGGCTGCTATAGCCTTTGGATGTTAGGGGTGGGGTGGGGGGGTGGGGGGGCGGCCTGCGGGGCCAGGGTGCCAATTTCAAATACCGGTAGATCTAGATATCAATAGTGCAGGAGTTTTTTGTTTTTTTCTGGGGGGGGGGAGGGTGAGAGGATGGGGGATACACATTGCAGTTCTCGCGGCGGCCGTGAGCACGGGGCTAGCGCTGAGCTTTCGTCAAGCGTTGTCGATAGCTAGCTCCAGCTCTGCCTGCAGCCCGCTCCCGGCGGCCGCTGCGTCTGGGTGGCAAGTCCCTTCAGATGCCGAAGGAAATGTGCGTGAGCAGGAGTGGCTGTACGTGCTCAGCGACATGGGGCCGGGGTGCTGAGCGATGCATGCGCAGTACTCCGGCCAGCTACGCGGGCCTCTGGATCTCCTGGGGCGGCGTACGCGTGTGCTCTCGGGGCGCTCGAATCGAGGCACGTTGAAGCTCGGAGCGTGGGCATACTGCTCCCTGGAAGCTCGTGAGCAGCTGCACGCTGCGCGAGATCTCCCGCCTGTCCAGCTCCGCGCCGGCGACGATCGACCGCAGCCGTCGCGTGCGCCGGCGCCGCAGCCGTCGCGTGCGCCGCAGCCGGCATAGACTTTACGCTGCCGAGGGACACAGGGTTCAAGGGCCTTATTTCGTGCGCTTTTGGGTGCCCTGTGCCCCGGCTGCCTCATCGGTTGACCCGTGCGTGCGCAGGTGGTTGAGCCATGCATGTACACCGAACGCCTGGTGAGCGGCCCATCTATGGGGCATCGCTGCACGGGGCGGGGGCTTGGCTGACTGACGCCGCTTCTTCCACACGGGCACGATGCCCAGGACAAACCGGTCGTGGGTCTTCTTGTTGTGGCCCTGCGCGCGCAGGAAAAAGGTCAGATCGCCGCGCGACGCCCGCCGCGCCGCGCCGCCCGCCCCGGGCCTCGCGAGCGCGTACCGTGAGCCTGCACACGGAACAGCGGACGACGCGACGGCGCCTGAGCGGGGCGCACGGGCCCAGGTCGACGTGCCGCGCCGGGGCCGGCACGGCGACGGGAAGCGCAGAGGGGGGCCCTGCGGGCGCGGCGGGGCTCGGGGTGCCGGCCGCGGGGCTCGGCGGCAGGGGCGCGAGGGGATCCTGAAGAGGGCCCGCGGGCGCCGGCGCCGTCGCGTCCGCGTCCACGCGGGGCCACGGGAGGGGCGCCTTGCAGGCTTCAAAGGCGGCGGGAGGGAGCCAGGGGGTCGCGACGAGCGGCGGCGCGAGGATCGACGCGACGGGAGGGAGCCGGGCCGAGTCCAGGCCGCCCGGGGCCGGCGCGCCGCAGGAGAAGAGCGCGCCGTCGCGACCGAAAAGCGCCGGGTCGATCATGTCGAGAGAGGACGCGACGGAAAGGGCCGAGCTCATGTTGCGAAGCTGCGAAACTTGAGAGTGAGGTTTCGGGGGCGGCGCGATCTTTTTTATAGTGCGGCGGGGCGCGAGAAAAATACCCGAAAAGGGAATCGCTCAGATGAGAGGGCGCATGCGAAGGCCTCGTTCGAACGGGCCCTGTCCCGAGGGGGTAAGCGGAGGCGGGGGGAGGGGGGAGGGGAGGGCGGGGTACGCCGCACCTTTGGAGCGCGAACGGCCGGCTGCGAGCCCTGCGAGGGCGGAACGGGGCGGGGCGCCCGGGCCCCTCCCCCTCCCCCTCCCCCCCTCCCCCCCCCCGCCCCCCCCCCCCGAACACCGACGGAAGAAGGAGCCGCACGCGTTCAGAGGTGCTCGCGTACAGGAGGGGGGTGCCTAGCTGTCGAATCCGAAGCGAGCAAAGAGGGCGCGCGGGACGGCCGGCTCCGCGAAACGGCGCACGCGCGCCATGCTCTGCCCCGCCGCGTTCACGTCGTACGTCCGCCCGCCCATCGCCACGATGCAGAAGTCGAAGCAGCCCTCGTTAAAGTCGCCGCCCTGGGGTACGTCCGAGTTGTAGGCGAAGAGGTCGAGCGCCCCGACGAGCTCCTTCTCCTTGGGCTTCTCCTTTTCCGCGTTCACGTCGTACGTCCGCCCGCCCATCGCCACGACGCAGACGTCGAAGCCGCCCTCGTTAAAGTCGCCGCCCTGGGGTACGGCCGAGTTGTAGGCGAAGAGGTCGAGCGCCCCGACGAGCTCCTTTTCCTTGGGCTTCTCCTTTTCCGCGTTCACGTCGTACGTCCGCCCGCCCATCGCCACGACGCAGACGTCGAAGCCGCCCTCATTAAAGTCGCCGCCCTGGGGTACGGCCGAGTTGTAGGCGAAGAGGTCGAGCGCCCCGACGAGCTCCTTCTCCATGAGCTTCTCCTTCTCCGCGTCGGGCGCGGCGGCGAGGATCGACGCGACGGGAGGGAGCCGGGCCGAGTCCAGGCCGCCCGGGGCCGGTGCGCCGCAGGAGAAGAGCGCGCCGTCGCGACCGAAAAGCGCCGGGTCGATCATGTCGAGAGAGGACGCGACGGAAAGGGCCGAGCTCATGTTGCGAAGCTGCGAAACTTGAGAGTGAGGTTTCGGGGGCGGCGCGATCTTTTTTATAGTGCGGCGGGGCGCGAGAAAAATACCCGAAAAGGGAATCGCTCAGATGAGAGGGCGCATGCGAAGGCCTCGTTCGAACGGGCCCTGTCACGAGGGGGTAAGCGGAGGCGGGGGGAGGGGGGAGGGGAGGGCGGGGTACGCCGCACCTTTGGAGCGCGAACGGCCGGCTGCGAGCCCTGCGAGGGCGGAACGGGGCGGGGCGCCCGGGCCCCTCCCCCTCCCCTCCCCTCCCTCCCGCCCCCCGTACCCCCCACCCCCGAACACCGAGGGAAGAGGGAGCCGCACGCGTTCAGAGGTGCTCGCGTACAGGAGGGGGGTGCCTAGCTGTCGAATCCGAAGTGAGCAAAGAGGGCGCGGGGGACGGCGATCCCCGTGAGCTCCTTCCCCTTGGGGCGGGCGCGCCACTCGAGCTGGATGCGGAGGGACGGCGCCCCGCGCCTCTCGAGCCAGTCGGCGACGAGGCCGAGGCCGGACCCGCTGCTGTTGCCGGGCTTGATGACGGCGACCTTGTTCGGGAGCCCCCGGAGCGTCACGGGGAGCTCCTCCCCGCTCGTCGGGTCCTTGGGCTTGAAGATCCCGTTGAGCTCCTTCTTGGTGAAACTGGCGGGGTCGGAGCGCGTCCCCGCGCCGGCGCGCCAGGCCTCGGCCAGGCGCCCCACGAACCAGCGCGCGTCCTCCTCGTCGACGCCGGGATCCGCCGCGGAGCGCGCCTCCGCCTCGGCGGCCCGCTCGCAGAGGGCGCGGAGGAGCTCCTCGAGCGCCGCCGGCGTCACCCGCGGCTCCGCCTCGGACTCGGCGCCCGCCCTCTCCTCCGCGTCGCACGAGTCCAGCAGGGCCGCGTGCACGCGCGCCGCCGCCGCGCGGATCGCCTCCTCGCCCCCCCCCATCCCCAGGAGCCGCCCGAGCAGCTCGTTGGGCTCCGCCGCCAGCGCCCGCGCCGCCGGCCCGTACCAGACAGAGGGGTGGAGCTCGGCGCGCTCGCGCAGGGGCCTGCGCTGCGGCAGCGGCCGCCCCAGCTCGACGATCGCGCTCATGGCGACGGCCGTCAGGTTCATCGCGGAGAAGAAGAGGCGGGCCCCGTGGCGGGTCCACCGGCGCGCGCCCGCGCCCTCCTCCGGCTCCGGGTACGTGACGGGCGGGAGGGGGGCGCGCTCCCCCGGGGCGGCCCCCGCGAGGAGCGCCTCGATGGCCTCCCGGTCGGCCTCCGCCGTCTCGTCCCCGCCCTCGCTCGCCCGATCGAGGCCGTCCGCCACGTCCGTCTCCTCCCCCCCCGCCGGCCGCCCCTCGCCCGCCCCCTCCCCCTCCTCGCCGTCCCCGCCCGGAGCCGCGCCCTCCTCCTCCCCCTCCTCCTCCTCCTCCGCCGCCGCCGCCGCCGCCTCGGGCTCCGGGTTCGACGCCTCGAAGAGCCGCCGGGACGCGTACTCGGTCTTGGCGTGGGCGCAGGTAACAAAGGCGAGGGCGAGGTAGTCCACCACGAATCCCGCCCTCGACGCCGCCCTCTGGGTCACCCGCCGCCCGCCGACCTGTCGGCGCTTCGGGGGGCCCGCGAAGACGGCCGGCTTGAGGGGTACGCCCGCCCAGATGGCCGCCCGCTTCAGGAGTCGGAGAAAGTGCTTCCCCACGGCCACCTCCAGCGTCGGTTCCTTGGCCAGATCGAAGAGCTCCTGGGCGCGCGCGCGGTACGCCCTGCACGCGGCCGCGTCGGCCCGGTCGGCCTGCTGGAGCAGGCCCGCCCGACCACAAAGTCCCGCCGGGTCGCGTGCTCGAAGAGCCGGTCCCGCTCCACCGCCGCCGCGAGGCGAGCGAGGTCCGCCGCGGGCCAGGCGTCCGGCGCGAACGAGTCGAGGAGCCCGAGGGGCGAGAGCTTCTCGACGACGAGGGCGCCGGGCGGCCGGGCCGCGGGCCCCGCCGGGGCCCGGGCCGCCGCCAGGGCGAGGAGGGCGAGGGCGCTCCGCCGCGTGTGCTGCTTGTCCACGCGCCCCGCCAGGAGCCCGTACCCCCCGTGCCTCCCGTAGACCGCCCCCCGCCCGTCGCGGTCGGCGAGGAAGGGGCCGGCGGCGGCGCCAAAGGCGCGGATCAGGGGGCGGAGGGAGGCGGGCGTCTCCTTGGCGTGCGCCTCGACCTCCGCGAGGCTGACGTCGGCGGGGTCGATGCGGAGGGCGCCGGCCACGAAGCGCTTCCGGCACGCGAGCCTCTCCGCCTCGGTCACGGGCCACCGACCCAGCGCCGCCGGCGCCCTCCCGGCCAGCATGCTCTCCACGATGGCGCCCGTCCGGGGGTCCTCCTCCCCGAGGGTGGCGGCGGCGGCCACGGGGGTGTAGATCGCCGCCGAGCGCACGCGCGCGGCGAGGCCGTTCAGGAGCGAGGCGACGGACTTGGGGAGCGGCTCGGCCTTCTCGACGAGCTCCAGGCCGCGCGCGTACCCCATCTTCCCGAACTTGGCGTCGAGGGCCTGGACGGTGCGCTGCCGGCTCCAGTTCAGGACGACGAGGCGGGCCGCCTGCATGCGGAGGAAGGCGAGGTCGGCCCGGGGGAGCCGGGCGCGGTCGCCCTCGACCCGCCCCGCATCTCGCGCTCCTCCTCGAGGCGCCGCTCGTAGACGGCCTCGACGCCGCCGACCGTCGCCCCCAGGGGCCCCAGGGCGGCCTCCTCCCGCGGCTCGCGCCCCGCGCACACGAAGACGTCCGGCTCCGCGACAGAGCGCACGCGC
This sequence comes from Cyanophora paradoxa, assembly GCA_004431415.1. Classification (NCBI taxonomy): domain Eukaryota; class Glaucocystophyceae; order Cyanophorales; family Cyanophoraceae; genus Cyanophora; species Cyanophora paradoxa. Next base: position 28,441 of record QPMI01000135.1, read on the forward strand.
GCCATGCCCTGCCCCGCCCCGTTCACGTCGTACGTCCGCCCGCCCATCGCCACGATGCAGACGTCGAAGCCGCCCTCGTTAAAGTCGCTGCCCTGGGGTACGGCCGAGTTGTAGGCGAAGAGGTCGAGCGCCCCGACGAGCGCCTTCTCCTTGAGCTTCTCCTTCTCCGCGTCGGGCGCGTCGGCGTAGATGAAGAGCGAGCTCAGGCGGCCGGCCTCGACCCGCGCGCGGAGGGCGGGGTGGGCGTGGAGGAGGGCGAGGGTGGCGAAGAGGGCGCGGCGGTCGTCGGCGGAGAGGACGACGCGCTTGCCGGCCAGGAGGTGCGCCGCGACGAGGAGCGGGGCGTACATCCAGGGGAGGAGGAGCGCCGCCCGCGCGTGCTCGCGGAGCCGGTGCAGGTACTGCACCACGAAGGGCTCCGGGGCCCCCCGCGCCCCCGCCGCCGCCGCGCCGGCCCCGAGGAAGAGGCCGACGTAGAAGTCGACGTCGGGCTGGGAGAGGTCCGCGTCGGCGATGACGAGGCGGTGCGCCTGGGCGAACAGGCTTCTGAATCGCGCGACCGCCGCGCTGTGGCGCCCCTCCTTGGCCAGCGTCGTCGAGAGGGCCAGCGTGGCCAGCGCCTTGGCCCCTCGTCCACGACGACGACCTGGAAGGCGCCCTCGAGGCGCTGGATCGACTCGACGGTCGACATGAGCTGCGCGCTCGCCTGCGCCAGCTGCCCCGGCGTCATCTCCTTGTACGAGGTCCACGGCACCGCGCAGATCGCCGTGTAGCGCGTGTCCGCCAGGAGGAGCTCGTCGTGGATCCGCCCCGCGACGACGTAGAGGATCCTGAAGTGCTGGGGCAGGCCGTACGCGGCGGGGGACTTGCGCATCTCGGCGAGGAGGTGGACGATCGCCTGCGACTTGCCCGTACCCGTCTGCGCCGGAGGAAGAGCATGCCTCGCCGCGTGGCCGGCCCGCGGAGCGCCCCCTCGACCGCCTCCTTGTCCACCCACCGGCGCCGCGGGTCGCCGAGGTCGTTGGCGTCGTGGACGATGTCACGCCAGTCGAAGCCCCCGCCGGCGGGCCGCCCGAGGGGCTCGCGCAGGTCGGGGAGCGGGAGCGCGTCCAGCGCCTTCCGCGCCGCCTCCGGCACGAGCCCGCGGCGGATCGGCTCGCCGGACCAGTCCTTGGCCACGACCCGCTGGCGCAGCACCTCGATGATCGCGACGAGCTGCTCCCCGGCCTGCCCGCCGAGGGGCGGGAGGGCCTCCAGCCAGCCCTTCGGGCCCGCGGCGCCGAAGAGCGCGATGCCGGGGCCCCCGTTCGCCTCCAGCGCCCGCGCGACGAGGGCGCGCTGCACGGCGTCCTCCGCGGCGCGCAGCTCCGAGCCCAGCTCGGGGAGGAGGTCGAGGCGACGGGTGCGCCCTCGGGGCTCGCCGCCTTGCAGCCGGCGCACGGGAACGCCTTGACCTCGCGCGCCAGAACGTCGACGAGCACGCCCCCGCGCGCCCCGCCGCACTCGGCGCAGGGCGCGTCGACAGAGTAGACGCGGTCGTTGGTGCGGGGGACGACGGAGAAGGGGTACGGGAGGGTGCGGGCGGGCGGGGCGGCGCCGCCGCCGCGCGCCCCGTCCGCGATGCTCGAGAGGCACTCGCCGAGGGCCACGAGGGCCGCGTCGTCCGCCGCCTCCTCGGCCGGGTCCGCCCGCGCCCCGTCCCAGACGGGCCGCCCAAAGACGGGGCGCCGGGCGCAGTCCGAGTGGTTCTGGCCCCCGCACCGGAACGCCACCATGCTCGCCCCCGGGAGGAGCTGCGAGACCGAGCAGAGGGTCCCGCGCCAGTCGTGCTCGACGCCGAGGTGGCACCGGGCGCCGCTGCCCGCCGCGGGGCTGACGCGAAACGTGACGTAGCGCCCGTCCTCCGAGCGCCCCACGAGTCGGACCTTGCGGGGCGCGCCCCGCCGATCGCGATGGTGCGGGGCGAGCTCCAGGGCCCGGAGCAGGGCCTCGGGCGCGCTGCCGGCGCCGCCCCGGGCCGGGCTCCCGTCCCGCCGACGCTTCCTGCTCGCGCCGCCGCCCTCGCGCGGGGCGCTCGGGGCCTCGGGGAGGGCCGGGAGGGCGGCCACGGCCTCCTCCGTCCCCACGCGCCGCTCCAGGTCGGCGAAGAGGCCGGAGAGAAAGGCCGAGATCTCCGGGGCGGGGCCGTCGCCGGCGATGAGGACCCGCTCCGCCGCCTCGCCGTCGGGCTCGATCAGGGCGTCGAGGTCGGGGCCCGAGACGGCGACGGGGTACCGCCCCGTGAGCGGGTGGGGGTACTCGTCGAGGCGGAGGCCGCAGTTGGGGTTGAGCGGGGACCTGTCGATCGCCGCCACGATGCCGAGCACGTCCTCCTCGGAGAGGCCCGGCAGCCTGCGGAGCAGGGGTACGAGCGCCGTCTCCAGGAGGTCGTCCACGGAGTAGGCCCGGCCGCCGCCGGCCGCCGCCGGCTCCACCTGGCCGTCCGCCTTGACGCGCGCCCCGGGGGCCCGGACGAGCAGGGCGGGGTGGCGGAGGAGGACGTGGAAGCCCTTGAGGCCGCTGAAGGTGACGAGGCACTCGAGCGGCGCCTCGCCGGGCGCGGGGGGGTACGCCCCGCACGCCTTGGCGAGCCTGTACGCGGTCCCGGCCGGCTCCAGGAGGCGCGGCTCGGCGGCGAAGAGCTCGGCGAGGGTGCGCAGCGGGGCGGCCCTGGCGGCGAGGCCCTTCTTCTCCGAGGGCGCGATGCCGGCGGCGTCAAAGTCGAGGAATCCGGCGTAGACGCAGGCGGTCTGGGAGCCGTCGGGGCGGCGGACGGCGAGGGTGGAGGCGGCCTGGCAGAAGGCGCGCCGCGCCGCCGCGTCGACGAGGTCGCGGAGGGGGCGGCGGCGCCAGCGCTGGTTGAAGGGGTCGGGGAGGCCCGGGACGGCCGGCTTGACGAGGGCGTGGGCCTCCAGCCGGACCCGGGCGGCGGCGGCGGCGGCGGCCGGCGCGACGTCGACCTCCATGGGCTCCGCCCCCGCCGAGCCCGCCGCGTCCACGCCCCCCGCCCCATCCTCGCCGATTGCGACGGGGGCGGGGCCGAGGAGGTGGAGACGCGACGCGGGCCGGGCCGGGCGCGACGCCCGCCGGCGCCGCCTCCCGTTTCGGGGGCGACGCGCCGCCGGGAGACTCGACGGCGGCGACGACGAGGGAGACGCGACGGGAGGCATGATCGCGGGGTGCAGAGCTCGGCGAAGAGTGTGCGGATTCAGGCCCGCCCCGTCCCCTTTTTATCGCGTCTCCGACGGCTGCGCCGAAACGGGGCCCGGAATCGCCGCGCCGCCTCGGGCGTACCCCCGCGGGGCGAGCCTAAAAGAGGGCGACCTGAGGGGTACCCCGTCAGCGTTGAGCCCGGGGAGAAATGCAGGCGGGGGTACCCGCGCACCGGCTCATCGAGTACGATCGGGAGAGGGGGTCTCGCGCTGCGCGCTGGCGGTGGGCACGACGCCCGAGGGCCGGATCCGCTTCGAGACGATCGAGATGCCGCTCGGGCCGACCCCGAGGAGGACGAGGCGGCGCGGGAGCGGCACATCGACTTTGGCCTCGCCTGCTGCATCGCCTGGCGCTGCTTCCAGAACCGCGCCGCCGGGCCGCCGTCGCCGCTCCGCTGGACCGACGAGTGCCCCGTCTGCCTCGAGCCGGTGACGCGGCCCGTCTCCGAGGCGTGCGGTCACGTGATGTGCTACGGCTGCATGGTCCGCTGGAGGGCGGCGAGCTGCCCCGTGTGCCGCGCGCCGTGCCCCGTCGGAGGCGCCTACTTTGCCGCCGCCGAGCACGCCCGCCTCGCCCGGGAGGACCCGGGGTACGCCGCGCGGCTCGCCGCCGAGGCCGAGGGGACGCTGGGCTTCATGCCGGAACCGTTCCGGCGGCGATTCGCCAGCGTCGACTGGATGTCCTTCGGGGCCCCGCCGCCCGCCTCCCTCTCCTTTCCGTGCACGCGGTCCGCCGAGACGCCCTCCCGATCGGCGCTGCGCCCGGACGCTCAGCTCGTCGGTCGATAGGGGCAGAGGGGCGGGGCGCGCGGACCGGGGGCGCCCGGGGTAGCCGCGCGGGTACCCCCCGCTCCTGCAGCGGCAACGTATCCGTGTACCCACCGCGGCCTCGGCCTGCGTGGCGGGGGGGGGGTGAGGGCGGGGACGTTTGCGGGGGGCGCGGCGAGTCTCCAGGCGGGGGGGAGGGGGCGAGGAGGGGTACCTGGGCGAGAAGGGTGGGAGGGGGGAGTGGAGGGGGTGGGCGGCGGGCGGGGCGGGGCCCAGGCGCGGAGACGAAAGGGACCTGCGGGGGCGAGGGAAACAGGTCAGGATGGGGGGTACGGGGGGAGGAGAGGAGGGGGAGGGGAAAGGGGGGGGTGCCCGGATTCGGGCCGAGCCCTGCCCTCGGGGGGTATAAATGGGGGGCGCGCCCGGCCTCGTGCCACTCTCTCTCTCTCGAATCGAAACAAGATGCCCCGCACCACCGCTCGCGTCGCGACCCGCGCCGCGGCCGGGGACGACGCGTCCGCGACCGTGACCCGCTGCCCCGTCGCCGCCATCGTCGCCATCCGCAAGTCGACCCGCGCCGCGTCCCGTCGCGCCGCGGAGCGGATCGCGCCCTGGCAGGTGCTGCACGTCGACCTGGAGACGGAGGGGATGGTCAGGGCGCTGTCGCGTCTGAGCGCCAAGGAGCTGAGGCAGTTTCTGGGCGGCGAGCACGCACGGGAGCTCGCGGCCGCGACGCTGAAGCCCAGCCGCTGCCCCCACGCCGCCCGCCTCTTCGGTCTCCACCGGTCGACCCGCAACGCGTCCCGGCGCGCGCAGGAGCGCATGGCGCCGCGGGCCCTCTTCGCGGCGCCCCCGGAGCCGCAGGAGGGCTTCTGGCTCGCCTACGACGCCCTCTCCCTCGCCCTCGGCTCTCACAGCTGGCCGCCCGTCCCGCAGCGCGCGTAGCCGCGCCCCCCGCGCTCCGCCCGCAGCCCTGTCGAATTGAGGGGCCGATGAGTCCGAGAGGGGAGGGGCGGGGGGGGCGGGGCGGGGCGGGGCCCCAGGGGCGGCGGGGCGAGTCTCCCGCGCTCACCTCTACCCCCTCGCCGCCGCCGCCGTAGGCAGGGGGTACAGGGGTCGGTGGAGACTCGCCCCGCCGCCCCAGAAGGCTCGGGATCTGCGGGCGGGAAGAAGGGGCGCGGGTCAGGTCCCTCGGGGAGGCCGGCGAGTCTCCCGCGCTCACCTCTACCCCCCTTGCCGCCGCCGCCCGTAGCCAGGGGTACGGTGGCCAGTGGAGACTCGCCCCGCCGCCCCAGAAGGCTCGGGATCTGCGGGCGGGAAGACGGGGCAGCGGCTCAGGTCCCTCGGGGGAGGCCGGCGAGTCTCCCACGCTCACCTCTACCCCCCTCGCCGCCGCCGCCCGTAGCCAGGGGGTACGGGGCCGGTGGAGACTCGCCCCGCCGCCCCAGAAGGAGCGGGATCTGCGGGCGGGAAGACGGGGCGCGGGTCAGGCCCCTCGGGGGAGGCCGGCGAGTCTCCCGCGCGCACCTCTACCCCCCTTCGCCGCCGCCGCCGTAGCCAGGGGTACGGGGCCCGGTGGAAACTCGCCCCGTCGCCCCAGAAGGAGCGGGATCTGCGGGCGGGAAGAAGGACGCGAGTCAGGGTCCCCTGGGGAGGGGGCGGCGAGTCGCCCGCGCTCACCTCTACCCCCCCCCCCCCGCCGCCGCCTCCGTAGCCAGGGGTACGGGGGCCGGTGGAGACTCGCCCCGCCGCCCCTAGAGGGGGCGGGATCTGCGGGCGGGAAGACGGGGCGCGGGTCAGGGTCCCTCGGGGGAGGCCGGCGAGTCTCCCGCGCGCACCTCTACCCCCCTCGCCGCCGCCGCCGTGGCCAGGGGTACGGGGGGCGGTGGAGACTCGCCCCGCCGCCCCTAGAGGGGGCGGGATCTGCGGGCGGGAAGACGGGGCGCGGGTCAGGGTCCCTCGGGGGAGGCCGGCGAGTCTCCCGCGCTCACCTCTACCCCCCTCGCCGCCGCCGCCGTAACCAGGGGTACGGGGGAGGTGGAGACTCGCCCCGCCGCCCCAGAAGGCTCGGGATCTGCGGGCGGGGAAGAAGGGGCGCGGCTCAGGTCCCTGGGGGGAGGCCGGCGAGTCTCCCGCGCGCACCTCTACCCCTCGCCGCCGCCGCCGCCGTAGCCAGGGGTACGGGGGCCGGTGGAGACTCGCCCCGCCGCCCCAGAAGGAGCGGGATCTGCGGGCGGGAAGAAGGGGGGCGGCTCAGGTCCCTTGGGGGGGGGCCGGCGAGTCTCCCGCGCGCACCTCTACCCCCCTCACCGCCGCCGCCGCCGTAGCCAGGGGTACGGGGCCGGTGGAGACTCGCCCGCCGCCCCAGAAGGAGCGGGATCTGCGGGGGGGAAGAAGGGGGGCGGCTCAGGTCCCTTGGGGGGGGGGAGTCTCCCGCGCTCACCTCTACCCCCCTCGCTGCCGCCGCCGTAGCCAGGGGTACGGGAGGCGGGTCGTCTGTCGCGCCACGCCGCTGCAAAGACGGTCAGGGTTCGTACGAGAGGCGAGGTGGGAAAGTACGCGCGATGCAAGAGAGTCCGTGCGGCCGCGGGGGACACTTCTTGCAGGCGGTATGCGCGCTCTGCGGGGCCGCCGGGGCGCCGCTCCGTCGCGTACGCGCGCGGCCAAGGGTCGCGACGCGTCGACGAGGCCTGCCGCCGACGCGTCGCGCGAGGCGCCCGATCGGGATCGAGAGCGCGAGGCCGGGAGCGGGCGGGGAGCGAACCCGTCGCGGCGGCGCGTCCCAGGCGTGTCAAGAGGCGCGGACTTTGGTGCACGGTGCTCGATCACGCTCCTGAGAGCGCTGCGCGACGAGGTCAGGTCAACCAACGCGTCCGGAGGCCGGCGGCGACGCACACGTCAACGAGGGCGCAAGGGATCCCCGCGGAGCTTCAGTAGATAGTCTGCGTGATCCCCGAGGTTCCGCCGAGCGTCAGAAGAGCGCCCGTGCCCGGCGACCTGTCCCGGCTGTCCGAGGCGAGAGCGGGCGGGGCGAACCTCGGAGCGCGCACGCTCGGACAATCCCCGACGACACGGACCGCTCAGTGGCGCGGCTCGCGTGCGGCATCTCTTTGATCTGTGCTAGAAACCGGTACCGCGGCGCGCCTCGACGTTGATCGCACACTGGCCGATCGGCCGGGCTACTCCGCGAGTGCGCGTACACGCTGCTGGGCAAGCTGGGATGCGTGGTGGTGTGCGAGGATGATGGGAGTCGATCCGTGCCCGGCTCGCCGGCTGCTGCTGCTGCTGCAAGTCGTTGTTTTTTTTCCTCGAGACCAGCTGTACCCCATTGCAACTGCGACAACGTGAACGTCGACGTCAACGTTCTAGTTACCGTGGCCCGCGGCGCCCGGCGCCCGGGCCGCACCGGTACTACCGGGCCAACGTACGGTATACCGGCCCGGCGCCGGCGGGTATGCAATGCTATGCATACGTTTACCATGCACGCGTATACGTACGTATACGCGTAGCGTTGGATCTTGTACGAGCGTCGCCAAGCTGCAGTCATTGAATATGGCGTCGAGTCAAACGCAATGCAGTGGCGTTTTATCCCCCGCGGCTTGACGCCACGCACCGTAGCGTTAGATCTCATGATCACACGAGGTTGAGCTTGCAATTGGGAAACGCTAGCTGCAATATGGCGTCAAGTTTAACGCGAAGCAGTGGCATTGGATCCCCCGCGGGGCTTGGCGCCCGTACCGTGGCGTCCAGTTTAACGCAATACAGTCGCATTGCAGTGGCGTTGAATCCTCCCCTCTTGGCGCCCCGCACCGTTGGCGGTCCGTAGCGTTGGATTTCACACGATCATTGCCGAGTTTAATGCGAGGCAGTGGCGTTGAATCTCCCGCGATGCTCGGCGCCCGAATCGTAGCGTCCAGTTTAACGCAATGCAGTGGCGTTGGATCCGCCGCTTTTGGCGCCCCGCACCGTAGCGTTGGATCACACACGAGCGTCGCCGACTTGGAAGCTGCTGCTCTATGGCGTCGAGTTTAACGCGAGGCAGCCTGACTCAGTGAGTGGCGTCCAGACCGTGCGCCTCCCCAGCGGCTGAGGCAGGGGACGCGATTCGGCGCAAGCGCAACGCGTACGCGGACGGTCTTTGCTCGGCTCGTCCAGACCGTGCGCCTCCCCAGCGGCGAGTTCGAGTCCCGCTGGGTCGTGCTGCGGCGCTTCGGGGCCTTCTGGACGCCGGGCTCCGAGGGCAGCGCGCGCGAGTGGAGGGGGGTACGGGCGCTCGCGCCCGTCGACTACGACGCGAGAAACGGGAGCGTGGACATCAGGACGCCCGCCGCCCGCATCTCCGACCTCCTCGGGCTCGGCTCCGGCACGCGGGCGCCGTCGCCGCCGCCTCCGCGGTCCGGGGCGGGAGCCCGGGGCGAGGGAGGGCCTTTCGGCCGCGGGGCCGGCCCCGGAAGCGCCCGGGTACCTGACTCGGGGGGTCGGTTCGGGCCCCAGCGCCCCAGGCTTGCGGACGCAGCCGGCGCGGTGCGCACCATCGGATCCGCCGTGCTCGAGAGGGGCGGGCAAAACTCCAACGGGGTCCTGGGGCGAAGGTCGGCTCCGGAGGGGAGGGGGGGGTACGGGTACTTTGTGCGCACCCCCCACGGCGTGCCGCACCTCGTTCGATCGGGAATGACAAGGAGAGTGCGGAGAGGCGGTCGGCGGGCCTCGGGGGTGCCGGGGTCGAGGGGTAGATCGAAAAAACTGCGCGGGGCCGGTCTCGGGACGGGATGGGCGGCAGCGCGGGGCCGGAGGGGCGAGCTTAAAGCGCACCGACGGTGCTGGGCACAACCGGAGCGCCCCGACCCGCGATCGGGCGCGGTCGGGGGATGATGGAGCCCGCCGATCCTCCGTGCCTGCCCGAACCGACGGACCGCCCGCCCGCAGAGGCTCTGCGCCCCCTCCCGCGCGTTCTCCCGCCCCCGCGACCGGATCCAAAGCGCCAGAAGCGCGCGCCGTGGCGGAGCAGGGGCCCGCGCTGAGCGGGCGGGCGGGCGGCTGCGGCGCCGCCGCGGGGCGCCTGGGTCGGGGGAGGCGGCTGCGACTCCTGCGAGCCATGTCAGAGCGTAGCGGGGTGGAATCGGTGCCGAAATCGCACGCGGGCACGCCTCGTCCTCGGGAACGCGTGGGGAGCAGTCGGATGGCGCGGTCGAGCGGGCTGCGACGGATCGAGGAGCACGTGGGCGCGAGGGAAGAGCGATCGGGATGGATCGGGGCGCGAGGCGCCGCCGGCCGCTCGCTGTGCGCCGATCGGTGCGCTCGGGGGTTGGGGCGCCGGGAACAGCACGGTCGAAGCACTCGAATGTGGACGAGCAGGCCGGCCGCGTCCGCAGCAAACACGAATCTCGCCGCGAGAGCTCCCGGGGGTACGCGGCAGCGGGCGGGGTACAAGGGGATCGTGCTATGCCCGGTCCGCCTGTAGTGTGCGTAAAGCTTAAGGCCGACGAACCCACAAAGTACGATTGGCCGGCCGTCGAGGCACCTCGGAGCCGAGCCGTCACGAGGTCCGCGCAGCCGCACGCCCGGACGTGCTCTATCGCCCCCGATCCGCCGCGCATCGTTGAACGGTCCGCCAGGGAGCGCCTCGACCGCCTGCGCGGCTCCGCCTCGCCGCGGCGGTTATCGTTGCGAGGTGAGCGGCGCGGGACGCGCCGTCGCGACTTTGGGAGCTCGAGACGCGACGGTCGTTGGTTGAATGTCCCGTCTTCCCGCAGGAACGGCACTCGCCCCGCCCGCGGGCGCCCCGACCCTGATCACTCGTGCTGGCCATGGCGCGTGCGCGCGCCGCGAGCGCGCCCGTCGCCGGCCCGTCCGCCTCGCGACTCGGCTCGCGTTTGTCCCACGACCCTCGCACTCCGTTTGCCGAGCGCCGCTGCAGAGGTTCTCGCGCCCGTACGCGTGCGGCGGGGCCCTGAGGGGCGCGCGGCGAGTTTCCAGCGGGGTCCAGATTTGGAGGCGGGGTACGGGACCGCCCTTCTCCTCGCCCGCCCTCGGCTTCTCACGCCCGTGCAGCGGGGCCCTGAGGGGGCGCGGCGAGTTTCCAGCGGGGGAGGGTCGGGTCTGGAGACGGGTACGGGATTCCCTTCTCTCCCTCGCCCTCGGCTTCTCACGCCCGTGCAGCGGGGCCCTGAGGGAGGCGCGGCGAGTTTCCAGCGGGGAGGGTCGGGTCTGGAGACGGGTACGGGACCGCCCTTCTCCTCGCTCGCCCTCGGCTTCTCACGCCCGTGCAGCGGGGCCCTGAGGGGCGCGGGGCGAGTTTCCAGCGGGGAGGGTCGGGTCTGGAGACGGGGTACGGGATTCCCTTCTCGCGCTCGCCCTCGGCCTCTCACGTCCGTGCAGCGGGGCCCTGAGGGGGGGCCCTGCGAGTTTCCAGCGGGGGAGGGTCGGGTCTGGAGACGGGGTACTGGATTCCCCTTCTCTCGCTCGCCCTCGGCTTCTCACGCCCGTGCAGCGGGGCCCTGAGGGGCGCGGGGCGAGTTTCCAGCGGGGGAGGGTCGGGTCTGGAGACGGGGTACGGGATTCCCCTTCTCTCGCTCGCCCTCGGCTTCTCACGTTCGTGCAGCGGGGCCCTGAGGGGGGCGCGGGGCGAGTTTCCAGCGGGGGAGGGTCGGGTCTGGGGACGGGGTACGGGATTCCCCTTCTCTCACTCGCCCTCGGCTTCTCACGTCCGTGCAGCGGGGCCTTGAGGGGCGCGGGGCGAGTTTCCAGCGGGGGAGGGGCGGGTCTGGAGACGGGGTACGGGATTCCCCTTCTCTCACTCGCCTCGGCTTCTCACGCCCGTGCAGCGGGGCCCTGAGGGGGCGCGGCGAGTTTCCAGCGGGGAGGGTCGGGTCTGGAGACGGGGTGCGGGATTCCCCTTCTCTTTCTCGCCCTCGGCTTCTCACGTCCGTGCAGCGGGGCCCTGAGGGCGCGGGGCGAGTTTCCAGCGGGGAGGGTCGGGTCTGGAGACGGGGTACGGGATTCCCCTTCTCTCCCTCGCCCTCGGCTTCTCACGCCCGTGCAGCGGGGCCCTGACTGGGGCGCGGCGAGTTTCCAGCGGGGGAGGGTCGGGTCTGGGGACGGGGTACGGGACCGCCCTTCTCCTCGCTCGCCCTCGGCTTCTCACGCCCGTGCAGCGGGGCCCTGAGGGGGCGCGGCGAGTTTCCAGCGGGGAGGGTCGGGTCTGGAGACGGGGTACGGGACCGCCCTTCTCCTCGCTCGCCCTCGGCTTCTCACGCCCGTGCAGCGGGCCCTGAGGGGGGCGCGGCGAGTTTCCAGCGGGGGAGGGTCGGGTCTGGAGACGGGGTACGGGACCGCCCTTCTCTCCCTCGCCCTCGGCTTCTCACGCCCGTGCAGCGGGGCCCTGAGGGGGGCGCGGCGAGTTTCCAGCGGGGTCCGGGTCTGGAGGCGGGGTACGGGACCGCCCTTCTCCTCGCTCGCCCTCGGCTTCTCACGCCCGTGCAGCGGGGCCCTGAGGGGGGCGCGGCGAGTTTCCAGCGGGGGAGGGTCGGGTCTGGAGACGGGGTACGGGACCGCCCTTCTCCTCGCTCGCCCTCGGCTTCTCACGCCCGTGCAGCGGGGCCCTGAGGGGGGCGCGGCGAGTTTCCAGCGGGGGAGGGGCGGGTCTGGAGATGGGGTACGGGATTCCCCTTCTCTCCCTCGCCCTCGGCTTCTCACGCCCGTGCAGCGGGGCCCTGAGGGGGGCGCGGCGAGTTTCCAGCGGCCTCCTCGTACCTTCTGGAGACTCGCCACCACACCCGGTGAGAGGGGGGAGCGCTAGAACTCTGACCGTACCCCACACCCCCCTACCCGCCCCCCGAGACTCGCCGCCGCCCCGAAAGAGAGCGGCGCTTAATCTCTGACCGCACCCCTAGTCGCCTCCCTCCCGCCCCCCTTGGAGACTCGCCGCTGCCCCCCCAGAGAGAGAGAGTGGCGCTTAATCTCTGACCGTACCCCCACTCCCCTCCCCCTCCCCCCCTGGAGACTCGCCGCTGCCCCCCCGAAGCAAACAGCTCTATAATATTGACCGTACCCCCAGCTCCCTCCCCCTCCCCCCCTGGAGACTCGCCGCTGCCCCGAAAGAGAGCGGCGCTTCATCTCTGACCGTACCCCACCTACCTCCCCCTCCCCCATTGGAGACTCGCCGCTGCCCCCAGAGAGAGAGAGAGAGAGTGGCGCTGAATCTCTGACCGTACCCCCACCTACCTCCCCCTCCCCCCCTGGAGACTCGCCGCTGCCCCGAAAGAGAGTGGCGTTGAATCTCTGACCGTACCCCCAGCCCCTCCCCCTCCCCCCTGGAGACTCGCCGCCGCCCCTCGAAGCAAACGGCTCTCGAATTTCGGGCGTACCCCCACGTACCCCCTCGTTCCAACTCCCCCGGGAGACTCGCCGCCGCCCCCGAGAGGGCGACGCTAGAAGCTCGGCCGTACCCCAGCTACCCCTCCTCCCTCCCTCCCCCCCCCCTCTGGAGACTCGCCGCCGCCCCCGAGAGAGAGCGGCGCAAAAGCTCCGAGCCGTACCCCGGGCAGCCCCACCCCACCCACCCCCTGGAGACCCGCCCGACGCCCCAGAACGAGCGAGCTTCGGCGCCCCCTGGGCCATCGGCGCGGGGGCGCATGGCGCCCCTGAAACTCCTCTACCCCCCTGCCTCTTGCGGCGCGGTACCCCCTCTCTCTCGCTTGATCGCCTTGCGGGCGCGACGTCGCGACGACGGGTTCCCTTGGCGCGCGCAGATCCCTCGCCGAGGGCCCGCAGCCGCACCGCGCTCCGCGGCCGGGCCGTGCGCCCGCCCCGCCCCCGCCCCGCCCCGCCCCACCCCCAGCGCCCTCCCCCCTCGCCCCTCCCCTCCCCCCCGCCCCCCCCCCACCTCCGCTCCCCCTTTTCCTCCCCGCTCCGTGCGATCGACTCGAATAAAAGGGACCCGATCCGCGTTGGCCCCCGGGGCGAGAAGAGCGGGGCGGGGCGGAATGAAGGCGGGCCGGGCCGCGGACCTCCTCCCCCCGAAGCCCCGCCGGCGGCCCCGATGCGGCGGTCGCGGTGCTCCTCTCCGGCGACCCCTCTTCTACGCCGCCGTCCGAGCGCGCCGCCAGAGCGCGCGGAGGCGGCTCGACGACGTGGAGCCGGAGGAGAGGACGCGCTGCCTCTACCCCTCGCTGCACCGGGCGCGCCGCACCGTACCGGCCGACCTGGCGCCCTTTTTCCGGTCCTCCGGGGCGCCGCCGCTGCTCTCCGTTTCCGCCCTGCGGCCCCGGGAGAGCGCCTCGCTCGTGCTCGCCCCGTCGGCCGAGTGGCCGTCGTCCACAGCTACGAGACCGACGGGTACCGCATCGTTCCCGTCCTCGCCGGCGAGCGGCCGGCGGTCGAGCCCGAGTCCGCGCCCCCCGTGCCGGGGCGCCGAGCTGGGGGCCCGCGGCGGGGATCCCGGCATCCTCTTCGGCCTCTGCGACGGAAGCGTCGCCCTCTACCGGCGCGGGACCTACCGCGTCGTGCCCCGGGGGCGGCCCGCCCTACACCACGCCGGGGCCCCTGGGGAGCGTGGGGGCCGCCGCGGCCGCCATCCCGCCCGCCGCGTGCGGCGCATAGCGGCCCTCGACGAGCGCCGGGTCGCGGTGGCGGTCGGGGGAGCGAGAGCGTGCACGTGGTGGACCTGGAGACGGGGCGCTGGGAGCCCGTCTTCCGCAACTCGCACGCCTGGCTCGTCGACATGGCGGGGACGAGCGCGGGCGCCTCTGGCTCGAGTACACGAACACGGTGGCCGTCCGCGAGCCGGGCCCCGGCGGGGCCCTCTGCGTCCGCGCCCCCTGGCCCCGCGTGGCCCCTCCCCCCGACGCCAGCCCCTGGGTCGTACACTCCCCCGGGGGTACCCGGTACTGGTGGTGGGCGGCGCGGTGCTGCCTCTGCGCGGGAGAGTCAGAGGGGCGGGACGCGCACACGACGCTGCGCGACGTCGTCTCCGTGCGCTACCTGCTCCCCGTCGGGGAGGCGAGGCTGCTCGCCGCCTGCCAGCGCAACTCGTTCGTCTGGGAGCCGCGGCGGCGCCGCGTCGCGTCCCTCGTCCCCTGACCCCCGACGCGCCCCCCTCCTGGCCGCGCCCGGGCGCGAGTCGTACCTGAGCGTCTCGCACTCGTCCTCGTACGTGCTGGGCCTCGCGACGGGCCCCGCCTCCTGGAGGCCGTTCAGCCCGAAGACGGGGGCGTGGTACCCCGAGGAGCCCGTCGCCGAGACGGCCGCCCGCCCCGATCTCTTCGAGACGTTTGGCGTCCCCGTGAGCACGTACGCCCACGCGAGCCGCCGCGGCTCCGTCCTCGCCCTCTACCGGCGCCCCCGCTACGATTCGGTCGCCGCCGGCCGGGGTACGAGCGCGGTCGACGTGTTCTGGCCCCAGCGGGGCCTGCGGGCGGGGCCCTACCGCGTCCCCTTTCGCGTCGAAGGCTCGGTCGCCGTGCACCGCGGCGTGCGCTTCACCCCCGACGAGCGAGCGATCGTGATCCCCAGCGCGACGGGGTACAGCATCTTTCCCCTCCCCTACGCCCCCTCGGATCCGAATTCGAGCGCCTCGGCGGTCTCGAGCTCTAGATCTTGTTCACGATCGGCCGAGCTGGAGGGGCCGGGCGCAGAGCCTGCGGCGCCGCCGGCCGCCGCCGCCGGCACCGGCACCGACACCGGATCTAGGTCCGGATCCGGAGACGTCGACGCGATTGGCGTGCCGCAGGAGCCCGCGCGAGAAACTCTAGCTAGGCAGGCGCCAGCATGCGCAGGCTTCATCTGATATATCGATATCGATTGAATTTCGACGACTCGGCGAGTACCGTAGTACATGCGCGCGATCGGGGCCGGACACCAACGCGATTATAAATAAAAACATCAATCATAAAACTTGCGAGCGAGCGAGCGGGTCGAATCGAAGAGGAAGGTAGGATGATAAATTTGGTCAAGGCCCGAAAGGAATTCGAAACGAACAGGCACATGCCATGATGGCCGCAGCCTCGAACAAACAGGATCAAACAGAAAAGGAAATTCGAAACGGGACGAGGAACGCATCTAGAGCCTAGGCGAAAGCGGCGCCGTCCGCGAGCTCAAACGCGAGGCGGGGATCGGCGGCGGCGAGGGCCCGCATCTTGGCGAGCTTGCGCGGGCCGCCCGAGGCGGTCCGCTTGACCTCCATCTCGGCCGCGCGCGCGGCGGCGTTGGAGGGGAAGCCGTGCAGGACGGCGGCGAGGGCCCAGGGCCCGCGGCCGCGGGTGTAGGCGGTCTTGGACGAGCCCGAGAGGTGCTCGGCGAGGCGGCGGAGAAGATTCTGGGTGGATCCGACGTAGGCGAGGCCCCGGGGCGAGGAGAGGAGGTAGACGACGGGGCGGGGCCGAGGCGCGCGACGAGCTCGGATGGGGATTCGGAGGGTGGCGAGGGGTGGGCGGGGGCGGGCGGGCGGGGGGTACGGGGGCATCGTGCGGAGCGGTGCTCATCCCACGCCACGAGTCGGATGGGCATGTACAGTCGAGGTTGGGCGGGCGGCAGCTGCAGGCTTTTAGGAGGAAAAAGGTCAAGATGGGGTGGAGGGAGAGGGGGGAGGGGGGGGAGAGAGGGGGGGGAGGGGGCGGGGCGGGGAGGGGGAAGGGGGGAGGGGGGGAGGGGGAGGGGGGGGGAAGGGGGGAGGGGGAGGGGGGGGGGGGGGACGGGAGCACGTTCGGCGGCGGCTCAGACGGCGGAATCGGCGCCCGAGGGCGCGGCGCTTGCGACGAGCTCGAGGCGCGCGCGAGGGGCGCCTGGGCGACGGCCGGGCGCTGGCGCCGGGCTCGCCCTCGGGCGCCCCGGCGGCCTTGCGCTTCGCGCTCGAGGAGCCCGCCGCGTCGGGCGGCGCGGCGGGAGCCTCTCCGGATTCGTTGATGTGCCCGGCTTCTGCGCACGACGGCGGGGCGGGTCGGAGGGGGCCCAGAGCGCGGAGGCCGCGCGGGCGCCGCGGCGCGGACCTTGAGGAGCGGCCGCCGCCGCCTGCGTGGACGTGACCGCATCCGCGGCGGGCCGGCGGTCCGCCGCGCCGAGCTTGAAAGCGGCCTCGCACTGCTTGAGAGAGTCCGAGTGCATCTCCTTTACTGTACCCTCGCGGACCGCCTGTTCGAGCGTGCCGTAATCGATGTCGAAGGGCCTGCGCGCGCGTTTCGGCCCGATTCACGGCGGCCGTCGCGCGGAGCGGAGCGGGAGGCGCTGCGCGCACTTTTTCTTCGGGAGGATCTGCGTGAACACCTCTTCGAAGACTTGGTACGTGAAGCCCCCGAGATGGCGTCGGACGCGAGCTTGTTGACGTTCTCTCTCGCGCTGCACTCGGGCAGGAAAACTCTGCCAGCGCCTCCGGCACGCCCGTTCCCCCAAGCCGCCTGAGCTCCCGGTGGTATCGATCGATGGCCTCGCGCTCCAGCTCGTTGATGAAGCTCAGGATGAACATGCGCCGCTGCTCGGCGTCGGGCGGCGGATGTAGACGCTGCGGCAAGCCCCGGATGTCAGATCTAGAGGGCGGAATGCCGCGCGGCGGAGGCCTCGGGTTGGGGGTACGGCGCACTGCTTGGGGAACCGACGGTAGAATTTTCCCTCCAGATTCAAGGGTAGTTTGTCGCCGCGATCAAGACGGGCCCGCCGCCCGCGGCGCCAGCCTTGCGACGTGCCCTGAGGTCACGTGCCAGCGCGGACATACCTTTCGCGCACTGCGGGCGGGCCGCGGGCGGGGCACGGTGAGCTCTGGGGCGGGGCGCGTCGCCGATCGCGACGACCCTCGGGACGTGCACCTGATCGGAGATGTTCTTGTGAAACTTGTCCCCGTTGCCGGACGCGCCGGCCTTCGGGAAGAGCGTGTCGACTTCGCTGCGGGGCCGGGCGGGGCCGGCGCGTCGGACGGCCGCGGGGCACGGGCGTGGCCATGGAGTGGCGCGGGCCGAAGCGCACTCGCACAGGAAGACGACGTCCGGGAAGTGCTTGAGAAAGGCGAAGAACGCCTTGACGATGTTCTCAGACTCGCCGTACTGCGCATGCGGGGCAACGTCGGCGGCGGCGCGTGGGGCCGAAGGTTCCCGGGAGCGCGCACATATTTGCTGGTTTGAGTGTGGTCGTACTCCAGGAGCGCAAAGTTCAGCCTCCGCGCGAGCTCGCTCGCAAACTCCGTCTTCCCCGTCCCCTGCAGCGGCCCGGCTGGTTAGGAGCGGCGAGGGGCGAGGAAGGAAGCGACGCCGGCGGGCGCGCGCACGGGCGGGCCGTAGAGGAGAATCCCGTCCGGGGCTTTTTGGCGGAGTCGGGGACGTGGGGTCCCGGCGCCGGCAGGATCATCGCCGAGGTATGCGTAGGCGCTCCTCAGCTCGTCGAAGAGGTCCGCCCGCCCGACTGGCGGGGCGTTCAGCGACGGCGTCGTGTCCCCGAACGCGACGGGCGCAGGGGATGCGTACCGTATTCACGTGCCGTCTGCTGCACGACGTCGGCGGACTTGAAGGCCGCGAGGATGGACTCTCTGGCGAGCGTCCGCACATCGGCCTGCCCGATCACCTGCACCGCCTTTTCCAGCGCCGCCTCGAGTGCCGCTTCGCTAGACGCACGAAGGCGTGAGACCGCGCGGGGGCGGCGAGGGGCGCCCGCGGCTGGCGGGCGCGCGGGGCGAGGCACCTGCCACTGGGTCCCGGAGTGAAGAGCGCGCTCTCCGGGTCGAGGACGGGGAGGTCGCCGTCGAGGAGAAACTCGAGCGACTCGCCGTCGCCCTGCAGCCTCTTGTCCCCCCGTAGACGCAGCTCCACGAGGCGCTCCCGGGCCGCATCGATGAGAGCCTTGGCCTCCGCCAGCGCCCGCGCCTTTGTGCGCTTGTTCCCGTTCTCCTGTTTCCCCGCCGGGCCAGCGGCGGCCGGCGCCGCGTCCCCGCCGAGGGGCTGGCGGCGGGCGCCGCATCCCCCGCCCCACCGGAGGGCAGGCGGCGGGCGCCGCGTCCCCTGCCTCAGCCGCGGAGCCCGGGGCCGGCGCCGCGTCCCCTGCCTCAGCCGCGGGGCCCGGGCCCGGCGCCGCGTCCCTGCCTCAGCCGAGGGGCCCGGGCCGGCGCCGCGTCCCTGCCTCAGCCGCGGGGCCCGGGCCCGGCGCCGCGTCCCCTGCCTCAGCCGAGGGGCCCGGGGCCGGCGCCGCGTCCCCTGCCTCAGCCGCGGGGCCCGGGCCCGGCGCCGCGTCCCTGCCTCAGCCGAGGGGCCCGGGGCCGGCGCCGCGTCCCCTGCCTCAGCCGCGGGCCCGGGCCCGGCGCCGCGTCCCCTGCCTCAGCCGAGGGGCCCGGGGCCGGCGCCGCGTCCCCCCCCTCCGCGATTCGGCGCAAGCGCAACGCAGCCACGTAGCTCGGCCTCACGCCTCTTGCGCTAGTCGCGTGCGCAAGCCGCGCATGCCCCAGCCGCTCCAACTAGTCGCGCACCCGCGGCCGGGCCCCGACGTGCACGTGGCGGCCGACGCCCGCGCAGCGCTAGCGCGCGCGCCGGCAGTACCCTGAGAAACCTCTTAAAGAACCGAGGCGCCAGCCCGGCAATCGGCTCGGCAATTGCAATTGCAAGCCCGGCGCTCTTCAGCTCGGCTCGGCTCGACACGGTCACGCCTCTAGATCTAGATCTCAAGCACGTGGCAGGTCGCCAGCCTCGCACGCCCCAGCCGCGCCAACCGCGCGCGCCCCACCGCGCTTTAATATTAATTTCTCACCCCCGCGCGCTTTCTCTTCACCTCGACTCGATCTAGCTCGGCTCGTCAACGGTCACGCCTCTCGCGCGCGCGGCAGTCTGCTGTAGCTAGCCGCGCCAGCCGCGCACGCCCCATGCCAGCCGCTCAACCGCGCGCACTAGCTTCTCTTTGGCAGGCCTTGGCAGCGTGCCCGCGCCCGCGGCCGCCCGCGGCCCGCGGCCTTGGCAGCAGCGCGGCTCGCCGGACGGGGCGGAAGCGCGGCGGGCGGCGGCGCGGCTCGCCGGGCGAGGCGGAGGCGCGGCGGGCGGCGGCGCGGCTCGCCAGCGGGGCGGAGGCGCGGCGGGCGCTCGCCAGGCGGGGCGGAGGCGCGGCGGGCGGCGGCGCGGCTCGCCGGGCGGGGTGGAGGCGCGGCGGGCGGCGGCGCGGCTCGCCAGGCGGGGCGGAGCCTCGGAGGCGCGGCGGGCGGCGGCGCGGCTCGCCGGGCGGGGCGGAGGCGCGGAGGGCGGCGGCGCGGCTCGCCGGGCCGCAGCTACCGCCCTCAAGGCTTCTGAAGCTCTGCTTTCTTCCATTTGAACGGAGGCAACGGTCTTTCAAGTTTGCTCCTTTTCCTGCTCTCTAGATCTCTCGCGATATATATATCGATATCGCCCCGAATTCGAAATTTGAAGTGAATTTCCCTTCCCCGGACCCCGCAGCGGCGTGCACGAGCACAACCCCTCACGAGCGCGCGCCGCAGCGGGCCCTTTATACTGCAATGGCGAGCGGTTCAGCGCGCGCTGGCTGCCCTCGAAGCGCAATTTCGCAAGGCGTGGGCGCCCGGGTCCTGGCGGCGCCGCGCCCGCCGGGGCGGCGCTATAGCTATAGCTAGCGCATGGCAGCTGCAGGCTGCCAGGCCGCGCCCGCATGGCGGCTGTAGGCTATCAACGCCGGAAAAGGTCGCCGGTGGAAGGTTGGCTGGCGAATCCGGCGAATCCAACGGTCGGCTCGGCTGCTGCTGGCCGCTCGGACGCGCGGACTGCACACTCGCATGGTGGGACAGCCGAGAGGTTCCCAGTGGCAGCTACAGGTGCAATAGCTATCGGGAGAGGCTCCTGACAGGCGATCGGCCTGCGTGTCCGACGGCGGCACTGTTGCGTGCGACCCACTGTTGCCCGCGACCTAACCCAGCGCACCAATAGTGTCGTGCAAGCAGGGAGATGCCGCCGCTGCTCGCTGGGCGCCCGCGCTACGAGGCTTGCGCAACGCGGCCGCAGGGCGGTGCGGGTCGGCAGGCGGGGAGTGTCTCGCGGCATTCCAGAACGCTCTGAGATGCTGTACTATCACTTCTCGAGGCGTTGGAACCGTTGCCAGTCGCTTGCCGACCGCCCGAAGCCCACACCGCTCGCCCGGGGACGCGGCGAGTTGCGATCCGAGCATTATCGAACTAGCTGAGAGCGTTGGTCGCGCTTGCAGGACGCCCCCCGGCACGCACGCTGACCGAGCTCCTAAATCGGACCAGGTCCAGCACGTACCCCCCCAGCACGTAACCCCCCAAATATAATATGCTCAACCTGCTGGGGATATTCCCGTATATATGCCCCCCGCCCAAAAACGAAACTTTAGGCATGCACTCGTATGACCTTCACAGGCATGCCTGCAAAGTCCCGGGTCGAAACAAAATTCGGGCGCAAATCCGACATGTTTTGGCCCCTTACGGGCCCTGAGGCTGCAGGGTCCGAGCGAGCTCCGAGGAATGGCAGGCGCAGGCTGCGGGCTGGGGGCCCGCGGCCCCAGGCCTGCGCCGGCACCGGCGGTCCAGCTCCCGCAGCGCGAGGCGCCGGCGCCCGCATCATGATCAGCCGGCGCCCTCGAGCTCGCGACCGCGCGGCCGGCGTGCGGCGCACAGGGCGGGGACGGGGCGGGAGCTCCGGATGCGCTGCGCTGGCGGGCGCGTCGCGGAGCGGGGCCGACGTCGCTGTCGCCGGCACCGGTGACGCCACCTTCAATTCGGGGAGCTCGAGGAGGCCTGCAGCCGGCGCCGAGCTCCAGGCGAGAAGGATGGCCAGGCGAGCCTCGGAGGGGAGGGGAAGAGGGAGGGGCGAGGTCGGGGAGGGGAGGGGCCGAGGGGGAGGGAGGCGGGCGTGGCGCGGATGGGGCGGCTGCCTCCCGCCTGCTGCGACTCCGGTCCTGCTGCGAGCGAGAGGCGACGAGTCAGGCGAGGACGGAGCGCGGGGGAGGGGGGCGGGGCAGGGGCTCGACACGGAGCTTGAGGATATCGATGCCGAGGCGAGCCCCCGAAGCTGCCGAGGTGCATGTTGGCGTGCACCTCGATGCTGCCGAACAGGTCAATGAAGACAGAGAAAGAAGGGGCGAAGCAGAAGGGAAAGGAGCCTCGCCTCAGGGGGGCAACCTGCTGGCCCACGTGGTGCTCGGCGGCTCCGGCGGCTCCAGCGGGGCCCCCGCCCCGCCCTCCGACGGTCCCGTACCCCCCGAGGACCCCTCCGACCGGGCCGCGCCCGAGCCGCCGGCCGAAGCGGCAGAGGCGGCAGCGCCCGCCGAGGAGCGTGTTGGCGACTCGGCGGCGGGGCGGGAGGCCTTTGCGCCCCCGCCGCCCCCTCCTCCGAAGAGTTACCCCTCGCAGTGCTTGGGCGAGGGCGGCCGCTCCCCCTCCGGCGTCCCGGGGTCGGCGCTCCGCTTCGGCGGCGTGACCCTGCGCCCCTGCAGTCAGCTCAGGGCGGGCGTGGCGGGGAGAGGGGGCGGCTCGCGCGCACCTCTCCTCCCCCTGCCACCCTGCTGCAGGCCTCGCCGCCGCCGCCTTTGCCGCCGCCGCAACCGCCGGGGCGGTCGAGGCCACCGCCGCGACGCGCTTCGATAGGAGCGAGAGGCGCGGGGCCCCTTCAGCAGCGACAGCTGCGAAGCGAGTACAGGTTCAGCTAGGACGAACCAGGTGGGGCGGGGCGGGAGCGGGCGCCTGGGTGCCGCCGTCGGCGAAGGGGGTGGGGTCGTTGGCGCCGGCGCCGCCCGCCCCCGCCAGCACCAGCCGCCCGCACGAGTCCTCCCGCTCCGCCTGCGCCCCGACGTCAGAGAGAGGGCGGTGCGCGTTTCCGCAACCATCCGAGAGAGGGGGGAAGGACAAAGACGATAAGAAGTGGGGGGGCAAGGGGAGGAGAGGGAATCCAAGGAGGCGGCTTCCTGGGGCGCGGTTGGCGAGGGGGGCCAAGGACTCGCCGCGAGGCCCCTCATAGAATGCCCAACAGTACGATGTACGGCCTTGGCGGCGCTGCGCTGGGAGGCGGCGGAGAGCCCTCGGCCCCGCGCTCGAGCCACCCCGCGCTCCCCGCCCGCCGGCGGCGGCTTGCGCGCCGGCGTCACCGCGCACACCCGCCTCCCGCCCCCGCCTCAGAGGAGGGTGTATGCGTGGGGCACGGGGCGGGGCGGGGCGGGAGCGCGCCAGCAGACCGCGTCGGTGGGCGAGGCCGCGGGCCCCGGCACCGGCGGCAGACCCCGCCTCCCCGCGCCTTCGTCACCCTCCCCGCGTGTCGAACCTGACCGCGGGGGGTGAGTTCTTAGAGGGGGACGGAAGGGAAGGGGGCGGGGCACTCGGGGAGGGCGGGGGTCTCGGGGAAGTGGCGCGGGCGCGCCGGCACGCCCCGCCGGTCCCCGCAGTACGGCTCCTGCCTGCATCCTGCGCCGTGAGCCCGTGCAGTACTCCAAGGCTTCGGGCGGGCCCGGCGCGCCTCGCGGGCGATGCGGCCGTAGAGGTCCGCGCGGGAGGGAGGGTCGAGGGCCGGCCGCAGCGCGAAGAGCGGCGCGGAGGGGCGCGCCGGGGCGCCGGCCGCGGGGCCGTGGGGCCGGGGCCCGAGGCTCGACACGGCGAGCGAGGGGGACGGGGTGGAGGAAGAGGGGGAGCAGCCGGCGCCCTCGGCGGGGTCGGGGGGCGGGAGGCGGGGAGGGCGGCAGCGCTAGCGGGGGCGGAGGCGCGGGCTGAACGGGCTCCGGCTCGGAAGGAGGGGGAGGGGCGGGGGCCAGCCCGCGGAGGGTGCTGGTCCACGGGCACGGGGGGTGGAGTCGGGGGAGAGGGCGGGGGGCGTCGACCTCGGGGGTACAGGGCCGGGCGCGGGGGCGTGGGGAGAGTGAGTCTCCGGGGGGATTTCAATGGGGTCGGGTGGACCGGGGTGCAAGGGGCCGGTCGACGGGGTCCTGGGCACAGGAGCGAAAGCGGAGGAGGGTCTCCGGTGCGCCGGGCGCGGGGGGCCGGCCGGAGGATGGCCGCCGGCGGCGGGGGCGGCCGGCGGGGGGCCGCCCGAGGGCGGGCGGGGCCCCTCTCCTCTCCTCCTCCGCCTCTTCTCCCCCCCCCCCCCCCCCCCCCACCTCCTCGGGCTCCTCGGCCTCGTCCCCCGCCGCCTGCGGAGCCCGCCCCTCAGCGGCGCGGCGCCGGAGGCGCGGGCCGCCGATCGAGCGCGCACCTCCTCGCCCCCCCCGCCACCGCGCCCCGTCCCCCCGCCTTGGACGCCCTCCGCCTCCTGGGGGTGCCCCCCGGCTCGCCCTCCGAGCCGGGCGGGCGGGGCGGGGCGGAGGGCGCACCGCAGGGCCCGCCTCCTCTCCTCTTCCTCCTCGTCGACGACCACCTCCACGAGGCCGCCCCGCCCCCGCCTCCTCCCGGCGGCGGCCCCTCCCCTCCACGTCGCCGCCGCCGCCGGCCTCCTCCGCGGGCGGGCGCCGCGGCCGCCGCGGTGAGGCCTGCGGCGCGGCGGCCTCCGGCCGGGAGGCCGGAGTGCGTAGGGGGGCGGGGAGGCCCCTGCGCCGGCCTCGGGCGGGTCGGGTGCAGGGCGGGGGCGGGGGCGGACGCTTCGAGGGCGTTCGCCGCGCGCGGGGCGTCCTGCGCTTCTCCTCCTCCCGATCCTCTTCTTCTTCCACCGCCGCCGCCGCCGCCGCCGCCTCCTCCAACTCGACCTCCTCGTACCCCTCCCAGCGGCCTCGGGCGAGCCGCTCCCCGCGCCGCCGCCGCCCCCGCCCGCCCCTCTGCCGCCCCGCTGCCGCCCCGGACCTGCGCCAGGATCCCGCCCCGCCGTAGCTTCCGACGCCCCGCCGCCGACCCTCCGGCACGCGCGCGAGCCCGGCGCCGACGCGCTGCCGCCACCGCTGCCGCCGCCGGGGCGCTGGAGTCGTTCGAGCTGCCCTGGGCGACGCCGGGGCCAGCCGCGGCGTTGTAAGGGCGGGCTGCATGCGGGAGGAGGAGTGAGCGGGCGCGACGCAGGGGCGAGGTGCGGAGGCGGCGCACGCCAGCGTGGCCTTCGGCGATGCGCGGGCGATCGGGCACCGCGTCCGGAGCCTGCGACGGCGAAGCTTGAGCTGTCCTCTCGGCCGGGCTCAAGGGAGTCCGGCGTAAAGCCCGGCCGCGGCGGCGCCCTCCCAGGCGAGGCGAGGGGCGCGCGCGAGAGGCCGCGCCGCGGCGGGCCTGCAGCTGGCGTGCGATCGACTCGGCGAGGTGGAGGTCATGATCAGGAAACGGCCGACGGCGGCCGCGCGCGCGCGGCCGGCCGGCCTGTCGGGCGGCGCGAGGCTCGGGTCGACGTCGGGCGGGGATTAGTTATAGAATAGTTAGGCGCGAGGCGATATTTATATTGTTATTACAGGTGTGCTTACTAGTCAAAGTGTGCTTACTTGTGAGTTGGCGTATCGAAGACGAGTCCGCTCTGCATGCGCACACGACGACGGCGCGCAGCTGCAGCGCCGAGATCAGGAAATTTAAAACGGCCGGCCGGCCGCGCGCGGGCGCGCGGCGCAGCGGCGGCAGACGCCGGCAGTGCGCACTGGGGTACATTGACACCCACTAGACGGCTACACGGATTAAAAGGCTCGTCACAGTCTTGGTCTCGGTCCTGAACCGCCGCAGTTGGCTGGATTAGAGCCGGCGGCCTTGCTAGCTTTATCTAGCTAGTCCGACGCCCATGCTTCGCGACGCCTACTCCCGAGATCTGCGATCAGCGCTTGACGCACGCATCCGCGCCATCGCACATGTACGCGGCCGCGGGGGAGCGCATCCAGAACGGATCACATCCACGGGCAGACCGGAGGTCGGCACTGCCCCGCGATCACTGCCACGCGCCTTGCGAGGTGACGAGTCCTGCGCTGCGGCAGAGCCCTTCTTCATCGGGGGCAACCAGGTCGGTGTGCTGGCCGGGCCGCGTCGCCCCCGCCGAGCGGGCCCCGCGCAGTCCAAGGTCGTGCCCTTCCGCGTGGACATCGACGCGCCGCGCGAGCCGAGCTCGACGCCGTCGCCGCGGCCCAGCGCCCTCGAGGCGGCCCTGCACGGCCCGCAGGCTCCCCGGCGCCCGCGCCCCCCGCCCTCCGCCCCGACGCGCCCCGCAGACGAGACGCGCGCGCCCATCTCGTCCTGCGTGCTGAGGACGCGCGGCCGGGACGTCGACGCCGCGCCCTTCCAGCACTGGCTGAGCGCGAACGACTTCTCGGGGGCGAACGACTTCTCGGGGGGGCAGACGAGGCGGGCGCGCCCCGCCCCTGGGCCCGCCCCCGCCGGGTAGGGGGCCGCGGGGGTTGGACGGTCGCCGTGCCGGGCAGCCTCAGCGCCGCCCGCCACGACGCCGGCCGGCCCAAGCGGCGCAGGGCAGCCCGCCCGCCCGCCGGCGGCGCCGGCTGCGCGCGCGGTGCCGGGCCACGCGACGAGCGCGGCGCGCCCCCGGTGCCGCGCCCCGCGCGCCGCGCGCCGCTCACGCCCCGCGCGCCCCCCGGTGCGCGCCGACTGCCCCGGATCCTCCTGTCCCTACGGGGATCGCGCGCTCGCCCGTGCGGCCCCGCCCCTCGCCGCGCGGCCCGCCCCTGCCCGCCCCTGCCCGATCCCCACCCGCGCAGCGGTGCCGCCGCTGCCGCCCGGCGCCCGCCCTCCCCGCCGCCTCCCGTGCGCCCCCGCGGGGCTCCCCCGCGGTCGTTCACTACGGGCGGCGCTGACGCTGCGCGCAGGGAGGGCGGGCCGGTCGCGTGGGTGGCCGACCCGCGCCCCGCCCCGCCGCACCTGCCGCCCCCGACGCCCCGCTGCCCGCCGCCCTCGAGGGGGGCTTCTGGGGGAGCCGCCCTCTCCGCTCTTTCCCCTTCTTCGGAGGCCCCCGCACGCCGGCGGGGCGGCGGGAGCGCTCCGCCCGGGCCCGCGCTACCCCCCGAGTCCAACATTCCGCCCCGACCGCTCCGCTCGCCCCGAGGCTGCCCTTCGGGTGTGTCGGCCGGGCCGGCCGGGGCATCGAGGCGCGCTCGCTCGCTGAGGCCGTCCGCCTCCGGTCCCGCCCCGCCGCCGCCGTGCGCCCCGCCCGCCCCGCCCGCCCCGCCCCGCCCTCGCCCCGCCGCCCTCCAGCCGGCCCGGGTCCCGCGGCGGGCCGGCCGCCCGTGTCCGGCCCGCCCGCCCCGCCGCCGCCGCCCTCCCCTCCGCCGCCCCGCGCCCGGCCCCGGCCCGCCCGCCCCGGCGGTGCCCGCCCTCCGCCGACTCGCGCAGCGGGGTGGGCCCTGCGGGGGGCGGCCAGGCACCCGCCCCCGCGGCAGCTGGCCGCGAAGTCGGACGCATGAGTCGCACCGAGCGCGAGCTCGGCCGAGCGGCCTTCCGCTCGTGGCCCACGGCCACGTGCACGTAAAATGTGTGCGCCGGCCCGTCTGTAAATTTAAAATGTGTGCCCGTCCCATGATCACTCTTCCCTCGAGCTCCTTCGTTTAGTTCCGTCTTTATGGGCTCAAGCGTGTCCAAGTGCGCGTGTACATGCTGACTCAATCATTGAATCACAATATTAATATTCATTTACTTCATTCAGTACGCGAATGCCGCGACGTCGGCGGCGGAGGGGGCCTTAACTTGGCCCCGGGCGGCCGGGGCGGGCCCCGGCGCCAGCTACAGCCCGTGGGGCCCGAGGATCTTCCGCACGACCAGCAATGGCCCCGTCACTGCGGCGGGTCGGCGGGCGCGCGCCTGCGCGGGGCGGGCGGGGGCGGCGGGGGCGCACCGGAGGCGGATGGGTCGGCGCGGACGCGCGCGGCGGCGGCGAGCAGCGCGCGCCGCGCCGCCGCGAGGGCCGCCGGTCCAGCCCCGGGGCGACCCCCCCGGCCCCAGCGCCAGCGCCGCCTGCCGCGCCGCCTCGGCGCGCGTTGAAGGGGCGGGGGCGGGCGGGGCACGTCGGCGCGGGCGCCCCAGCGGGCGAGGGCGTCGAGCTTGCGGTGGGGCCAGCGGGCGATGCCGGCCTCCCGGCAGAGCCGCTTGAAGGTCGTCGCCCCGAGGCTCAGCGCCCGCGCCGCCTCCTGCGCCCGAGTCGGCCCGCGCGGGCGGGGCGGGGCGGGCGGGGCGGGGCGGGCACGGGGACGGGGAGGTGGAAGAGGGCGGCGATGGCCTCCCGCGTGGGGGGCGGTCGGGCCGGCGCCTGCGGGCGGGGGCGCGGGGGTGAGCGCGCCGAGGGCGGGCGGGAGGCGCGCAGCCGCGCCATCCGCCGTTCGACGGTCGCGACGGTTCATGATCAGAAACGGAGACCCTTCATCGACTTCGAGGCTTTATGGGGTGAATTTTACGAACTAACGAATTAAGAGTTAACGGGTTCGGAGTTATGCAACGTTGAACAGCTTTCGGGCTTCGAAGAACACAGATGAGAGCGGCCCGGCGCCGGCCCCGGGCCCGGGGGCGGAGGGGCGCACGTGCGCGGCGGGGAGCGGGGCGGCCGGGCCCGCGTGCCCCTCCCCGCGGCCGGCGGCACCTCGGCCCCGCGGGCACAGCCCCAGCCCGAGGCGGCCGGGAGAGGGGCCCGGCCCGGCCCGCGGCGCCGGCGGCTGGAGCTCGGCGCCGTAGAGGGGCCCCGGCGCGGGTAGCCCCGGACCCAGAGACCGTCGTGGAGCCGGCCGCCTGCAGCTGGCGCCTGCGCGATCGGAGGCGCCGCGCGCCCCGTCGGGCCCCGGAGCGCGGCGCGGTGCGGGCACGTGCACCGGCGCGTCCCAGGCCGCGACTCCAGCGTCCTCCGCGCACACGCAGCCGCGGCGAACGCGTGCCGCGGGACTTCGAAGGCGCGCCCGTCGGGCCGAGGGCCAAGCGTGCCAGGCGTGCGGTCTCTTCGATGTAGCTCGCGGTCCGCCTGCGGCTGAGCCTTTGAGACACTCGCATGCGCGGGCGGGCGCGCTTTCGCGCACCTGGATTCCATGGCAAGCCGCAGGGCTGAGCGAGGTCGTTTCGAACTTCGGGACTTCGGGACTCGGTCACGGCTCAGCGAGAGCTGGCGTGTTGCTTGGTGAAAACTTCGAATTCCGTGTTGCTCGGTGCACAGCTCCGGATCCACAGAGGCAGCTGCAGCTCCTTTGTGTTTGCTTACCCCTAATTTAGGACTACGGCTACCCCCATTGCCAGCGTCGGAAGCGTCCGATCGTCGGCGCTGCGTCGCTGAGCGCGCTTTCATCACAGCAACAGCGTTTTGCTATTGAATTCGATCGAATTCGAAGCGCGCTGCCGCTGCTCACCGCCAGCGACTTCGCTTCGGCGCCACGCGAGGGAGCCTCTGCTTTTGCGGCGCTTTGCCCCTGCAGCGACCTGCAACTCTCAGACCAGGCAGCCATACGTATAGCTACGGCTCCCCGCACCCGCACGGCTCCGACGCAGAAGGAGGCTCAAGCTCCCCGCATCCGCACGGCTCCGACGCAGAAGGAGGCTCAAGCTCCGGTTCTGCAGAGCGCGCAATCAGACTTGTGGTTCGTCCCGCCTGTCCCTCCTTTCCCCTGAAGCTTCTTGATCTTCGCTACGCAGTTCACGTTTGCGCTAGTGTCTTGCTTCTTCTTCTCTTTCGCGGCAGGCGCCAACGCCACACCCGCCCGCCGCGGGCCCCGGTCAGCGGCGCCCGCCCCCTCCGCCCGCCTGGTTTGAGGACACGCGGAGCCCTTCGCCCACTCCTGCTCGCTCGCTGCAGGGGAGGCCCCGAGGAGGCGGCGGCGGAGGAGCCGCTCTGGCCGCCGCCGGCCGGGTCGAGCCTCTGCTGCGGGCCGTGGCGGGGCTCCAGCTCCGCGCGGGCGGGGTGGCGGCGGCGGCGGACGTCTCCGCGGAGCGCCTCGCGGCCAAGCTCGCGTCGTCTGAGCGGGTAGGGCCGTTTCCCCCTTCCCCGCCGCCACCCCCCCCCCCCCCCCCCCCCCCCCCCGCTCCCCCCCCTCCCTCTTCCGCCCCGCTCGAGCTTCCGTTCGTTTCGCCGACCTGCGCCGGCGCGTTGCGGCGCAGGTGCTGCGCGCTGTGCGGGCGGAGCTGACGCGCTTCTCGGCGGCGGCGGGGCGGTGGCCGGCGCCTCGGACGCCTCGGACGACCTCGTCGGCGTCGTCTACACGTGGTGCGCCCCGCCCGCCCGCTCGCCGCCCGCCGCCGGCGCCCTCGGCGACGCCGTGCGACGCCTCGAGCTCGGCCGCGGCCGCAGGCGAACGGAAGCGACCCGGCGTGGGCGCGGCGGGCGAGGCGCACAAGGCGGAGCTCCGGGTCGCGAGCAGCAGCAAGCCCGCGAACGGCAAGCCGCTGAGACAGGCCACAACAGCCACAACAGGTGGGCGCCCCGCGTCGACGTCCGGGGCGCCCTCCGTGCAAACGTCGAACGTGCCCGTGCAGGCGGCGGAGACGTGCCCCGACGCCCTCCGCGCCCAGGCACGCCGCGCTTCCGCTCCAAGGAGGTGCGCTTCCCCGTACCCCTACCATTCCTTCCCCCTCGATCTCCAACGCCCTTGCACGCGCCCCGCAGGATGCGCACCTCCTCGTCGAGCGGTGCGCAGAGGAGTCCCTGCGCGCCGTCGCGCCGATCCATGGTGCCCCGTGCCCCTTCTGCGCTCCTTCCGCCCTCCCGTTGAACCCGGTACCCAGGGACGGGACGGGACGGGGCGCTGGACGGGGGCGAGCCGGAGGCGCTGCCGGGCAGCTGAGGGCCTCTCCCTGCACCGGCCGGCGGCGGGGCGGCGCGGGGCCGGGACAAGGAGAAGGAGAAGGCCGCTGGGGAGGCCCTCGCGGCCCTCCTCCGGTGCGCAGCCGACCTCCGCGGCGAGGTGCGCCCCTTCTTCCATCCCCTCCCTCCCCGCTCCTCAAGCCGATGTCGGGTGGAGCGGCGGGGCAGGCGGCCGCTCTCCGCGCTTCCAGGGGCGCCCGGGCCGCGAGGACAGTGGCCCGCCCCGCGCCCGAGCCCTCCTTCCCGTTCGCCGCTACTACCCATCCCCCCCTTACCCAGCCGAACGTGTACCCAGCTGGAGGACGCGCTGGCGCCGGCCCCGCGCTCGGCGGTGCACGCGGCGGCGGCGCTGTACGGCCCTGCGCGCGCCGGCGCCAAGGCGAGCTGGCCCCTGCTCGCCGCTACCAGGCGACCCGGAGCGCGAGTGGCCGGGCGGGGTGCGGGGACGCTGCCGGGGCCCAGCTCCCAAGCTGGAGGCGGACCACCTCCGCACCATTCGCGCTCAAGGCCGTCCGAGAGAACCAGCTTTTGGGGAGAACCAACTAGCTCCGAGTTGCCGCCCCCGGAACACATGATAGGAGCCAGCCTGTCCGGCCGCCTCTGGAGCTCGTCCTCTTTGCAGTCACGCGCCATGAGAAGGTGAGAACCGCCCTACTGCATATACAACCGCAGCTGCTTACTGCAGACCTGCCGCAGTTCCGCGTATTCGGAGGCCTTAGCGCAGACGACCTGGCGGCGGAGAGACTCTACTCAGTGACAAGTGCGATGTGGAACCACTTCAATCTTAACGAGGCCACACTGGAAGAATGGGACGCGCGCATCCGCCTATAGTTGAGCGCAAGCTCAAGACAGCGGAGAGAAGAAAGAAAGTGAGCCCGCGAGACAGCGCTTGCACACTTCTCGCTCACTAATCGCGCTACAGAACAACCCGAAAACAGGGCTGGAGACCCAGGAAACCAAGAGGAGGCGAGGTGGCAGACAGCGGTACGGCCACACCGGGCCCGCGCGCTGCCGAATCTGACCGCAATGGCAGACGTGACGAGCTCACGAAAGCCTCAACTCGCTCCCCGGTCCACGCAAGTCCGCCTCAGCGGGGCCGGAGGCCAGCGCGCCATGAAAGCCCTCATGCACGGTGCGCGGCGCACAGCGAGGTTATATGATACATGTAGTCGCACATCTGATACCTGTGTAGGCAAAGCGGGCAACCCGCGGCGCGGCGCCCTCGCCGAACGCGCAAGCGAAGGCCCTGGCGACGCTCAGGACCAAGTCCACGCCGCGGTCACCTCCTCGTCGTACAGGGCGGAGTTCTACATAGACGACGTGGAGGCCATGACGAAGAAGCACATGACGGACCCGAGGCCAGCACCTGGCTGTACGAGCTGTGTCAGGCGCGGGCGATCGGTTTCTTGGCTGACTCGGCCAAGACGAGCACTTTCGCGCATCACCGCACCGTACAGATCGCCCTCAAGTCAAAGGACGACCAACTGAAGCTCTTCGGAGTGCCACGATGCGACCCATCTTCGTCGTCAGAGTGTACCCCCAGTTAGCTTAAAGGGGACACTCTCTAGGTTTCATGGGACCTGCGTCCGTACACAGATTGGCCAAACCAGTTGAAACCACGCACTCTAAGGAGCCCGGAGTGGCAGAAATCCTTGTTCAATCACGAATAATGATTGTAGACAAGCTCTGTAGGTCGGCGCCGCGGTCGGGCGGATGCACGAGCTCCACCCGGTCCGATGTCCGAAAGGCTTAGTCCCGTAGGTTCATCTCTCGACTTGACACAGATGGACACTCAGTTATACCTCTAGCCATTTGTCTCGGTGTGTGCGAATTCATTGATATGGTCGGGCGGACGCGCGCTGGCACGTACGGTCACCTGGAACCGATTGGCCGAAAGACTGAGGGGGTACAGGTCATGTTTGACCTTTGACTTAACAGAAGCGATGACCACGCAGAAGAAGAAGAATGAATCGAAGCTCCGCCGGCCGCGGATCCGGACCGTGGCGCGCGCGGGGGGCGGGCCACATGACCAGGGGTACAAGGATCGACTCAGCTCGAGCTGCGCAGGAGCTCGAGCTGCAGCTGCAGCGCTCAGTGCGCATGCTGCGTGCGTAGCCTGCAGCTAGCGCTAGCTATAGGTGGCCACGTTCGCGCGCGCGCGTTCCGCGATGTGTCCCGCATGCGCACGGCGACGCAGCACAGCGCAGCGATAGCGGCCCGTGCGCGCGTGGCCAGCCGCGGCGCCGACGTTCGTCCTCAGTCATGATGAGCGCATCGCGCGCCGCAATGGTCGGCCAGCCAGCATGGCCGTGCGCGGCGCGGGAACTGTTCGCCGCGGCAGCAGCCGCGAGCTAGCGCTCGCCGCTGTTGCGGCAGCTCTGCCAGCCTTGCATGCGGAACGACTACGAAGCAGACCCGCCAGCCTCGGAATGGCCCCCTGCCCTCGATATGCCCTTACTCGAGCAGGTGTGTGCGCAGTGAAATTTTGCAATTGTAGCGATTCAGTTTGTACACGCGATACAGTCACAGAATTATAATTATTCGCTTGCAAATTCGAATATTAATTCGTTTTCAATAAGCTCAGCAGTGAGTGGGGGCGTTGCGCGAACAAGGTGCAGATCGACTGGCGGACTTCCAGACGCAGAGGAGGCTGAAGTGCTGAAGTCCTCACTCTCATGGGAAGCGCATCATCTGTTGCACTCAGTGTTTCATTGTCCGACTTGAGACACTGAATTCCCCTTTAAATTAATGCCGGCAGTGTTTACTGTCGCGCTGCAGCAACATATTACT
Source organism: Cyanophora paradoxa (assembly GCA_004431415.1). Lineage (NCBI taxonomy): Eukaryota > Glaucocystophyceae > Cyanophorales > Cyanophoraceae > Cyanophora > Cyanophora paradoxa. The sequence continues at coordinate 60,863 of QPMI01000135.1, forward strand.
GCGACAACCGCGGCGGAAGAAGGGGCAGCACGGCGGCGGAATGAAGGTCGTTTCGCGCCCAGAACGTGGAGGATGTCTGCTGGTTCGTGATCATTCTGCATATTCCGATGTGTATTCCCCTTATAATTAACTTGGCAAATTAGTACGGGTTGAATCTCTACCGAACCGTAAAGAAGTTATTTTGCATATAGGAAGCCGGGGCGGGCAACCAGTTCTACATCGTCCGCCTCACGTTGTGTATTGGCACTTCGATGGCTTGCAAGTACAATATCTGTTAAACGGAACGCGCTCACGGTCTATTCGCTGCGGGCGAACACCTGAAGAGATTAAAGCTTATGTACGGGACTGGTGCATCATGATCAGCACGGGGACTGTATTGTGGTATTTATTGAATTTTATTCGCTTAATACTTGTTTGTTTACCCGTGCTGCGACTTTAGCTCCTGGGACGAGGGGCGGACCAGCAGATTTTCAGCGCCTTGTTGAGGCCATAGAGCGGAGGAGCACGAGCGCGAAGAATGTGAGCAGCAGGAGCGAGAGCGCTTCAAGGCCGATGCAACCAACAGCCACATGTACCTATGCCGACGCCCCCCGACGTCGAGTGTGATGGCGACCTGCACCTGCCGCCATGAGCTCGAGCAGGAACGGCACTGCGGCCCCTCCCACATGACGAGGTGACAGCTGCTCCGATGCACCTGTGTCGAGGAAGATGCGGAGGCACTGGAGGGTTGGCCGATGGAGCCTGATCAAGTGCGCCGAGTCCTCTCGGCTGTCATCGGCGCCCTGTCCTGCAGCCCCGTCAGCATTCGCACTTCTGAAGATGGCAAACGAGGAGGCGCGCACCATTCCTCTACCAACACGAAGCTGCTGAAGGACGAGGAAGAGAAGGAGAGCCATGTGATTCGTGTGGCTGCACCACTAGGTAATTATTCAAACGTGGACAACTTTTCAATTGAGCGACTCACGGACGTGCATGCAGGCGACACGGCCTTCTTCTGTCCACGTCCGTTCGCATCACCATCCACGAATACTGCAAGTACACATGTATGCCAACGTGCGTATGCAGACGTTTCTATTAGCCCTGCAATTTCGGCGAAGCCTCTTCGGGCGAGCCTCTTCGGGCGAAGCCTCTTCCGAATGTCAATGGTGAACGGGCGGATCTATTTTTTTCCACTCGAGTCGATTGGTCCGAGCGTCCAGAGTCGCAACCTCCGCAATGAAGGCGAACGGTCTCCGACGTGACACAGTGAACTGACAGGCGGCCAACCCCACTGATTTATTTTCGCAGTCATAGCTCCCCTAAAATTCCGCCCGTGAGCGTCGCGCGAAAATCGCATTTCCCTCACGGATCAATTCCGGTATTTATACCCCGGCTCGATCGCGAAACCCCAAAAAGTGGGAACCGGTCCCGCCCGGTCCCGCGACGAAAGGCCGCCATAGACGCCCCAGAGCGATGCAGAGTTACAGATTAGGGCGCGCACATCACCATGAGCTCGATTTCGGCCGCCGTCGATGCTCCAGTGCGAAGAGTCGGCCGAAATTTCGACCCAGCCGATCCCGCCCGGTCCCACGACGCGCGCAATCGATGCGTTCTCGCGCGCATAGACATAGCACGGCCTGCGCACTCCAGGAATCCGCTTCTCGGAGCCGGAACAGTGCAGGAAGGTACCCAGCGGCAAAAATTCGATCCTGCACAGTCCCGGGCAACTTTCCGCGCGCCGACGCCGCGGCGCATGCGCGGAACAATAGCATATGCATTCGAGATGTAGACGAAGCCTTTTGCACGGGCTCCAAATGCGCCGGCCGCGAGGACCCAGCCGACCCCGAAAATTCGATCCTGCACGAACCTGCACATCTTTTCGCGCGCCCTCGCAGCCCCACGCATGCCCATCGCTACAGTATTCATTTAACATCTTTTCAAAGCCTTCTCCAAGCTCTGCGGACGCGACGAAAGCACGAGAACCCAGTCGTATTTCCGCGCGCCCTCGCCTCCGCAGCCCTGGACATGTACATCGATCATGTATGTATCCGAGAATCTGTTTAAACGATTCATAAGCTCTGTGCATGCGCCTGGCCGCGAGAACCTCGCCCCTTCCCTCAACATCTTCTCTCAATTTCCTCAGGGCCTCGAGCTCAACTACAGCTAGCTATAGCTGATTGGCAGGACCACTCCTCCCCTTCATTATATTCTCTCTCAGCTGCACCAATTCTCCGTATTACAGAATTATATTCTCTCAGGACAACTCCTGTCAGGCCCGCCACTGAGAGCCACGACAGCACACGATCGCGATAAATAAGGGGACCAGGACGGGGACCGCGGCGATAAAATAAGGGACCAGGACGGGGACCGCAGCGACTCATGATTTAAATAGGGCATGGCGAGGGGCGGGCCGCGACGGGTCGCGATGCAAAAGGGGGGCGCAAAGGGGCGGCAAGGGCTTCGCCCGATGTTTGGACCCGCAGGGCCCAGGGCTGTCCGTAGGTCGATGGTGAACGGCCCCATCTATTTTTTTTTCCACCGCTCTATGATTCGTCCGAGCGTCCAGATCGCAACCTCCGCAAGGCGAACGTCTCCGACGTCACACAGTAGAACTTTCGGCGGCCAACCTCCACTGATTTATTTCGGAGTCATAGCTCCCTAGAATTTGCTCAAGACGACCGCTCTCCCATTGGCGTCGCGCGAAAATCGCATTTCCATGACGGATCGATTCCGGTATTTTATACCACGGTTCGATCGCGAAACTCCAAAAAGTGGGACCGGTCCCGCCCAAACCCGCGACGAAAGCCC
>QPMI01000136.1:0-201036 GCA_004431415.1 Cyanophora paradoxa
TAATATGTGTATGCATTGTGAATGAATAATAATGTAAAATATGTAAAATGTATCAAAAGAAATATGTATGAAATATCTAACGGAATTCCGTCGAAAAATAATAAATGTACTTTCTCGATTAAATGCGTAGCATATATGGAGCGGGATATGGCGCCGCGATTGTGTTAAAACAGCTACAATGTGCTGTATGGAGCGCGGGGTGTATAATACAACAAGGATAATATATGATACTTGATGATACTTTATGATTACTTATAGTATTTTATGACTGATATTATGTTATTTTAATGGGTTCTTACTGATAATGGTATGTGTTACAGGTGTTACAGGTTCATCCCAAACTTTCCCCTAGGAGGAGGTCGGCGGCTTGGAACTTTGGGATTGACCTGTAACACCTGTAACACCACACTGAAAAACAATTAATTAACCTGTTACATCTTCTTTTACCACTTATTACCGTGTCGGAAATCTCGATACTTTATGTCTCTCCGTATTAGGAGATCCACCAAAGATACCTATTATTCTCTTCTATTAACGATGATATATTACATGTCTTTCCCTCCGCGTCCCTTCCGCAACTGAATATATCGATGGCTAACATGCCCTCGTCTGAGTAACAATGAGCGGTGCAATGACTCTCATCTAATAGGAGAACTAATGTAAAACCCGGAGGTGAAAGACCACCATCGAAAATCTCGTAATGCTTGTGAACTACTCGTATACCTTGTTCTTGTATAATATCTTGTAAAAAGTGCATTAACCATTTTGTTGTGGTCTCTAAGTTGTCCACTCCCGTAATTAGCGGTAATTAGCGGACTCGAAAACTTGTAATCTAACATCACATGGAAGCCCCGATGGTTCATTTATGAATTATATAGAAAAATTAAATTACGGAAATAAGGTAAAGATGCCGTCAGCACAGATAGGATTAAGACCCACTCCAAAGATCGTAAAGAAGAGCATGAAAGAAGATCAGGGTAACATGCTACCTATAACCATTCCGATAGAACAGAAAAACACACGAATTTTAAAGAAGTCTGAGATAGTTAAAGAACTGATCCCGGAGGCATTGCCTACTGATACTGTAACGAAAGAATCTAAGATTGCTAAGAAGTTTTACGATCCGCGCACCGGATACAAGGGTTTCGGAGCTATGAGGAAGGAGTTACCAGATGAAGACTATAAGAAGATGAAAGAATGGTATGATAAACAGGAAGTCGTTCAGATTAACGCGCCTACCCTTTCAAGAAAGAGAGACCCGATGATACCAATTAGGCAACCTCTCGATACCTATGTTATAGATCTTCTGTTTTTCCCGGCTTATAAGAAGCAAAATGACGGATACGATACGTTTATGTCCGCGATGGAATCAACGCTTAGAACAGGTTATATTATTCCGATGAGAGATAAGAGCGCTATTACGACTCTTGCCGCTTTCGAACAGCTACAAAAGAGAGTCCCTCGACCTATCGCACGCGTCCAAAGTGATAGCGGGAGCGAATTTACGAATACGGTGTTCACTAACTACCTTGCTAAGAAGTTCATCGATCATCAGATTAGCGATGTCGCAGATCATCGTAGTCAGGGTAGAATTGAAGCGTTTAACAAGCAGATCAAGCGGCTTATTACGAACTATTGCATAGCAAACAACACAGCGCGATTTTTCGATGTATTGGGTGACATTGAGTATAATTATAATCATACTGTTCATTCAGCGACTAAGAGAAAACCCGCAGAAACCACAGATGAGCATTATAGAGAGATCATAGGTTTAGAAGACGAGAAGTTTAAGAAGTCGATGGCTTACTTAGACGGTATTCAAAAGGGTATGTTTGTGCGGGTGAGAATAGAAAAGAACCCATTCGCTAAACAGGGTGTCAATTGGTCGCGGATCGTTTATACTGTCGAGGGTAGGGAGGGTTTTAAGTTTCGGTTACGAAATCCGAATGGTGAATTGGTCGATGGAAGGTTTGCTTTCCACGAACTGTTACCTATCAAAGGTGTAGAGTATCATGAGGCGCCCACAGGTGATGCATTAGAACAAGCCAAAGAAGAAGCGCGTGTGGATGCGGCGATACGAAAGGAAGGCATCGAAAAAGCGGATGATGTCCCAGAAGAACCGCTAACACAAGCCAGAACTAAGAAGAAAGGGAAGGCGGAGCGTGAAATTAAGAAGTTGGTCATAGCAGGAACCCAGAAGCTATCAGAGGTCAACAGCCAGAGATGGTATACAGACTTCCAGACCTCAAAAGAGACATATACAGCACCTCAAACCCGGGTAAATCTACGATCCAGTTCCCGGAAGTAGCTTAGATGCGTAGAGGATGAAAAGAGGATTCCGGCGATGGTCGCGGTTTTGAAAGGCGATCAGTTGGTGAAGAGTTATAGCAGTTTGTATGAATTTCTTGGAATTTTTGGTTTCTTTGGGTTTCTTCCCCCCATCGTTCTGACTATTTCCCCCCATTGTTCTGACTATTTCCCCCCATTGTTCTGAAACCATCCCCCCATCGTCCTGAAACCATCCCCCCATTGTCCTGAAATCATCCCCCCATCGTCCTGAAATGTCCGAAATTCCCACGACATATATACACCATATATACACGACATATTTACACTATATATACCAAAACCTCCGTAATGCCGTTTGACCGAGAACAAAATGTTTGGAAAAAATAATAAATAATATTATTATATATACATATACATATATATAATCAAAAAATCGGAAAAAAACCCCTCGTTTTTCTACCGTATAAATGCGCCCGTAACATCGACTCTCATAGTCGGAGCATTTATATATACCAAAGGATAAATACGTATATATCGTGTTCTCAATGGATAACCTATGTAAAATACATCATTTACCGAAAGTGGGAACCCCATAGCATATGATACATCCCCAGAGTTATTAGCATTATTTATATTCTCACATACAAACATTCTATTTACACCCTCATATTTGATAAATGACCATGTTATATCATCTTGCGATGTCGCAACATTGAAAGTCTTAATAAACGCAGTTGTTATACCTGAACCATATGCAATTATAGAAGCGACCTCAAATGTATATGGGAAGGCTATTTGCAAAATTCAGTAGGCGTTTCCATACTCCGTTAATTGCGGATGCATTCGCTTCCCATCCAGTTAATGATGGCGGGCTTTAAATGCCTCTTTTCCGAATTTGGCAGAAGAAGCGGTAAACGCATTATCTGATAGAAGATACCAGTTAGCATCGATAGGAGGTATGTTATTAAGGTGGATGATACATAGGATCTTACAGGGTTCTTAATCTCAAGTTTGTAACAAGTAACTCACAGAGTCGATCTATCATGGCGTCGTTTGCTTGTAATATACGTTTCAGTCGCCGCGATCATGTCTGGAATCTTAGAAGTATCATCGAGGAGTTTAAGATATCTTTCGGAAGCGGCACAGAGATACGGTAGTATCGCGCGTATCCTTGGTCATCATTATATGGTAAAAACTCTTGCATCTTTTCAAGAGCCGATAATTCACTTGCCAGCCATTAGCATATTGATTAATGGACTCCCTGAGGTGGAAGCAATCCATGAAAGAATACCCCAGGTATTCACACTTTCGTAAGAGTAACCCACATTTTGGTGCGTCGGTTTCGTTAACCTCACCACATGATATGCTAATAACTATAATATCGTCATCGTTATCATAAATTCTTTTTGCGTGACTATAACCACAAACACTTGGGTTATTGTTACCTGATATAGCACCATCAATTAGACACATGCCGTTGTAATCGACAGGAGCAAAATATGTAGGAGCGGCGGAAGTAGAACGTGCCGCTATTTTACTTGGTATAGTCTTGTAATCATTATCATTTGCTATGAAAATTGTTTCATGCTTACAGTGTCGAACGTCGTAATAACCACATCTTTTAGTGAATCTTTTATGAGAGCTTCCCCAGTCACAGAGAAAATAGCGGTTTCTAATGGTGATACATCATATTTAGTATTGAAAAGTGCATTCTCTATGATATTCCGCGGATTCGCAAAGATGAGAGGAAGATGATATAGGTAAGTATTGTGAAGGTCGGTAGCTGTTAATTTAGGTTCATCGGGAAATTCGGGATTTTTCACATTGAGACCGATAGCGATAATACCGCCTGTGGACGTTCCACTTACAAGATCGACCAAATCAATAACGCGTTTACCCGTTCTTGTTTCTATTTCTTTTAACAACCTTGTTATGATAATACCACGTGCGCCGCCGCCGGACAATGCTAAAACTACGCGTAAGGGCATCTTTACTTTATTGAAATTTAATAAATCTCTATTATTAGAGTAACCAGGGATGAGTTTCAATTATCCAGCAAATTTACAAACCATAACAGGTAGTGGTAAAGGAAACACTAAACATGTTAACTTTGATAATATCACCATTAAAGGGTCGGCGTCAAATTGATCAGAGCGCCGATAAACCAGTAAGACGCATCCCAGAATTCATGCTTTAACAGTGAATCAAACAGACCCAGAAAAAGAAGATGTAAGTATAGCTTTCAGTTTGGGGAATGTAAAAAAAAACGCGGTTGCGGAGATCAAGGCAACAAGAAGGAGACCACGGAAACTTAAAGCAAGTGGAACGCATCCCGATATTCCCACACGTTATGATAGCGGACGTTTGGTTTTTAATGTCCAGGATGAGAAGGGAGTTCATCGTAGCGGTTTGAGAATCTATAATGAAGGATCAAATGCGATTACACAAATCCCTCAGATATTACAGGTAGCCCCACATGGTGAAGAGAATCAGATTCGCTACACCAATAATATTTACCCACAGGACATTGTCACCAATTCAAACACTAATGCACTGTTTGGTTTCACTCTTCCACCGGATACTTCCAAAGAAAAAGATCGATCACTGTCGACAGTAGTCCCAGTCAACCAGTAGCTATACATTTACATCCCGATCTTGTCGAAATGGATCGGCATTTACTACCTTTGGTAACCAATACGAAAGACCTTGGTATTAGAACCCGACAATGGCGAAATATTCATGGTAGTAATGTTTATGCAAATGGGGAACGGCTCGTTAGTGAGAAAACCATAAGAGAGATCATAGAGCATTACGGACCTACTCCGGTTCCCTTTCCACTTCCATGGGATCCACCAGATCTTACACAAAGAAACAACCAGGAAGAGAATACACAGCGGATGAAACGGTTGCGTTTGGGCAGCATTTTGTTAGTTGGGAAAAAGTCCATAATAAACCAGTTTTTAAAGATTACAACCGCCGCTGAGGAACTCTTAGCACCAGATATTAATGTTATACCTCTCGAACATAAAGAATGTGAAGACGTGGAAGAATTGCCGGATGGATTTGATCCTAACCATATGTTATATGATCGTTACGAACCTTACGACGAACAACTTTTACCACATGGATTAAATCCACCTAACATAGATTACGAACAGCCGCATATACCAGATGAAGAGTTATTACCAGATGGATTACAGCCGGGATTTTTCGATTTTACCGTAGATTGGAGGGATATTATTAACAAACCCGACACATTCCCACCAGATCCCCACGAACACGAATGGGAAGACATTTTAAACAAACCGGAAAGATTCCCACCGACAGAGCATAGGCACGATTGGGAAGATTTAGATAACATACCTACTGAATTTCCACCAGCAGATCATAGGCATAATTGGGACGAAATCGATGAGCAACCTACTTTCGCATCCGCAGGAAATGTATTAACAGATTTCCAACATGGCGTAAGTCTTTATAGAAATATTAACATAGAAGAAAGATTACAATTAAATGACCACTACCTTAATCGCATGGGAATAGAGGCAGGCACAGGAATGGAAGCCGAATTATACATTAGACCACCCAGAAGAGAAGGCATTTTACCAATTAGTGGTAATTTTGGTCTGTATGAACGAAACCCGGAATTTATTTAACAAGCTACTATCCTGAGGATATCGAGATGACAAATGTATTACCTCCGCTACCGTCACTTCCATTAGATCCAAATAGTTGCGATAACAAAGACGCAGCAATACAAATTAATGTAACAGATGTTAGCGACTTTGACCAATCGAGACCCAAATTAGTATTTAGTCGCAGCGTCTTTTACCTAATACTTTTATAGGAGATCGAGATGATTATAGAAGATGTGAGGTAGCATGGATAAAAACAAATTATAATGGCGGAGTTGGTGAAGGTTTATTAGAAATCAATCAAAGAGCAAGCGCCAAAAATATACACAATGAAGATATTTCAAGAGTGGTAACGGAAGATTATTTAGAAGAACAGGGATACATTGATGAAGGCGAACTTACTAATATTCTTTCACTATTCGTGATAAAAATGATACAAACCTTACAGTCACAAGTAACATTTATACAAGTAACATTTCAGCAAGTAACATATGGGCAAGTAACATATGGACAAGTAACATATGGGCAAGTAATATTTATGGAAGTAACATTTACACCAGTAACCTTTGGGCAAGTAATCTTTATTCCAGCAACTTAGTCGTCGATTATTTGACTGTGAATATAGAAGCAAACCTACCACATCATCCCACTTCTAATGTTGTTTTAGATTGGATAGCAAACCACACCCATACCAAAGATGAGATCGAGGATTTTGCCCATAGGCACATGTGGAGCGAAATAGATGACCAGCCTAAGTTTGCATCAGCAGGTGATGTATTCGACACCACACATGGTGTTACTCTCTATCAAGTAATACCATACCAGAGAGATTAAGATTAGATGAATATTATGTGAATCGAAAAGGAATAGATGCAGGCACCACAATGGAAGGCGAATTATACATTAGACCCCCCACAAGAATGCAGATGATTGCAGCAGGCGGAAATTTCGGTTTGATGGACACCAAACCAGGTATCTATCTGACAAGCTACTATGCTGATGACATCCCAATGACAGATAGTTTAATATTATCGCTTCCATCTGATCCAGCAAACTATGATGACAAAGATGCAGCAATCCAAATTAATGTTACTGATGTAAGTGACTTAGATAGTTCAAGACCCAAATTAATATTCACCAGAGAGAGATTGTTACCAAATGCTCTTATTGGAAATCGAGATGACTACAAGAGATGCGAGATATCATGGATAAAAACAAATTATAATGATGGAGTTGGTGAGGGTCTCTTAGAAATCAATCAGAGAGCCTCAGCGAAAAACATCCACAATGAAACAATTTCAAGAATTGTTACAGAAGATTACCTACAAGCCCAGAACTACATAGATGAAACAGAACTTGATACAATCATTGCAGGTATAAATATTGGTGTAACAGGTGATTACCTTCCGCTAACAGGTGGGATTATTGATGGAACAGTAACGGCATGTAACTTTTTTGTCCATACTGAATGTAATCAAACCTTCCTGTGGTTCATCCAGGAGGTGAGTATGTGATACCTGACGATCCAGCTATTATGCCTATAAAGATTGATCTACCATCTGATTATGTAGGAAGGGGAGAGCTAAAAACCATTTCTTTCACAGGAGACTACAATGATCTAATTAATAAACCCACCGCAGCAAATCTACATCCTGTTGCATTTTCAGGTAGTTTCCTCGACCTTAATAATAGATCACACACCCATACAAAGGCAGAAATCACAGATTTTGCACACACTCACACCAAATCCCAAATCACAGATTTTGCACACACCCATACCCGAGCAGATATTACTAATTTCGCTCACACTCATGTTAAATCAGAGATATTAGATCTCGGAAATGTTGCTTATGTAGGTCACACCCACACTAAGGCAGAGATTACAGATCTTGGAAATGTTGCGTATGTAGGTCACACCCACACAAAGGCAGAGATTACAGATTTTGCACACACTCATGATTGGAATACAGATATTTATAACAAACCAGCGATTTTTTCGGGCAACTACAATGACCTGACCAATAAACCAACTCTTGATCCATTCACAGCTACCACCATCAGAGCGAACAACACAATGTATGTAGGATCAGGTCAGATTGTAGAACCAGCAGGACCTATGTTTGAAGAAACATGGTTCTTCCACAATTCGCAAAATTACTTTGATAAGACCTTACTTGTTCGTGGAAATGCCTATGCAAGAAACTTTTATGCTATGAACCCTTCAAATAATCAGACTATCAGTAGATGCATTACAGAAGCGGATCTATCCAGTCAACTCAATGCGTATTTTAATGGGAAAATAAAAGCAGGAAAGTATGTTTACACTACTCCTGTTTTGAACTACAATAATTTATATGTGTTCAATCTTACCATCTATTTCAGTAGTGCCTTTGCTTCTCCTCCTGTTGTGACAGCAACAGTAAGGCATGAAGGACAGGCAAATGCTACAACACCAGTCATATTTACTGTGAACCTGTTAAATGTTTACAGTGACTATTTCACATGTGAACTTTTCACTGATCCATATGCAATGGACAATACAGCCAAAACTGTAACAATCCATTACATTGCTGTCGCAATTTAACTATTTCGTAATTATAAAGATGACCTCTCTATTAGAAATCCCAAACTATGAACTCGCCGCAAAATCACTTCACAGCACCTCTCATGGAGTAGTTGATTCAACCCCTGGGTATATTTCCACAGAAACTTCAAGCAATACCTCTTTCACAGAGAATAGTATACTCAGAGTCAAAGAAATTCGATGTGATCGAAATGGAGGCAAGATTAGAACCACAGGCATTATAATCTCGAATAAAAATCAAGTTCAAGCAGGGCAGGTAGTCCCCGATTCAGCAATATATGATAATGTGGGTGGATTCACCACAGCAAAGATAGTTACTTTTGATAACACAAGTAATAACTCGGCTCTTGTGGTCAAGAGTGGAGGGGCATACATTGGTGATGGAGCAATTGTGGTGGCGACTGTCATAGCAAATCAATTTAATGTGAATGGAACAAGTTCATTTACAGGATTGATGACCTTCAATGGTGGACTCTCGGGAACTGTTAGCGTTGAAACTCGAAAAGCAACCACAAGAGTTCAAACACCTGAGATAGACAATGGGACAAATGTGAATATGAATTACAAACGAAACGGAAATACCATTTTCACTCTCGAAAAGACAATAACAGATCTGAATGTAATCACAATCCCGGAAAATAGTGGTCTGAAACGAACCTATTGCCCAAGAATGAATATATCAAGACAAGCTCCTAGTTTGACAGGGACAGTAATACTTAACAATGCAACAGCATTTTCCTTTACAGGTGGAGCTTATCTTGTAAACAATGAAGGAAACTTTTCATCCACAAAATTTACAGCTCCTGTTTCCGGAGTATATAGGGTGTTCTTTGCATGCATGAGAGCTGGCACAACCTCTTATACTCATATTGCTACCAGCATTTATTTAAATGGAAATCCTACAACCCTCCAAACAAGGGTTTCAATGCCGTCCGCGGGGATTTCTAATACATTTGTAACTCCAATTTCATTTGAAGTTTTACTTTCTCTTATTCAAGGTGACTCCTTTGATATGCGCAATAGTTCTGGTGCCACTCTTCAATTTGATATCAGATACTATCTTTCTTGTGATCTTGTTAGTGCTACATAATATTATCTGTATAGTATAAAGAATGTCTACACAAATTGCTGTTCCTGTTTTCTGTTATGCCGCCCCAAAAATACATCAACTGAACCATACAGTAACAGATGCAACACCTGGGTTTATTTGCACAGAAACAACAGGGGCTGATTCGTTTTCACAGAACTCTGTGATTAGATGTAAAGAAATTCGATGTGATCGCAATGGGGGAAAAGTGAGAACCACAGGTCTCATTGTATCTAACAAGAACCAAGTCCAATCAGGTCAAATTGTTTCAGATACAGCAATTTATGACAATGTGGGAGGGTTCACCACACCCAAAATAGTTACTTTTGATAATACAATTAATAATGCTGCTCTTTCAGTTAGAAGTGGAGGGGCATATATTGGAGATGGGGCAAGGATTGATGGAACTCTAACAGCCAATCAAGTGAACATTACAGGAACAAGCACATTTACAGGTTCAGTAACAGCCCATGGAGGCATAAGTATTCCAGAAACAACACAATCGATAATAACAGCAACTTCCAAGGTGGTTACACCTGAGATCGATACAGGAGCAAATGTGAATCTTGTTTTGAAACGCAACAGTGATATTGTGGCTACTCTGGAAACCAATCGCTTGACAATTAATACAAATTGTTATTTAAAATATGACTATCAGCCTCGATTTTCTGTTCAACTTAATTATCCTCATGTTGCTACCAGTGAAACTGCACTTATCAATTGGGGAGTAGTGTTTCTGAATAATAGGGATGGATTCAATGTGACTAATGGAAGGTTCACAGCTCCTGTTGCGGGTCATTACAGATTTACAGCATATACCCACTCAACATCAAGTAATCCAATAAGTCTCTCTTTAAAAGTAAATGACCAAGACCCAGGGGGTCAAAGTATTATAACACAAAATAACTCCACTCTCACGAATAAACCGCTTTACATTAGTGTAATTCTCAACATTGCTATGGGTGAGTATGTAACACTTGTAACAAATAATGGGGGTAGCTACACAAATCGAACAACATTCACAGGTGAGCTTCTCAGTCTCACATAATTTTCTCTCTATAAAATAGGAATGTCGAATATATACCAAGTGGCTCTCTCAGATATTGAAAAGTTGGGAATGGAATATTGCGCTGCTTCTGTTCAGGATTGGATTGATAATGTTGTTCATAACAGGGCAAGAATCGCAATCGATGATATTGTTCAAAAAGAAATTCAATCTTGCATCTCATCAGGAGTTCAGATACCAACCTCTAAGGAAGCGATTGTATTACAGGCATTCCAAAGGGGAACTGTAAAGAAAGGCATCGAGTATAACAATGTCACAGAAGAGCAATGAACATTATTTTTCTTTCCTTCTTAGTAAAAGAAGCAATGGGTGAATATAATCGTGTGCAATTACCTGTTTACGCATTGGGATCGCCCGCGGTTCACTTTCGACAACATGAGGTAGCCGACGAAATCCGCGGTGTGGAATCGACGGAACGCGCTAATTCCGCGAATGCATTCGATAAAAACAGCATGATACGTGTTAAAGAACTACGAGCCGACAAGAATTCGGGAGTGGTTAAAACGACTCAACTTCTTGTAACAAATGCGAATTTTAACGCGGGTATTGGGCAACCTGACGCATGGGGTGTGGATATTAGAACGTTAGATTTTGACGGAGAACGTGCCGCCGCTGTTGTCCGATCAGGAGGCGCTGTTATTGGCGGCGGTTGTCGTGTGTCGGGTATGCTTGCATCCTCCGTTGCCGTTACCGATATTCCCGATACTCTACCTGAGCATGCGGACAATCCGCAACGTATCCGTATGTATACTCCGTGTGGAGACTATCCGTATGTGTTTGGAATGGTCAGAGTTGGGGTAGATAACGTAAATGCAACACAACCCGATGGAATTATGGGAAATTGGTTACTACCAAATATTGCTATTCCTAAATCTATTGAGTCTATATGTCGTTCACAAAATGGTATTATCGGACCGGCTTATACTTTCTTTGTTCAGGGAATCGGACGCGGTAGAGGTTGGGTGGAATTTGATAACCAGAACCCCGCAACGTTCAATGTTTGGACAACAGAAGTAGGAGGTTACGATATTCTCATTTTCGGAATGCGAACAGATCCAGCGGCTGTGGCGGCTACACGTGGTCTCAATCCCGATAACAACCTAAATAACTTCTACGATGATCCGTTCCCAGGTGATCCCACACCATAATTATGTTTTAATATATTAAATGGCGGCACCCGCACCTCCTGAGCGTATTTTAACAGCGCAACTTTCATTAGCCGCGCCGGCAAATCACGTATTACAACATGCCGTTATCGATAATGTCGATGGTTTAGAATCTACCGAACTTGCACCTACTCTTAATACTTTTGGTGATACACACAAATTGCGACTGAAAGAGTTAAGATGTGATAAAAACAATGGCATCGTGAAAACTACGAAACTCCTTGTAACAAATGCAAACTTTAACGCTTTTTATGGAGATCCCGATAGTTACAATGATGATAACAAGGTAACAAACTTTGCTTATGAATCGAGAAACGGAGCAATTAAATGTAGATCGGGAGGCGCTTACATTGGTGATGGTCTCCGAGTTGGTGGTATCGTGGGAGCGCCTCTTTTGGTTAATGATCAGCCAAACCCGATGATGAGAACACACGAATTAGGACATATTGCCCAGGTATGAATGAGCCTTACCTTATTAAGATTTATACGATTATTATTAGTTTACAAACAGCGGTAGCCGATGTATTAGAACCCTTAGGAAATCATTATAGATATAGAGACACGATACCAGAGGACATTTACGCATTATGTAGAAGAACCGACGGAGCAAGACCACGCCTTACGATACATATTATCCCCATAGATAATTTCGGTCAGGCGTTCCACTCAATACCTCTTTTAGATACGCAAGATAACCAATTTATAATAAGAGCTACACAACTCGGAAATTATAGAGTTATTATGTATGCCGAAAGAAACGACGCAATCGCAACAGCTAACCGATTCGGTCAATATCTAAACACCAATCTATACAATCCCGTCGGCGGTAGCGATCCGCTACCATAAATCTAAGGTATATATAGGGAATGGATGAAAAAACAAGAAAGTTTATAGATACCGCTATGTCAGTCCATGGTAAGGATAAATTTGATTATACCGACACTGTTTATAAGAAAGCACAAGAAAAGGTATCTGTGAGATGCCTACAATGTAATAAAACGTTCCAAACCTACGGATTTAACCATATTAAGGGGTCAGGTTGCCGACAGTGTTCTAAGAAACACTCTCACGCATACAGAAAAAGGACAACATGGGGAATAGTCATAGAAGAGAAACCCATTATGTTGTATTTTGATTAAATTTTAGACATACAAATAAGAATTTTTCCACATTTACCTTTGGTGATTATACGAGTATCAAAGCAATTCGGACACGTCTTATGATAATGGATCATTATGATATCGACAAGTTCATACGGGAATACTTTCGCTAAGATGGTGCGCATCCTACTTAATCTCTGATATATTTATAATGGACGACCCAGTATGGAAAGAGAACCCCATACCTAATTTCTACGAAATTGACCCAAAAGATCCATTTCAAAAATGTATATGGTTATTACATATCCTCCGAGGTATATTACTTTTAGGAGACCGAAAAAATAAAAAGAGAAGTATAGATACAGTGTATCAGACACCAAATGGGACACTGTGAATGCCGTCGTTTGATATCTTCCTTTTGCTATCGATTTGGTTTAGCGCCACCCTTCTGCTCTCCAAATCATATAGGCTGTGGTCTTGCCGTCGCTTGTTTCTTACTGTTACTGTTTTGGTGATACCTTCGAATAGACATTTCTTAAAATCGTCAAAATGGACTTCCTTAGATGCTGTGCCGGACATCTTTATTTTTTCATAGGTTTCAGTTCTGAAAGCGTAAAGTTTCGATCTCAAACCCACATATTCTAAGATCTTTGCATTTGGGAATTCGTTTTTATACTTCCCCGGAGTCAATCGATTCGACAAACTATATAATGGATGATCACGATTATAATTACTCCTATCGAGGTGTTCACCGATAGCTTTCATGTCCGCATTTAGATTATTGGTTTTCAGTAGTAGACAGAACGAATCGGTATCGTGGAATAGTAGCTTAGCCGTTTCCCATTTCTTTTTAACCACCTCATAAAAGAATTGATAATTATGTAACTTTGCAAAATCCAAAACGAAAGCACCAATAGCTACGGGTTTATCTAAGTTTACATGTTTCGAATACATTTCAAACGCTACGGCGTTTTCGTTTAATACATTGGTTGCTTTGATAAGTGGACTTGCGGCATATTTCTTACATAGTTTCTCACTGTTGGCGATCTTTACAGAAGAGCGACCCCTACAAGATTCTAAGCATTTTCCATATATCGCATTGTTCATGAGTTTAAAAAAGTCGCTTTCGAATCTATTCCCTGATTCGTGTCTTAGTCTTGTATTCAGAGCTATGTAAGATTTCATGAAAGAAGAAGTAGCGAATGAGATCACCTTATGAATCGCCTTTATGACTACACCCTTTTTAACGAGATAGATAAGTAGAGGTTGTGATATGACATAGTTAGTCTTTGGTGTAAATGTTGCTGTAAGTCGTGGATCTTTGGTTAATTTTTCGCCTGTCATATATAATAGGTTTTGTTGGTATTCACCTAACATATCTGTCGTGATAACTTCTTTATTCACAATAAGTGGGAAATCATAATGATCTTCGAGGGAAATAGGATATTCTAAATCGACCTCAATAAATGCATTTCGTCCTTCTACTTCTTTCAGTGCCTCTGTGGTTTCTTCCCATCGATAATCACCAATAGGTAAAGGTTGGCTGAGTGCATAACCATAAAGATTATTTGCGTCCAATAAAACAATATGATCATCGGGATTTTCTACCTTTGCATATCGTGTGGGCATAGTGGCGAATCCACCCCTTATGGCTCTTTCAATAAATTCGTATTTGTCGACATCATCGATAAGTGCAATCTTTGCCTTTGTATGTTTTAACATAGCATCCCAGGATAGACCCGGAGCGCTAACGTAATGACATGGATCTAATCCATATTGAGAAAACGCCAATTTACGGAATTCTTCGAATTTAAACATAAGATCATCGACATTTGCACTTTGGAAATCCATAAAATGCGATGCATCTATGAATTTCCACATGCCCCATTGTAGCGATAGATACTGATCGAAATTTTTACTTAGAATCTCCACACGTAGCGTATCGTCTTGTTGGGCTATTTTTCGGAATATCCCATGTCCGCATTCGTCCATTTGATCTACGACAATAGCTACCTTTGTTTGTTTAGAGATTCGCCTATGGAGGTTACAGTTTCGGCATGCTTTCCCGATATAATCACCCGTTTGGTGACAGTGATCGCGAACCGAAAAGTTTTCGGCTGTGAATCGTTGCAAGCAAATATAACAATGCTTTGTGGTTCTATATTCTGCCTTCTGATCTTCTGTGAGTGGATGCATGGGAATATTTCTAAATAGGGTTTGCACTACATGAGGTCTAATTTCTATGAGTTTGGCAAACAGCGAACCCAAAGGATCGGCTCCCTCAAAATGAAAAGCTACCACCTCTTCTCCTATTACCACTCTCAGTGACACAGCTTTAATTTCCCGTTTGGTTTTGTTTGCACTCACAGATACCGAATGATCTTCGATTTTCACGTAACAGATCACAGGAAGCCATACAGTCTTTCTTAGGTGTTTTAATCCGAATTCCATGTAAGTATCGGGTTTTGGACATTTTCCCTTACTTTCCTCCAATCGATGCACCGATTAGCTTCTATGTGTAGGTCTAATTTCGCCTGAGATCGGAAACGTGATAGACAGGTTTCACAGTAATAAATGCGTCCATCACATGCTTTATCAAACGTGGTTTTAAGGAGGCGACTTAGAGACACAATAGCTACATAATGTCCTCTATTCTCCTCCGTATTTTCGATGAGTAAAAGGTTAATCTTATTCTTTCTACGTGGATTGCTCGACATATGTAACGGATAGAATGACTCCTTTTCGTTATCGGCACCGTAGATATTAACCGATAAGTCCGGGTTCTGTTCTTCGAATCGATCGATAACATCAGCATCGCATGCTACCGGGAATTCGATATTATTAAAGTTCAGTTCATTAAGCCATCGGCGATATTGAATGGGATCATAGCTTTTATGGCGGTTAATGTCCTTTCGGTGTAGACGAGCCAAAATAGCATATTTAAAACAATCTTGTCCGTCGATATTCTTAACGTTAACGGTTGCTTTCTTTCTTGCGATCCATTCGGGAGTAGCGAAATAGCAACCACCCACCGGTGCGTAAGACATGATAACAACCCTAAGGATCTCTAAGCGATCCAAACGATAACTATCTACTTGTTTCATTTGCTCTTGCATTTCTTGTAGAGCTTTACGCAATTCCGTATTTATATTACGGGATCGTGTGATAACAAAGTAGTCACTGTAAATGTATTTAGTAATAAAAATGCGTTCATTACTTACTTTAACGAACCGACAAACGAATGTAAGGCGGACTTTAACGGCTCTGAGTTGTTCTAACTTCGTTCTAATTCGCTGTGGAAGGTTAGTAGCGATGCGTTCCAAATAATCGATAGTATCCACAACTATTTGATTTCTTGCGCGGTAAGAATGCCACGAGTAAGCCTGATTCATTGCCTCACCATCTTCTACTTCGGGTTCAATCGCTCCTAAGCGTTGTCCTTCGTCCATAAAGTCTTCCATTCTTTGCATGCGATTGTAGAGGTCATTAGCGATATCGGTAAGTTGTTGTAGTCGCGGCTTCCGATCTAAAATGGCGGCTTCTCTATCATATTCGGCTTCTGTGATTTCACCGGTGACTAAAAGGGTTCCTAACAGTCCGATAATCTCATTTTTCTTTTCTTTGATAAGTCTATTAGTTTGGCGGGGCATCTTTGCTTTATAGGAACATTATTTTTTTCGGAAATGAAACGCGTTCAGGATCATAAACGGTAACTCCACGAATCCGCACTTTAATGCCCTCAGGAAGTATAAGGTTAAGTTGGACGTTATTCGCTTTGATAACATGAGTGCGGCGTTTCTTTGTTTCCAATAACTGATTAGAACCGAATACCCTTTTTAAATATTCCGCTGTTGCTTCCATGGTAATTTCTTGTTTTATGTTTTGGTCTAATTCTTCATCGGTCATTTCGAAAGCAAACTTACGGGTAGCCATTGATAACTTCGTATAGTCAAACAAAGAAATGCTTAAATATTTTGTTCAATTTTTACAGATTATAGTAATAAAACACTACAAATAATATTAATAAGGATATTCACACTGAGATTTTATGTTAATAAAGGGGTCTTACTGAGAATGGTATGTGTAACAGGTGTAACAGGTCTATCCCAAACTTTCCCCTAGGAGGGGGTCGGCGGCTCGGAAGTTTGGGATAGACCTGTTACACCTGTTACACGAGACTGAAAACCAAAAACTCCACCTGTTACATTGTTAATTCTTACCATACACAGTAAGGTTATAAAAAAAAGTAAGAAAGTAATCATTCAATTCATTTATATTTACGCTTCTACATCATCATCCACAAATTCGTTATGGTGAATTATGGCTTTGATTCCATAATATCCACGAATAACCGCGCCCCTTTCGCGCTTAGACTCAGACTTGACATTAAATATCTCGCGCATCCGTTTACCGATGCTTGTCGGTTCCGCCTTATCATCCACTTGTCTATATTTCTTCATGATAGAATCACTTGAAACAAAGTCGTCGCGGTTTCCTGTTCTTTCATAGGTATTTCTGATCCATTCACCGATCTTATCATTTTCAGCGAAATATTCCGAACCATAATCAATGATAGATTGGGGCGGATTTTGCATAAGATGTGCAAGGTCTTGTGTTCTAAACATGTCCAAGAATATAGACATTTGAGCCATTTTATACTCGTCGTCATTGAGAAGATGCATTAGGGTAATATCGGCTTTCTTTTCACCTTCCTTAGGATTTGGCTTAAACACACTCTTGAATGTGCAATAGATGAGCCGACGTAATATAGCTTCATCAGCTTTGCTGAGAGAAAGGTTATCATTGGTGGATAGGAAGATTTGACACATCGGAATAAAGGCGACGGGATCCTTAAAGAGAGCGCGAACCTTCATTTCGTTACCACCTGTGATTTCCTTAATCTTACTGATTTGCAACTTATCGCCATCTTCCGCTTCGTTACTGAATACGATTCGCTTCCCAAGAATTGCGGCAAGATCGGGCGTAGCATCTGATGAATTCTTTTTAGGCTTTGTCCAGTAGCTCATACTGATCGATCCGTAGTAATCGCCGAATGTTTTCTTAGCCATTTCTTGCAGTAGCGATTTACCATTAGCACCTTTTCCAGACCAGAAATTGAATTTTTGGATATCAGTCCGACCTGTGAGAGCGAAAGCAAGCGCTCCGATAATATAGTTACGCTCATCGGGATCTTCGATAATATCAGCGTAGATGGACTGAATCTTAGCGATTTTCTGACGGTCGGCAGCCATGAATTCGTAGCCTACGGTCTTGCTAACCATATCATCGGGTTTTCCCTTACGGAAGGTCATAGTGTTAAGATCGAAAACACCATTCGTGAAACCGATAATGTTAGGCACTGTATCCAATCTTTCGAAAAAGGTCGGATAACTAAACATAACGGTTAAGTCTGTCATAAGGGAAGTGCGGTAAGCAGTCTGTTTAAGATTCTTTGCGATATTGAGAGCCAGTTTACTCTTTTCATCTAAGGATTCGCGGTTTTCTTCGTCTCTCATGGCTTTAAATCCAAGCTCATAGGAACGATTCATGAATGCCGCGCAAACCTTGCAGCTCATAGCAAGATAAATACGCTTTGAGGTTTCGTCAGTCTCCCAAATACCATAGTTAGTGTCGAATTCGAACCATGTCTTATTTGAGTAGCGGTAATCATCTTTCAGGACTTCATAAGCTACTTTTGCGACATCATAATGAGCGCCATTAGATCCAATCGCCAGATCAATAAGAGCGGAAAGCTTAATATATTGTTCTGTTTTGGTTACGATGTTAATAAATAGTTTTTTGCATCGGGAACTGTAATTAGAAACCACGAATTTGTCCTTATCGTTTCCCTGTGCTTTCATTACATACCAATTGTTCTTATCATGTGAATTATTGCAACAGGGGCATATTCCGCCTTTGTTCTGAGCAGTAAAGTTATAGCCATTTTCGGTTTGACTGATGATAGAAGGGAAATCAAAGCCAATCTCAATAAGTTTCTCATTGAGAGTGGTTAAGAATTCATTGCCTGTAATCTTTGCTTTGTCGATGTTAATAACAACATTGTGTTTATAGTTTTCGATCATCCAATTTTGGAAAGCCTCCGATGGCTCGATAAGCTCACAACCCGTAGCCCATGGCTCGCGAATCCATGTTTTACCGGGAGAGGGGCAAACATTGATAACGCCAGCGGTTCCGGTAGAGCAAATCGTTTTAAAATCGATCTTCTCGTAGCCTTTGAAAGCTCCGGTTTTGTCGAATAGTTTCAGCTCATCGAACTTAGGAGGGCGTGCAAAGAACACATGGTAACCCTTCTTAGTCTTTTCGATTGGAATAGCGGCGGTGAAATCGTCAGGAAAGAGTTCTTCGAACTTGTTAAAGTCTTCTTCCTGATCGAAATCGACACAGATGATGTTTTTAGCGAGGATACCCCACGCTACATACTTGTTTGACTTAACCGCTTCTTCGTATCTCTTCCAATTCCATTTATCATCCTTATGACCGAAAGCGGGAAGCTTTTCGACAGGATCGACGGGAATGAGAAGGTTTTTCGCCAGCTCATCGTTAGAGCGGAGCCAATTTGTGAGTTTCGTAAGCAGGGTTTTACTTTTGCTGTCCATCGTTGCGCGTTCTACTTTAACGAAAGATAAAAATTTTTCTTGTTAATCATTTTTTGGCGCCTAACCTTTAAATGCCCTACAATTTTTTTCTCGATGCTAAAAAATCCGGATATTGTAACGCGATTACCGATTATCATCGGTAAGCCGCCCGAAAAATAAGTAATGATGTTTCAGCGGCGATAGCGGCATTTCAGTATTTGCGGGGACGTCCACGCTTTGCACTATGGATACCTTCCAATTCTTTCCGACGGTAATAGTTCTCCAAAGATTGCTTTTTTTTGAATTCGCGGTATTCGGGGTCTTCCTCATACTTCTTTCGCAGTCTCAGCACTTCACGGATCCGATAATTTAACCCATCGGCACTCTTAGGATTAAGTTTAACCTTTGGTGGTGAGTTAACAATTTCATCGCTGTCACTTTCGAATTCGAATTCAATTACGCTAACATCATCGGCGATAGCAGCCATTCTTACTTTCAGCACAGAAAATATTTTATCAGTTTGTAATATCGCTGTTTCTTTAAATACTTTTAGGGTTGTCATTTTTTGGCGACCGGACAAGCTCTTGTCTACGTTTTTCTATCGCAGATTCAATGGCGTAAATCTGACGTTTCGCTAAGATAATATTATAGACTTCTTCGAGCATTTTCCGATACTTATTACAAATATTTTAATTACCGCGATGTTCAAACGCTTGTCTTCGTAAATCATCGCTTTGATCAACGGAAAAACGGCGACCATTTGTAGCGGTTTCTGAATGGGTGGAGTCTACCGAATGTCTCCGGGATCCTCTACCTTCCGTTACATTATCTTCGGTATCTGAAAAACCAAGTTCTACGGTTGTATCACAGCACCCGCTGTGACAATTGCTTACAATGTGCAGGTTAAACATCTCTATGATCTTTTGGAGAAAGTCCATCGAGAATCCTTTATTAATCAGATATATTTAAAGCCAAACTCTCCGCTTGTAAACTGTTGGTGCTACGGCTTTCTCTACTTCCGCTTTGGTAGCGCCAGGTTCTATGGTTCCCTTTTGGGTCTTTGTCTTCAATTCATCCACCGCTTGCTCATCTATTTGTGTCTCTTTCTTACCAATAAATTGTTTATCGGGCAGTCCGGTAATGCCCATACGGAAAACTTCTTTACGCAGCATCTCCTTAATTTTAGCGCGTTCTTTCTTCTCTGTTACATACTGTTCCAGCGCACTCGACTTTGCTTCGAGATCTTTTAGTTTAGCGGTCATTTCATCCCATTGCGCCTTAGGAATTCGGTGGATGTTTTGAGCAGGTGCGACTTTATAAGTTACTTCTCCCGCCATCGATTGTATAACCTTGTCTGATTCTTTTGAAACACCTTCACCCTTGCGAGCAAGGGAGAGATCTTTTAGACCAAGACCGCGATCATCGGCGGCACCGATAATACGACGCGCACCCTCACCGACCGCCTTCATCTTCGAGACTTCGGGGGAAATGTTTAACTGATCACTTTGTGATGTTTGAGGTGCTTTATCCGCCGGCGATTCTTCATAAGCGGCGTTTAAAGGGTCTTCTTCTTGTTGCGATGGTTTCACTTGATTAACTCCGTCGAATTTCATAGGTGTAGTATTAAGAGATCCGTTACTTTCACCACCAGAATATGAAATAGCCCCAGCGGGGACACCAATTTTACGTTTTGGCGGCATTGTATCTTTAATTATATGGAAGATATTTTTAAAGTCCTATCTTATATCGCATCAATTTATTCGTATGAATAGCGCTTTTAATCTCTTTTGGCGCTTCCTCTTGCTCAGGTGGTTTTAATTCGTCTTCTTTCTTTTTAGGCTTTCTGTGAAACCGTGGAAAATCAAATTCACCGACTAATTCGGCTTTATCTACATAATATCCTACGTTATATTTGAATGACGTATAAACGATGAATTGGTAAGAATGCACGTATTCTTCGAACATCTTATAGAAGTCTTCTTTACGGGGAAACGTAGAATACTCTTCGGCGAAAGCTTCTAATTCTTTCTGATTACTTGCACAAACCATAATAACGATATCACAATTACAGCGAATCACACTTGCAACCTTGCGGAGTTTTTGGGAGATGCAGATCAGGGAACAATTCACATGTCTTGACCTAATGAACAGCATCCCTACAATCTTGTCACGTGTTAAGTCTAATTGGTCGTTTTCTATCATGTCTTCTAAAATAATCAGCATATGGTTAAGTTTTTCTCCTCTTTCCCTCTTCTCTTCACGATCTTTAATAATCTTATGGATGTATTGTGGATCCCAGGCGCCCAACTGAACGGTAGCCGCCGTATCCCAGTAATGCGTGAAACTTGTAGCAGAGATAATTAGCGTTGTATCTATCTTTTTTGCATCGTGTAGCTGTTTCAAATAATATTTTACCGCCTCGCTTTTTCCGCAGCCGGATTTTCCGAGTATCAATAATCGAAACGGTGGCTCAATCATTTCAGCGGCATTAAACTCTTCTAAATCCGCCATGGTGTTGTAGATCTTCTTAATAAAGATAGATAAAAATAACGAAATCTTACTGATAATGGTTTAGAGATCACAGAGATGAAAGGAATTGCTTAATGCACCGCTCAATATCAGTTTCAGTGTATGGGATGCGCAAGAGTTTTATATTGTTGGCTTCACAATAGCGATTTTTAATCCCATCACGTAGTTGTGTATCTTCAAATGCCTTTTGACCGCCAAAGAATTCAATAGGGCGATAATGTTGCTCACCGTCATATTCAATTGCGATTTTTAGAGCAGGAATGTAGAAGTCAAACATAAGTGCGTTTTTGTTGCGACAGTCAATGAATTTATGTTGCTGTTTATATTGAAGACCAATTGCATCAAGCGTTATTTTGACTGAAATTTCACCTTTTGATGTTTTACATTTAGGACATCCACTACCGCTCAGATGCACATATGGTTTTTGTTCGAAGGCTTCACCACAGATACATATAATGCGAACCTCAGTTTTGTTATTTTTATAACAAACTTGTGAGTAGTCATATTTGTTACCATGAAGCTCTTGTGATTGTTGAATGAATTGATCAATATTCTTCTTTCTTCTCTGTCCATTCCGCTGATAATTGCATTTTTTACATCCTTGTCCTCGCAAGTGTTTAATAGGTGTTTGTCTGAATTCTTCACCACAAGAACACTTTATAACCACTTTTTGTTTGTTATTCACATATTCCACATTACTGTAATCATACTTGTCACCATGCACACTCTTTGCTTCTGAAATAAATATGTCACTCTCTTTCTTTTGCTTTTGCTGTGAACTTTTAATACCACATTTCTTACATCCTTGTCGTCCATGAATATGATTATTTGGTGTCTGTTCAAACTCTTCACCACAAGAATTACAAGCAATTATAATTTTTGAATGGGTATGTTTGTAAATCGACTTTGAATAATCATATTGTTTTCCATGCACAGAGACAGCTCTTGATATAAATTCATCGTGGGTATATGTCATCTTTCACTATAAAAGACTTTCCAAAATAACTAATCATTTTTTTCTTAAATGCCTTACGATAAACAGTAAGATTACTACAAATTTATACGACGAATTCCGTCCTTATCGACAATAATGAACGAATGCATGAGAGCGCGGACGTTAACAGTAATTGTGCGATCAGCAGGAAGATACAGGGTAAGGAAGCTTGATGACGAGTTTGAAAGGTCGACAAAACCAGACTGTGCGATATTGCGAATAGCCTTCTCACCATCAGTGCAGAATGGGAAGCCGGAAAGGACATAACGGTTAGCATCCTTATCCATATTTGAACACTTGAAAACATCGGCAATGAGTTCCGCACCTTTGAGAAGTGGGATAGGCTCCGTCGAATATAGACGCTGTCCGTTGATCTCACAAGTCATGGTAATGTCCTTTGCATTCGCAAGCGTTTTAAGGACGCTATGGGAACCATCGGAAGTATCAATACCGGCAGCATCGCGAACTGAAACAAGTAGAGCATAGACCAGACCGGAGATTTGGCTAAGGTTAATTCGGTTGGGTTGAGTGTTACCTTTCGCAGCAACACTGATAGCATCGACAAAACCGATGTCGAGTGATGGAATCGCCATACCGGTAGTCTTGACCTTCTCAATGACCGTAGCAAACAGCTCATCGGAAACGTTGATAGCATGCATGTAGAGACGAGGAGACTTAATGGAGATTGGAGCCACAGCACCGGCAACTTCGAACCCTGTAATACTACCAGTGGTGATGTTTTGACCGACATTCGCAAGAGTTACATTAGCAGCACTTCCGAGACCATCATTAGTGGTTTGATCAGCAGCAGCACCTACAACTGCAAGAGTGCGACCGCCATAAGAAGTTTCGAGGTATCCCTTATTAGCCTCCTTAAACCATACGGTAACTACCATTTCCCCTGAGAGCGCGCCAAGGGGCAAGTAATGATTTAACCACGGCACCGGCACTTCGACAAAGAAAGCGCCACCTGTGCGGTTGGTTCCGTGAGCGGGAATACCATGGAGCATACCCATAGAACGCTTCTTTTTCGCTAATTGATCCTCTGAATAGTAAACCAGCGGGAAGATCGCCAGGAAATCAGAAGGCACATGGTAGGTGTAAGAACCATACGAGATTTCGAGACGGTCTACAAGCGCACCGACGGGGCGAGTGTAACCGTTTCGCACAAGGTCGGTATCACCAGTAAAAGCAGTTAGTTCTGAAAGATCAAAAGCAAGCTCAATTTTACCGACAAAGTTGTAGCGGGGAAGTTTGAAACTTACTCGCTGTCCTACGTTGTTGTCATAGGTTGTCGATGGACTAACAGTAACGAGAACGGGTTTAGTCTTCGCTTCCAGACCGAGCATAAGCGAGTTATCGAGGAAGAACGCCTTTGCCTCTTCGGGGGTGGTTAGCGCCTCTTTGAGGGAAAGACGTTGGAGGGTTGTTGTGACGTCCATGTTTTCTCTTTTACAATAATAAAATATAAAAATTCTGTGAATGATCCTTAATTTACGCGAATCCGGCAATATTTGGATAGAAGGGGTGGGTTTCCCTCATTCTCATTTTGAAATACTCATAGACCGGATCACCGGCGGGTTCTTCACCATAACGGATTTCAAAAGTCAAATGGATAGGTTGACCTTCGAAATCAATTAATTCATTTTGAGCATTCACTATATCTACCGACAGTTGCGATAGTGACATTTTCTTATTGTAGTATTTATACAGCGGGTTAGCTTCGGTCGAATTGTATACTACGTGTTCCGCAAAGTCTTTATCTTGAACCATGAGTTTATGGAAATATCCAGTAAGAAGACCATCGGCACATTGGACGAGGTCGCCCAGTTCTTTTACTCTTACGAAAAAGACGTTATCTTTACAACTCTCAGTGGGGAATGTTGAGATAATACCATTTACATTAGCACCTGTAAACACCTCATCGTTAGCAGTTGAATAGACATTTGATTTAATATATCTATTACCATAACGTCCAGCATCGAGACCAAGCATACGACCGTGTCGGTTATTCTTTTCAGCACTTGAACTGTCGGGATCTTTTGCAGTAGAGAATGCTATATAAAATACAGTTGGAGCATAGAAGATGACCCGTTTATTAACATCATCCCATTTACACCGAATATTAGGATTCGGAGTTATACCTTCGAATCTACTATTTATGCGAGCGGCGAGTTCTTTGTGGGTATTAATAACATCAGATCCTAAATTTTGACCGGGACGGATTGACCGCCAAACATCAAAACCGGGAGCGGGTGCATTTGTAGAGTTGATGGCGGCATTTGCAATACTAAACCAGATCGTAAAAGCATCTTCTACGGTTACATCTCCGGGGACAGTTTCACCGCTGATAAGTGGAACGGAATTATAGAATTCCGCAGAGACAAGGCGGACAGCTCTAACATTTTCAAATGTTTTAGGAAGATCGGCAACAAACCGTGATGTTGGAGCGTCGAGGTTTGCTATTTTTTTAAAAGAAGACACTTCGACATATTCCACCGGCATTTTTCTTTAATCTATATTCATATAATAAAATGATTCGGCTTGTCAATGTCGATAGTAGAGACCGACCAGAGGGACAAAAAGAAAACTCTTATAAGGTTGCACTCACAACACCAATAACCAGACCCCGACAATGTCGCATTTTGTATGCTGAGATTCCGAACAGTATATATAATTCAATGGGAACCGATTTCTTACTTGTAAGATATGACACCGCTAATGGTGACGTTGTAAAACAGATTCACCCACTACCAAGTGGCTACATTAATCAAGGGCATTTTAGTGTTACTCACCCATATAATTATGGTTTGAATTTCAATCTCGGTGATGGTTATAAGTTCAAAATATACTACAACCCAACCACCTACAAATTGGAGTTTTATAGTAATTATCTGTTTGAGGTGATTGCCTCTAATGCCAGGATAGCTAAATTATTTGGTTTAAGTTCAATAGAATGGTTGGGCAGCACTGTTAAAACTCACTTGTTACAAAGGTCGATGTATGCACCGGAAAACCATCTTGTTTATGCAGGAACACCAATTACGCCCGATCACCCACAGTGGGGTATTACCTTCGAGGCAGATAATATGGTTGTAACAGAGTTACAGTTTAGAGCATTAAGTGACAAGATGGTTGATATGAACGCAGAACAATACTTGTATATGCACATTAAAGAACTCTCTTCTTTTGCTTCGAACCATCATGTAGTCCCGAAATCGCAACCACAGAACCAAGGCGCAATCTTGCGTTTACAATTAAGTCAGGACATCGGAAAGTATATATACCATAGCGGAGAGCATGGCGAATACATAAAAATAACAGACAAGAACCTTGTTATTCGTGAGTTAACAATAGAGTTTCGTGATTATTACGGTGATCTTGTTGATATGAACGGTATCGATAATTCGTTTGAGTTGGAGTTTTTAGCGTTAGGTATTGATTAATGGTTTTTGAATTCAATAAGAGGGATGAACTCACCGCCAAAGTTAAACAGTGCTTTAACGTTGTATTCCACCTTTCCTCTTTTTAAAGTTTGCTTTTGATAGTGGAAAAAGTGGTTTTCATCACTCTTTGCATACAGTCGGTCGGGTCTATCAGCTAAAAAACCGATCGCTACAATTTGAGACAGAGAAGGGTAAAGGGTGTCGTTTTCTTTATAGAAGTATTCGGCGGCTTCCATGATATCGGAGATCTCCTTAAACATTTCAGCGCGCGACATTGTAATACGTCACGGAAAAATTTTTCTCTTTCTTTGTTACCCCTATATATCGCAACTTCCTTAAATCCTTTTGTGTTGCCCACGGGGCTTTCAATTTTTGCCTTATTAATCACGATCAATCAAACTGAATATGTCGCCCACTATACCCACTTTGTCCTTTTCTTCAATATACCACATGCGATGTCCACGACTCCATGCGGCACCATTGGCTTTTAAGAATTTACGAACCGATGCACGGGTAGTTAACTTTAAGTTATGCCCTTCGAACTTGCGATGATAAACCGAGAGATCACGATTTACTTTAAAATAATAACGTGGTTGCATCTGATTACCGTAATCTCTTACAATTACATCCATGACATCAGATACCTTATATTGAGTGCATCGGACATGTTGCCAGAAATCGAGAATTTCTACATAAGCATCCTCTGTTTCCTCATAACGGAGTTGTCTAACAAGGAATTTAATATTATCGATAGGCTCAATGGCTTTCGCAATGTAAAACCGATCATCGACATGTCTAACGACTATTTGATGAGGTTTATCCATGAAATAACCGACACCCCGCATATCAGAATAAGTGGGTGAATTTCCTATTAATCTTCCATTGTGATGGATAGCATTTATAATTTCCAGCATTTCACCGATGGAAAAAGGAAGATCACCAACACGAACAGAGAAGATAATTCGACCATTGAACAGATAAGCCATGTTTGCTTTTATATTAGACACAGAAAATATTTTTCTTTCTTACACCTCTATATCGCAACTTCCTTAAATCAATTTGTGTTGCTCACGGGACTTTCATTTTTTGCACGAGCGAAAGACATGTAATATATCATCGTTAATAGAAGAGAGGATAATAGGTATCTTTGGTGGATCTCCGCATACGGAGAGACATAAAGTATCGAGATTTCCTTGTAAATAACACGATAATCAGTAAGATAGGCACTTAATAGGCACTAAAATAAGTATAATAGGCACCTGTTAGGCACCTTAGGCACCGTAGGCACCTTTTTCATCTTTTTTTTCACGCGCCAAAAAGTTGTGTCAAAAACACACAACTTTAAAAATCACACAAGAGATTAAAATAAAGTGCCTACTCTGCCTACAAGTGCCTAAAAGTGCCTAACCGCACCATATCAGTAATCCCCAAAGTGCCTAACAGATGCCTTACCGCACTATATCAATCACAAACGCGAAATTAACCCGGCGCTCCATACAGCACATTGTAGCTGTTTTAACACAAAAGCGGCGCCATATCAGCTCCATATATGCTACACATTAAATCCAAAAGAACATTTTATTATTTTTCGAAGGAATTCCGTTAGAATTTCACACAAATATTTCATTATTTCTTGTATAATTAAATACATATTTTTCATTAAATGCATACACATATTATTTCCATATCATTATACACGATAATGCGTAATATCACACATAGACAATGCCCGCGTTTTATCAGGAGGCGTGATATAATTTATCTAAGTTTAAAATCCACCTCAAATACAAGTGATTACGAGAGATAGAGGTAAAATACATCGGAGATACGAATACATTAAATTTCAGTAAGGGATACGTTAGTATTATATATGAAATACGCACATAAAAGACAAGAATAAAGGATAAAATACACATAAATTAACGTTAAATATGCAAGAAATATAGGTAAATTATAAACAAATTATAATTAAACTTAGCCGAGGGATAAAACGCGGGCATTGTCTATGTGTGCAGCGTTTGAATTCTGGGGCCTCAATCTCGGCAACCCAGCCGTGGTTCTCGGCATCGACCCGGCGGCGGCCGCGGCGGGCGCTCCGATCGCAAGGGAGGCGCTGGACGAGGCGTACAGGCGCACGATGCGAGGGATAGAGGATGTGTACGTGCGTGCGACACCCTGCCGCCCCGCGCGCTCCCTGCGCCGCGCTGCATAGGCATCCGCGCCGGCCGTGGCCGCCGTGACCGGCGTGACCGCGGAGGGCGGCGCGCGCAGGACAAGCGCACACCGCCCGACTCGATATCGATGGAGCAGCTTCGGGAGTGGACCGGGACGCTCCGGCACGCCGCCAATATCGGTGCGCGGCACACGCAGCTAAGCTGCGGGCTCGCGGCGCGCCGCAGCGGCTCGATTCGCGCCTGACGCCGGCGCCCCCGCGACGCCGCGCTGCCGACGCGCAGCGTACCGATTGCTTCTGTGTCCCACGGTGCTCGATGCGATGGCGCGGGCCGCCCCGGGCGTTCGCCTCGTCGGTATGCTCAGCAAGCTGGCCGTCGAGATTCCCAGCCGGGAGTGCACGCGCTGCAAGTGCCGCCTCCCGGAGGTCGCCTGGATGCAGCTGTGCGAATGCAGAAAGCACAACGACCGCGAATACTTGTACGTCCAAACCGCCGTCGGCCTGGAGGGCGAGGACGTAAGGAGCGTCCTGTACCCGGTGGACATGCGCGAGGACGGCTCAAACTCGGGCCTTGCCGGCCACACGGCAGCCCCCTCCCCGGCTCCTCGCCGATCGGCCGCGGTGACGCCGGCGCCCGGACCCTTGACATCTCCGGCGCGGGGTACCACGGCCAAGCGCCCCGCCGCGGGAGCTGCTGCTGCCGCCGCTGCCGCCGCGACGGCGGCGCCGGCGGTCGTCGCCAAGCGCTCCAGGTGTGCCTCCGGGGGGGCGCGCGGCCCGCAGCCTGGGGCCTCCTGTGGGCGCCGAGACGCTCCGCAGGAGCGAAGGAGGGCCGCGGCCCGCCAGCGAGTCCCGTTTGCCGGGAAGCCCCGCCGAACGGTGCGCGCCGCGCGCCGGACCGCGCCGCGCCGCGCTCCGCGCCCCGCCCGCCGCGAATCCTCAGCTGCCGGTGCGCGCGTCTGCTCGGGGGGTACAGGCAAACTGGAGCTTTGGGCGGCCCTTCCTCGACGCGCGCCGGGCTCGGCGCGCTGCTCACCTCGATCTCCGACGCGGCCGTCGACCTGGAACTCGCGTGCGGCCCCGTCCGGCCCCCCGCTCTTCCTCACGCTTACCGGCCTTGTTTCGCCCTCCCCCGTCCCCCCGCGACCGGGCCCCTCAGGAAGGAGGCGTGGGCGGCGCCAAACTTTTTCACGAGAGAAGCGCAGGAGCAGCACGCGTTTCTGCAGCGGCACTTTCCGCGAACGGCCGAGCTCGGCGAGATCGAGCGTACCACATCCAAAGGGGCGTACGCCCTCATCGTGCTCCTGGCTCGCAGGCTCGGCTTCCCAGATATCAATCCGTGCGCCCTGCCCTCCCCACAGCTGGCCCCGCCCCCCGCCTCCCCCCGACGAAAGCGGCTTGCAGAATACGGCAGCTCCGGAGCCTCGACTGGCACCCGAAGATGCGGTCCGACGCGGAGCTGATCCGGATCTTGTGCGCGTCCCCACCTTGCCTTGGACTGGTTCCTTAGCACGGCGCTCACCAAGTGTGCAGGCAGCAGGAGCTGCCGACGGCGCGACTGCAAGCACCGATCGAGTCCGATCAAGGCACGCCGTGCCCCACACCGAGCTCCCATTCGGGCGACGGCAGCCTGTAGAATCCATTCTCGCCCGAGTTTGCAGCGGAGAGCAAGCGGGAGGGGGGGGGGAGGGGGGGAGAGCGGGGGCGGGAGGAGGGCGCGGCCAACGGACGCGGGCCCTCGGCTTTCGAGTCCCAGATCTAGAGCCTCGGAGGGCGGGAGGGCGGTCCGGCCGCGGGGGGGTGGAGCGAGGGGGCGTGGAGAGGGGCGGGCCTTACGCCCGTGCGCGGCGTCTGAACCTTTCGGCAGGGCTGCGCGTCCCGCCTTTGCTCTGGTCGCCGGCATCCACGCCCCCGCGCGGGCTCGCGATTCTCGGTACGAGTTCAACGTTTGAATCGATCCTTGGGACCCTTGCCGCCCCCGACGTCGTCGCCTCGCGCGTTCCGCAGAGCGGCTGGCGCAGGCACGGTCGCGGGCCCGGGACTGCTACGGGTTCGAGTCCTTTGGCCCCGTCTGCTGGCGCGGAGAGACGATCTACGTGAGCGCAGCCGCGCGCTCGCCCCCCCCCCCCCCCCCCCCCTCCCCCCCGGAGCCCCTCCGAGCCTCGCTCCGTTCCGACGCCGCGCGCCAGCTCCCGCGCGGACTCGTGCCCGAGGGGGTGAGCTCCTCCGAGCTCCTCCGGCCCGCCAGAGCGCATGGCCGAGCTCCTCGGCGCCGGGCTGGGGCTCGAGCCGCGGCCCGTCGACCTGCTCGCCCTGCGCGCCATCGAGGCGGCATTTCTCGGGCTGGGCCACGGGCCCCCGCGCGTCGCCGAGGTGGCCTCCCGGGCAATGGCGCTGGAGCGGCGGGTCACGCTCAACTGCAACGCTCCCGGCGGCGGCGAGATCGACGAGCGCTTCATCCGCGAGCACAAGCGCGCCAAGGCTCGCCGCCGCTGCGATCTCCCGCCCGCGCGCGCGGCGGGCCGGTGATCTCACGTACCCTCTCGCGCCCGGCCCGCGCAGGGGAAGCTCGGTCCCTTTGTGAAGCCCCTCCCTCCGGGCTGCCTGCCGTCGGAGGAGCCGCTGCACGACTTTGTACCGGACCGCCGCACGCAGGCGTGCATCTCGCTCGGCGGCGAGATCGTGGCCGTCCACCTGGCCCGGCTCTTCAAGCAGGGGCACGGCATCGAGCGGGTCGCCGCCGCCATCGCGTGCGGCTCGGTGGCGTTTCCGTTTGCCACGCGCTCGAGCATCCGAAGGGACGCCGTTCTGGTGCGGCTCCCGGCCCCGCCGGGTCCCCGCTCTCCCCCTGGCGCCGGGCCCGCCGAGCCAACGGGGGCTCCCGCGGGGCCGGGCCGACCCGCAGGACGAGCTGCTCCTGACGTCGGCGCGCGAGGCGGCCGAGGCGGCGCTGCGGACGGGGACCCTCGACGTCATGCACGAGAAGCTGGCGGTCATCGAGGGGTACCTGAAAGCGCGCTCCAGGCCGAGCGCGGGCAGGCCCACGGCGAGGACGAGAGCGGGCGCGTCCCGAGCGGCGCCGAGCCCGCCCTCGACCGGCCCGCGCCAGCGGCGAGTCGCGACCGGGTTTCAGCGCCTGCAGGGAGCGCCCACCGTAAAGCCGGTACCCCGCTTCCCTCCCACCCCCCCCCCTACCCCGCCCCCCTCCGCGCGCCGGTGAGGCTCCTCCCGCGAGCAGGTACGCCTGAACCTGCAGTTTGGGGCGGATCCCCACGCGAACAGGTGGCTGCACCTGTTCAACTACTACCTCGCCGGCGTGCTCGAGTACCTCTTCCTGGCCCTCTGCGTCGCGAACCTGGGGGCGGCCTGCAGCATGGCGGAGATCGCCTTTAACCTGTTTGAGAGGCAGCCGTACAGCTACGGTCCGCCCTCTCGCATCCCCCCGCCCTCCCCCCCTCGCCGCGGTAGAGTCCCCAGCCTGATCATGGTGGGGCCCGGGGGCGCGCGCGCAGGATTCTGGGCGCTCCAGTGGATGAACGAGCCGGACAGGTGAGCGTGCCGGCCCGTGCCATGCGGCGCGGCTCCGCGACGTCACGGCGTGGCTCATGCCCCCCCAACGATCCGCTCCCCAGGCCGGCGTCGGCGCACCGCGACTGCAACGACGCGCGCGAGGCCTACGCCGCCCTCGTCTACTTTCACCCCGACGGCAACGCAAAGCGGCCGCTGCACCGCCTCCGCTTCCCCGCGCTCGGCATCGCCCTCGACCTGCGCCACGGAGACGTCGTCTTCATCCGGGTCCGCCGCTTCCGATCCGCCTCTTAGGCCCCGCCGGCTGCGGGCCCCGCCCCCCCGCGGCCGCTACGAGCACAACCGCACGCCCTCCCCCTCCCCAGCGCACCTAGCCTAACGGCGATGTTCAGGGGCACATCTTGGAGCACGGTGTCGTGGCCGACGGGGATACGGACGGAAGGTGCTCATCTGCAGGGCGCGGCGCCCCCTTAAGCCTTTTCGACGACGCGGCCGCTTCCTTCCAAAGTTCTTGCCCCTGCATTTCAGTGTTTTGCCTGACCCATCTTCTTGCCGCGCCACCAGGTACTGCATCGTGCTGACCCTCGGCAACAATCTCAAGGTGGACGCCAAGGTGGTCCCCGTGCGGAATGCACGGATGTAGTCTCGGGAGCTAGACGCCGTCTCTTTGTGAGCGAGCGAGCAAGCTCCCAAATGTATTGATCATGATAATAACGTTAACTTAGTACAAAGTAAGCCTGCTCCCGGGCTCGCTCGCAACCCGCTCCGGATCCGTTCCGTGCCGGCGCCGATATATAGCGGCGCCGGCGCCGTACGCATTCGCCTTGCGCGCGATTCGTATATCGCTAGGTTCGCATGCATATACATACGCACGTGCACCGAGCGCATTGCCAAGTTGGGCGTCGCCTAGGCCTGCTCAGATCTAGAGTGCTCCCGGCCCGCCACTCCACAGACCCAGCAGCGGGCCCGCGGCCGCGCAGAAATCGGCTCAGCGGCTCGGCGATATAAGATGTCAATCCTGCCGGCCGCAGTGCCGGGAGGTGCCGAGCCAGGGCCCGCTCTCTCGAAAACCGAGGCGCCGGCACGTACGCGTCTAGATCTGCATTCCGAGGCTCGAGCCACTGCATGCGTCCGACGCCGTGACGGCCAGCGCGTCGCCGAGTCGACGTCTGGCCACGGGTTGCACGGCCTCCCGCTGCTCACTCAGAGTCGACGTCCTGCACAAGCTGGCGCCAAGCTAGGACGATCACAAAAGGCAGACTTGACGAAGCCCGCCTGCGCATACCTTCGTGCTAGTACACCGGTACTAGTACTGGAACGGCCATGCGGCCCATGCCATGAACAGCACTGAAGGAAGAGTCTGAACCACCAGAGAAGAGGCCGCTGAGAATCCGTTTGGTCGGATAGCTCAGTGGTTAAGGTGTTGAATATGGGAAGTTTGGGTACCGTGCTTCGGATCTACGCGAGACCAGTTTCCAGAGACGCGGGCCCGCAGCGCTCAACTGCCGGCAGTTGAGCGGAACTTGAGTGTCGGGCCCTGAGGACAGGATCACTGGTACCCCACTGGCAATCAATCGGCATGAAAAAACCAAACTGACAGTAAAAAAAACCGAGACCGAATTGCTGGAATCGGGAGTCGGGGCTCGGGAGCTGCGACTCCGGGACGCACTCATCACTCTGCAAACACACCAAAACTCGGCGCCCGAGTCCCCGAGTGGGCGAACCTCGGGCGCGCCGGCCTCGGGCGCGAGCCGCCGCGAGCCCGGCGGCCGCGCGACTCGGGAGCTCGAGCCCTCGGATCCGGAGGACCGCGGCCCGCGGGTCGCGCGACGAGCTCGAGGTGGGGCGAGCTGGGGAAGCTCAACTGCTGGCAGTTGAGAGTGCCGAACATGCAGTACCCAGGTGCACCCAGCCCCCCATCGAGATATATCATAGTATCGCCCCGCCGCCGCCGGCCGGCCGGCGAGCTAGAATTTATATTTGTTTATAATAATTTTTTAATGGCATCTTAAAAACAATTCGAGACTCGGAGCTAATTATATAAAGAGTCGCCGTCCTCGCGATCGCGATCTCTTCCGGATTAAAAAATTTAAGAATGTTTCTGCGACCAGGAATTCGAGTGTGCAAATCGTTTAACCGTACCCCTCCTCCCTGACCGCCAAGCGGCCGCCAGTCATCCAATACTAGTACTAGTGGGGTGGGTACTAGAACGTCGGAGGGGAGATCTAGATTTTAGCTATAGAGGGCCGGGGGGAGAGGGGAAGAGGGAGGGGGGGGCCGGGGGGGGGGAGGGGGGGGGGGGCCGGGGGTATATCTGCACTTTTGGAGTATTGCAATACTTGGTCGACAGAATCAGTCGATCGACAGAATCAGTCGATCGACTGATTCTGCGCCAGAATCGGTCGACCGATTCTGTCGAATTTTATCGACTGACTCTGCGACAGAATCGGTCGACAAAATCAGTCGATCGACCAACTCTGTCGATCGACTGATTCTGCGCCAGAATCGGTCGACCGATTCTGTCGAATTTTATCGACTGACTCTGCGACAGAATCGGTCGACAAAATCAGTCGATCGACCAACTCTGTCGATCGACTGATTCTGCGCCAGAATCGGTCGACCGATTCTGTCGAATTTTATCGACAGACTCTGCGACAGAATCGGTCGACAAAATCTGTCGATACTTGATATATTAATATATATTGATATATCGCCAGGTTTGTCGATAAATTGATTAATATTCTTCATATTAAGATTAATGATTTGTATATTATCTTGTATAAATATTGAGCCAGTACTAGTGGAGGATCTCCGGGGGATCCAGCTGCAGGTCGCATGCACAGGCATAGGTCAGCTACACTATAGCCTATATAGCTATATATAGGCCCTGACGGCCCATGACTAGCTACAGGCGGGCCAGAACACATGTACATCTGGCATTGGCTTTTTGCATCTATATAAATTAGTTGATCTGCAGGCCACCTATTTTCACATATCGTGCGGGCCGCCTAATTCATGATCTGCATGCACACACCTATGCATACATGCTGTCACATCGCAAATATGATCCCTACTCTGGCCTAGCCCTGCCTAGTCCTGCAAATATAAACCCTACCCTGGCCCCGGATGCAGCCGCACGCACTCCAGCCCGACGCCGTCCGCTCGCGCGCGGCTTCAATAAGTCGTTCGTCCCTAGTTGCTAGGCAACAAAGGGCGAGTCAGAAGCTGGAGGATAACGGGTGAAGCGATGCGGCCCGCACCAGGTCGTTCTGCACCTCGCCGCCCTCGCTGCGCCATGCGCATCGCGGTGAGCGAGAGCTTAAATCGAATGGAAAGAGGAAAAGGCCGGCACGCAGGCGGCTATGCACCTCGGCGAGGAGAGGAGGCAGAAGATCAGCTTGCGATCGCTCCGCGTCCGCTGATGGCGAGAGCGACGCGCTCGCTGCGCTTGGAGAGTCAATCGAAAGAAAAGAAGCGTCCGCGCCGACGAACGACCGCACCTCGGCCCGAGCGGCCGAAAGCATGATCTCCGAGGCGCCCGGCAGCCCGCGACCGCGACCGCGAGGGCGAGGGCGAGGGCGAAGAGCTCGCTGCGCTCGGATCGAAAGAGAAGAAATATGCGCGACAGCAAACGACCGCACCTGCGCCCGAGCGGCCGCAAGCATGAACTCCGAGGCCGATCCCAGCAGCCACGGGCCACACGTCCGGAAAGCGGCACGCACTGCGCTGCGCACGCCGCCGGCGTTACAACAAGATCAAAGGGCGAGCAGTGGAGACAAGAGCGAGCACCTGGCCTGCGGAAGAAGGCGCCGGGCGAACTGGGCGGTGGTGTTCTGCTCGCGGGGACCAGTCACGCCCGCTCCCTGGCCCGCCAGCGAAATGAGGGATTGAATCAAAGGAGAGGAAACGAAAAGCACCTTGCTTCGCCTCCGCAGCCGCCGCCTACGTTCCGCGCGTGCCTGTCAGCGGCAGAACGCCCACTGGCGACAGCCGCGGGAGGAATGGACAAAAAAGGCAACAAGGAGGTCGACAGCGATGCGTTCGCGAGCGTTCGCGGCCGCAACCGGGCGCCAGCCACCCTGAAGCAGCGCTCTGCGTTTGAAATCAGGCGGGCGACAGGCGGCGAGAGGCGCCAGAGGATGCAAGAGAGGACCTTCGAGCATCGTTCGCGCTGGAAGCCGACGAAGTTCGCTGCGGCGGCAGCAAGTCCGTTCGACCTGGTTTGAAAAGCGGAATCAGAGACGCGGGCAGCGCTGCGAGACCCCGGAGGAGCCAACGAACCGAGCCGCTGTGAGAGTGAAGCGCGTCCGCGCGGCAGCCTTCAGTCGAGGCTGCAGCTGCTGGCAGCAAGGCACATGAAGGCGCTTCAAGGCAGCAAGTTTGGGGTACACGACTGTTGGGAAAAGCCTTATGAGGCCCACAGCGGCAGGGCCGCCGCGGCAGCCGCGCCGTAGTATAGCTTTCCGAAGCCGCCTGAAGCGATTGCCAACGGCTCGACCTGGCCCTCGGTCCGGAGCGCCTCCCGCTGCGGCACCTTCGCGCGTGCTCGCAGCACGCAGCGCGAGGCAGCTACAAGCACGTGAGCTTGTAATCATGGGTCCAGCTCCCCCCGTAGCGTCGTCCCTGCGCCGCGCCGATCCACAGCTAGATCGACGTCGACCAGCCTGGCAGCTGCAGGCCCGCAACCCCGCGCTGGGTGACTTCGCCGTGCTGGCCGGGCTCTTAAGCTTTGCGTGGCTTTCAGCTCACTTCAGCAGTATCTCTACCAGACAGCCCCGCGGTCGATTTGGAGGGTTGAGGTGCACACCGGCCGGCGGAGCTCTCTCACATGTTTCGGTTCATAGCGCGTCCCTCTAAGATGCTCACGCAGTGCCTCTGACTCTGGACTGGCCGGGCGCTGCGTGAGCGCGCGGACCGACGCAACCTCCCGATCGGCGGTCGCCTCGGGTGCGCCTACCAAGCACAGCATTTGGCCAGCGACGCGCGAGCGCGTAGCTGACGAGGCCCAGATCGCCAGGATGGGTGAGCCGCCTCGGATCGTCGCAGTTTGGGAGACATTCTTCTACACTGCCTAGGTGAACCGGCTGGGCCCGTGCGCGTCGCTGACAGGACGCGTACGCGTCGCTGACGGGGCGCGCCGGTAACACAGGATACCGGAAGACGCCGCGTGAAGCCCAGGGGCTGGGGTGCGGCGGGTGGCGACGCCGCTCGCGGGGCGGGGCGGATCCGGAGGCGCGGCAGGCGGCCGCGTGAATTCCAGGATAGGGCGGAGGCGCTTCCTGCGGCGCTGCAGCTCGCGGAGGCGGGCGGGCGGCCGGAGGCGCGGCGCGTGGCGGCGCGGCTCGCCGGGCGGGCAGAGGCGCGGCGGGCGGCCGCACGGCTCGCCAGGCGGGCCGGGGCGCGGCGGGTGGCGTCGGCGGCTCGCCGGGCGGGGCGGAGGCGCGGCAGGCGGCGGAGGCAGCTTGCCGGGCCGGGCGGAGGCGCGGCGGGCGGCCGCGAGGCTCCGCTGGGCGGGGCGGAGGCGCGGCGGGCGGCGGCGAGGCTCGCCAGGTGGGCCGGGGGCGCGGCGGGCGGCGGCGCGGCTCGCGGAGCGGGATGGATCCTCGCGGGCGGCGGCGAGGCTCGCCGGGCGGGGCAGACGCTCGGCGGGCGGCCGCGCGCCTCGCGGGCCGGGGCGGAGGCGCGGCGGGCGGCGGCGCGCCTCGCTGGGCGGGGCGGAGGCGCGGCGGGCGGCGGCGGCGGCTCGCGGGGCGGGATGGAGGCGCAGCAAGCGGCGTCGGCGGCTCGCCGGGCGGGGCGGAGGCGCGGCAGGCGGCGGAGGCAGCTCGCCGGGCCGGGCGGAGGCGCAGCGGGCGGCCGCGAGGCTCCGCTGGGCGGGGCGGAGGCGCGGCGGGCGGCGGAGGCGGCTCGCCGGGCGGGGCCGAGGCGCGGCGGGCGGCGGAGGCGGCTCGCGGACCGGGGCAGACGCTCGGCGGGCGGCCGCGCGGCTCGCCAGGCGGGCCGGGGGCGCGGCGGGCGGCGGCGCGGCTCGCCGGGCGGGCCGGGGGCGCGGAGGGCGGCGGCGCGGCTCGCCGGGCGAGACTGTGGCGCGGCGGGCGGCGGCGAGGCTCGCCAGGTGGGCCGGGGGCGCGGCGGGCGGCGGCGCGGCTCGCGAGGCGTGACGGAGGCGCGGCAGGAGGCGGAGGCAGCTCGCCGGGCCAGGCGGAGGCGCGGCGGGCGGCCGCGAGGCTCCGCTGGGCGGGGCGGAGGCGCGGCGGGCGGCCGCAAGGCTCGGCTGGGCGGGGCGGAGGCGCGGCGGGCGGCGGCGGCGGCTCGCGGGGCGGGACGGAGGCGCGGCGGGCGGCCGTGCGGCTCGCAAGGCGGGCCGGGGGCGCAGCAAGCGGCGTCGGCAGCTCCGAGGCTCGCCGGGCGGGGCGGAGGCGCGGCTCTCCGGGCGGGGCAGAGGTGCGGCGGGCGGGCCCTAGGCTCTCAGTGCTGGATTTGATTTTGAGGTCGGCGCAGGCCGCAAGCTAGCTCGTAGCGTGCCGTGCATTATTTTGCAGGGCAAGTCGCCATTATTTTTGGCGGGCATTTTGAGGCCTTCCCGCGCGCCAGGAAATGCGAATAGAAGCCCGGCAGCCGGTAATCACGTTGAGGCCCTATCTAACACGCTATCAAATGACTCGTATCCGTTGGCATCTGAGCTGGAAAGGCACGGGCGGACTCGGAATCGGCTCTCAAAATTGATCTCGGGAGAAACCCTATAAGGGAGTCGTTCTTCCCCGCCTCAATGCCCGGGAGCCCTGAGCTTCTCGTCAAATACTCTACAGATACACAGTGGGGCGCTGATATCATCTCCGGGTGCTTACATGTGCCAGGAACCCAGTATTCTTTTAATGGCAGCTAGAGACTCATGATCATGATCATGTGCAAAGAAGTGCGAAGTCGCCGCGCTGAGCATATGAGAACGGACGAGCTGACGAGAACTTCAGATTCGGATTCCCCATCCTCGAAATGGGCGGGGTGCAAATGTGGAGTCAGTCGCGGACCAAGATGACGGAGCGGCGTCAGGTCAAGCGAGCTCTCCGAGACTGTCAACTTGCCCCGAAGAGGCCTCGAGGACAGAAATCACCAAGGATAGCATCTTATCTGACAAGTTACATCCGGGCGATGAGACGCTTTTGGGGGTTCTTGACAGTGCTGGATTTGATTTTGAGGTCGGCGCAGGCCGCAAGCTAGCTCGTAGCGTGCCGTGCATTATTTTGCAGGGCAAGTCGCCATTATTTTTGGCGGGCATTTTGAGGCCTTCCCGCGCGCCAGGAAATGCGAATAGAAGCCCGGCAGCCGGTAATCACGTTGAGGCCCTATCTAACACGCTATCAAATGACTCGTATCCGTTGGCATCTGAGCTGGAAAGGCACGGGCGGACTCGGAATCGGCTCTCAAAATTGATCTCGGGAGAAACCCTATAAGGGAGTCGTTCTTCCCCGCCTCAATGCCCGGGAGCCCTGAGCTTCTCGTCAAATACTCTACAGATACACAGTGGGGCGCTGATATCATCTCCGGGTGCTTACATGTGACAGGAACCCAGTATTCTTTTAATGGCAGCTAGAGACTCATGATCATGATCATGTGCAAACAAGTGCGAAGTCGCCGCGCTGAGCATATGAGAACGGACGAGCTGACGAGAACTTCAGATTCGGATTCCCCATCCTCGAAATGGGCGGGGTGCAAATGTGGAGTCAGTCGCGGACTCCGGGACCAAGATGACGGAGCGGCGTCAGGTCAAGCGAGCTCTCCGAGACTGTCAACTTGCCCCGAAGAGGCCTCGAGGACAGAAATCACCTAGGATAGCATCTTATCTGACAAGTTACATCCGGGCGATGAGACGCTTTTGGGGGTTCTTGACAGTGCTGGATTTGATTTTGAGGTCGGCGCAGGCCGCAAGCTAGCTCGTAGCGTGCCGTGCATTATTTTGCAGGGCAAGTCGCCATTATTTTTGGCGGGCATTTTGAGGCCTTCCGCGCGCCAGGAAATGCGAATAGAAGCCCGGCAGCCGGTAATCACGTTGAGGCCCTATCTAACACGCTATCAAATGACTCGTATCCGTTGGCATCTGAGCTGGAAAGGCACGGGCGGACTCGGAATCGGCTCTCAAAATTGATCTCGGGAGAAACCCTATAAGGGAGTCGTTCTTCCCCGCCTCAATGCCCGGGAGCCCTGAGCTTCTCGTCAAATACTCTACAGATACACAGTGGGGCGCTGATATCATCTCCGGGTGCTTACATGTGACAGGAACCCAGTATTCTTTTAATGGCAGCTAGAGACTCATGATCATGATCATGTGCAAACAAGTGCGAAGTCGCCGCGCTGAGCATATGAGAACGGACGAGCTGACGAGAACTTCAGATTCGGATTCCCCATCCTCGAAATGGGCGGGGTGCAAATGTGGAGTCAGTCGCGGACTCCGGGACCAAGATGACGGAGCGGCGTCAGGTCAAGCGAGCTCTCCGAGACTGTCAACTTGCCCCGAAGAGGCCTCGAGGACAGAAATCACCTAGGATAGCATCTTATCTGACAAGTTACATCCGGGCGATGAGACGCTTTTGGGGGTTCTTGACAGTGCTGGATTTGATTTTGAGGTCGGCGCAGGCCGCAAGCTAGCTCGTAGCGTGCCGTGCATTATTTTGCAGGGCAAGTCGCCATTATTTTTGGCGGGCATTTTGAGGCCTTCCCGCGCGCCAGGAAATGCGAATAGAAGCCCGGCAGCCGGTAATCACGTTGAGGCCCTATCTAACACGCTATCAAATGACTCGTATCCGTTGGCATCTGAGCTGGAAAGGCACGGGCGGACTCGGAATCGGCTCTCAAAATTGATCTCGGGAGAAACCCTATAAGGGAGTCGTTCTTCCCCGCCTCAATGCCCGGGAGCCCTGAGCTTCTCGTCAAATACTCTACAGATACACAGTGGGGCGCTGATATCATCTCCGGGTGCTTACATGTGCCAGGAACCCAGTATTCTTTTAATGGCAGCTAGAGACTCATGATCATGATCATGTGCAAAGAAGTGCGAAGTCGCCGCGCTGAGCATATGAGAACGGACGAGCTGACGAGAACTTCAGATTCGGATTCCCCACCCTCGAAATGGGCGGGGTGCATATCCGATGATCTACGCAAGAGTACTACGGTACAGAGCGAGCATCTGCAGGCTTCCCCACGAGCCTCCGCCGCGCCACTCCTCCGCCCTGCCCCACGAGCCGCGCAGCCGGCCGCCGCGCCTGCGCACCGCCGCCCGCCGCCCCTCTCCCCGCCCGGCGAGTCGCGCCGCAGCGCGCCGCGCCTCCGGCCGCCCAGCGAGCCGCGCGCCGCCCGCCCGCCTCCGCCCGGCCCGGCGAGCTGCCTCCGCCGCCTGCCGCGCCTCGGCCCCGCCC
Organism: Cyanophora paradoxa; assembly: GCA_004431415.1. Taxonomy (NCBI): domain Eukaryota; class Glaucocystophyceae; order Cyanophorales; family Cyanophoraceae; genus Cyanophora; species Cyanophora paradoxa. The sequence continues at coordinate 41,604 of QPMI01000136.1, forward strand.
GGCGAGCCGCCGACGCCGCCCGCCGCGCCTCCGCCCCGCCCAGCGGAGCCTCGCGGCCGCCCGCTGCGCCTCTGCCCGGCCCGGCGAGCTGCCTCCGCCGCCTGCCGCGCCTCCGCCCCGCCCGGCGAGCCGCCGACGCCGCTTGCTGCGCCTCCATCCCGCCCCGCGAGCCGCCGCCGCCGCCCGCCACGCCTCCGCCCCGCCCAGCGAGGCGCGCCGCCGCCGCCGCGCCTCCGCCCCGGCCCGCGAGGCGCGCGGCCGCCCGCCGAGCGTCTGCCCCGCCCGGCGAGCCTCGCCGCCGCCCGCCGAGCGTCTGCCCCGGTCCGCGAGCCGCGCCGCCGCCCGCCGCGCCCCGGCCCACCTGGCGAGCCTCGCCGCCGCCCGCCGCGCCTCCGCCCCGCCCAGCGGAGCCTCGCGGCCGCCCGCCGCGCCTCCGCCCGGCCCGGCAAGCTGCCTCCGCCGCCTGCCGCGCCTCCGCCCGCCCGGCGAGCCGCCGACGCCACCCGCCGCGCCCCCGGCCCGCCTGGCGAGCCGTGCGGCCGCCCGCCGCGCCTCTGCCCCGCCCGGCGAGCCGCGCCGCCACGCGCCGCGCCTCCGGCCGCCCGCCCGCCTCCGCGAGCTGCAGCGCCGCAGGAAGCGCCTCCGCCCTATCCTGGAATTCACGCGGCCGCCTGCCGCGCCTCCGGATCCGCCCCGCCCCGCGAGCGGCGTCGCCACCCGCCGCACCCCAGCCCCTGGGCTTCACGCGGCGTCTTCCGGTATCCTGTGTTACCGGCGCGCCCCGTCAGCGACGCGTACGCGTCCTGTCAGCGACGCGCACGGGCCCAGCCGGTTCACCTAGGCAGTGTAGAAGAATGTCTCCCAAACTGCGACGATCCGAGGCGGCTCACCCATCCTGGCGATCTGGGCCTCGTCAGCTACGCGCTCGCGCGTCGCTGGCCAAATGCTGTGCTTGGTAGGCGCACCCGAGGCGACCGCCGATCGGGAGGTTGCGTCGGTCCGCGCGCTCACGCAGCGCCCGGCCAGTCCAGAGTCAGAGGCACTGCGTGAGCATCTTAGAGGGACGCGCTATGAACCGAAACATGTGAGAGAGCTCCGCCGGCCGGTGTGCACCTCAACCCTCCAAATCGACCGCGGGGCTGTCTGGTAGAGATACTGCGGATGTAAGTGAGCTGAAAGCCACGCAAAGCTTAAGAGCCCGGCCAGCACGGCGAAGTCACCCAGCGCGGGGTTGCGGGCCTGCAGCTGGTCGACGTCGATCTAGCTGTGGATCGGCGCGGCGCAGGGACGACGCTACGGGGGGAGCTGGACCCATGATTACAAGCTCACGTGCTTGTAGCTGCCTCGCGCTGCGTGCTGCGAGCACGCGCGAAGGTGCCGCAGCGGGAGGCGCTCCGGACCGAGGGCCAGGTCGAGCCGTTGGCAATCGCTTCAGGCGGCTTCGGAAAGCTATACTACGGCGCGGCTGCCGCGGCGGCCCTGCCGCTGTGGGCCTCATAAGGCTTTTCCCAACAGTCGTGTACCCCAAACTTGCTGCCTTGAAGCGCCTTCATGTGCCTTGCTGCCAGCAGCTGCAGCCTCGACTGAAGGCTGCCGCGCGGACGCGCTTCACTCTCACAGCGGCTCGGTTCGTTGGCTCCTCCGGGGTCTCGCAGCGCTGCCCGCGTCTCTGATTCCGCTTTTCAAACCAGGTCGAACGGACTTGCTGCCGCCGCAGCGAACTTCGTCGGCTTCCAGCGCGAACGATGCTCGAAGGTCCTCTCTTGCATCCTCTGGCGCCTCTCGCCGCCTGTCGCCCGCCTGATTTCAAACGCAGAGCGCTGCTTCAGGGTGGCTGGCGCCCGGTTGCGGCCGCGAACGCTCGCGAACGCATCGCTGTCGACCTCCTTGTTGCCTTTTTTGTCCATTCCTCCCGCGGCTGTCGCCAGTGGGCGTTCTGCCGCTGACAGGCACGCGCGGAACGTAGGCGGCGGCTGCGGAGGCGAAGCAAGGTGCTTTTCGTTTCCTCTCCTTTGATTCAATCCCTCATTTCGCTGGCGGGCCAGGGAGCGGGCGTGACTGGTCCCCGCGAGCAGAACACCACCGCCCAGTTCGCCCGGCGCCTTCTTCCGCAGGCCAGGTGCTCGCTCTTGTCTCCACTGCTCGCCCTTTGATCTTGTTGTAACGCCGGCGGCGTGCGCAGCGCAGCGCGTGCCGCTTTCCGGACGTGTGGCCCGGTGGCTGCTGGGATCGGCCTCGGAGTTCACGCTTGCGGCCGCTCGGGCGCAGGTGCGGTCGTTTGCTGTTGCGCATATTTCTTCTCTTTCGATCCGAGCGCAGCGAGCTCTTCGCCCTCGCCCTCGCCCTCGCGGTCGCGGTCGCGGGCTGCCGGGCGCCTCGGAGATCATGCTTTCGGCCGCTCGGGCCGAGGTGCGGTCGTTCGTCGGCGCGGACGCTTCTTTTCTTTCGATTGACTCTCCAAGCGCAGCGAGCGCGTCGCTCTCGCCATCAGCGGACGCGGAGCGATCGCAAGCTGATCTTCTGCCTCCTCTCCTCGCCGAGGTGCATAGCCGCCTGCGTGCCGGCCTTTTCCTCTTTCCATTCGATTTAAGCTCTCGCTCACCGCGATGCGCATGGCGCAGCGAGGGCGGCGAGGTGCAGAACGACCTGGTGCGGGCCGCATCGCTTCACCCGTTATCCTCCGGCTTATGACTCGCCCTTACTAGTTAATTACTAGTACTACATGTGAATCCCTAGTACCTCTCCCTTCAGCCTGCTCGTGCTAGGCCCCACGCTGCATGATTCAGTGTTGATGTGCTGCCTATAGCTAAATTTACAGTCCGCCGGTCTCTAGTTCTAGACTGCAGAGCAACCAGAGGCAGGTGGGCACAAGGCGCGCCCGGGGCCTGCTGGATTGCTGGAGCCGGGCAGGCGCCTGGCCTGGGCCCGAGAGAGTATATATTATATATATATCGATCAGGATTCAGGACCCCAGTATACGTACGCGTAGACAGCAGGCGCATGCAGCAGGCGAGGCCTAGGCCTAGGGCCAGGCCACAAATTATTGAGAATATATATAAAACTGGCTTATTATAATTAAGATATGGATCGGCAGATTAGGTTGAAAGTATAATAAAATAAAAACACCACAGATCGACAGACTCAGCGACAGAATCGGTCGACAAAATCAGTCGATCGACAGAATCAGTCGATCGACTGATTCTGCGACAGAATCGGTCGACCGATTCTGTCGAATTTTATCGACTGACTCTGCGACAGAATCGGTCGACAAAATCAGTCGATCGACCAACTCTGTCGATCGACTGATTCTGCGCCAGAATCGGTCGACCGAATCAGTCGAATTTTATCGACTGATTCTGCGACAGAATCGGTCGACAAAATCAGTCGATCGACAGAATCAGTCGATCGACTGATTCTGCGACAGAATCGGTCGACCGATTCTGTCGAGTTTTATCGACTGATTCTGTCGCAGATTCTGTCGAAGGTATTGCAATACTCCAAAAGTGCAGATATACGGGGGGGGGTTGGCGCTTTTTTTTCAAGCTCAAGAATTTTTTTGCAAGCTCAAGTGCCAGCAGTTGATCATGATCACATGCATGATGTCGATCATGATCACGAGCTCGAGCTCGAGATGGCTATAGTGCTAGCTAGAGCTAGATCTAGATCTAGCGCTAGCATATACATAAAGCTAGCTATATATATCAAGCACCTCAATATCAATTGCAAGCCATTGGGGCTAAGGTATTTTAAAAAGGGACTTTTGAGGGGGCGGCGCCGACGTCAGGCCCTAGCTATATAGGGGCTATATTGAAAATTTCAAAAGCCCGTTTGACTTTTGCAGCCCATGCATGGCCAGGAACTCAAAACAGCTGCAGGGTACTGCGCATCATGGCATACTCAGTGACTCGTACGATACCGCAGCCGGAACTTTAGAACTTGCGAACAACTCTCCGAGGTGCGCTGTTTTAGTGTACCCCTCTCGGCTCTACCCCCTCCCCCCTTTGGGATCCACCATGCGCCCGTGGGCCGACGGCACAACATGATCTTAAGAGGCATGGGGCGGCCCGCCGCCCGCCCCCCCGCCCCCCCCTCCCCCCCCCGTCCCCCCTCGTGCAGTACCCCCCGGCACCGCGCGCGGCCCGCCCGGCCCCCCCCCCCCCCCCCCCCCGATGGAGACATCGCGCGAGGCGCGCCGTGGCCCGCGGGCCGCAGGCGACACGCGAGGACTCGCAGGGGCGGCGCGCGAGAGGGACCGTTGCATTTTATTTTCCAACACTACGTACACGATCGAGTCGACGAGGGGGCCCGCAGGGCGCTATGTACACGATCGGGCGGCGGGAGGGGCCCTGCAGGCGCTACGTACACGATCGAGGCGACGGGAGGGGCGCACGGGCGCTATGTACACGATGAGGCGATGACCAGGTGCTCCTGGATGCCCTTAGAGGTAGTCCTCGTCGTCCGACTCGCCCTCCAGATCGTCGACGTGGACGACGCAGACCACGAAAAAGCCAAAGGCCTCGTAGGCGTTGGGGACAAAGGGAGACGCCACCGTGTACGTGGTGATCTCCCAGCCCTTGAGGGCGACGCGCGCGTCGGAGCAGACGGCCCGCGCGATCTGGTCCGCGGTCGGCACGTCGGCGCAGACAAAGGCGATGACGCGCTCTTTGAGGAGGTCGCGGACGTGGCCCGCGACCGCGGCGGCAGACGTGGGCGCGAGGGGGCCGTCGAGGTTCTGGACGGCCGCGCGCGGGACGACCGCGACGACCTCGCCCCAGTTCGCGACGAACGCGTCGTGGTACATGCCGTCGAGGGGAGCGTCGAGCGCGGCGGCCACCCCGGCGAGGCGCGCCGCGGTCGCGTCCACCGTCGTCGGCACGCCGCAGTCGAACAGCGAGACGGCAAAGGCGCGGCCCTTGGGGAGCTTGTCGTTGAGAACGCCCGCGACCGCCGAGTCCATCATGGCCTCGGGATCGTGCGCGCCAAAGGTCCGGAGGATGAGCGCGTCGAGCTCGGGGTCCGCGTCCGGGAGGCGCGCCAGAGCCGCGGCCCAGGCCGCGGTTGCGGCCTCGGGCGCGGGCGTGGTGGTCACCTCGGGCGCGGTCGTGGTCGCGGTGGCGTCGAAGCGGGTGGAAGACATGGTCGAGGTTGAAGTTTGTCGAGGTGCGAGTGTGGGGATTGCCTGCGCGGGGCACCCCTTTTATTCTGCCGAGCTGCGAGCAGGTCGCTTTCGTCCAATTCGGGCTCGGGGGGCGCCCTCTCGCACGACTCGGGCGCGGATGAATGCGGGATCGACTCGGCGCCCTTTTGCGCGTGCCGGGCGCGGATGAATGCTGGAAATGGGCGCGCCGTGTGCCTGGCGGAGGAGCTGCGGGCTCGACTCTCGGTCCGGGAAATGGGTGGCCCGGCCTTTCGTCGTGTCGCCCCGGCCGTCGGGGCGGGGGTACGGCGCGCTGCGGCGGGGGTACGGCGGCCCCGGCGCCGCCCCCTTAGGTGAGCGGACTGGACGCATCGTGGCCGGGGCCGGCGCGCGCGGCGCCGCGGGGAGCCGAGCCCGGTACCTTTCAATCCCATCCCTTTCTCTCCCGTACCCGCCCCTGCCCTCCTACCCCCCTGACCGCCATGCAGCCGCTGGGCGGACAGAGGTGGGAGACGGGACGGGGCGGCCGAGGGCGCTCCCCCGCGCAGGCCGCTGGGGCGGGGGTACGGCACGCAGGGCGGGGGGTACGGCGGCCCCGGCGCCACCCCCTTAGGTGAGCGGACTGGACGCATCGTGGCCGGGGCCGGCGCGCGCGGCGCCGCGGGGAGCCGAGCCCGGTACCTTTCAATCCCATCCCTTTCTCTCCCGTACCCGCCCCTGCCCTCCTACCCCCCTGACCGCCATGCAGCCGCTGGGCGGACAGAGGGGCGGGAAGGGACGGGGCGGCCGAGGGCGCTCCCCCGCGCAGGCCGCTGGGGCGGGGGTACGGTGCGCAGGGCGGGGGGTACGGCGGCCCCGGCGCCGCCCCCTTCGGTGAGCGGACTGGATGCATCGTGGCCGGGGCCGGCGCCCGCGGCGCCGCGGGGAGCCGAGCCCGGTACCTTTCAATCCCATCCCTTCTCTCCCGTACCCGCATCTGCCCTCCACCCCCTGACCGCCATGCAGCCGCTGGGCGGACAGAGGGGCGGGGCGGAACGGGGCGGCCGAGGGCGCTCCCCGCGCAGGCCGCTGGGGCGGGGGTACGGCGCGCTGCGGCGGGGGTACGGCGGCCCCGGCGCCGCCCCCTTAGGTGAGCGGTCTGGACGCATCGTGGCCAAGGCCGGCGCGCGCGGCGCCGGGGGAGCCGAGCCCGGTACCTTTTCAATCCCATCCCTTCTCTCCCGTACCCGCCCCTGCCCTCCTACCCCCCTGACCGCCATGCAGCCGCTGGGCGGACAGAGGTGGGAGACGGGACGGGGCGGCCGAGGGCGCTCCCCCGCGCAGGCCGCTGGGGCGGGGTACGGCACGCAGGGCGGGGTACGGTGGCCCCGGCGCCGCCCCTTAGGTGAGCGGACTGGATGCATCGTGGCCGGGGCCGGCGCGCGCGGCGCCGCGGGGAGCCGAGCCCGGTACCTTTCAATCCCATCCCTTCTCTCCCGTACCCGCCCCTGCCCTCCTACCCCCCTGACCGCCATGCAGCCGCTGGGCGGACAGAGGGGCGGGGCGGGACGGGGCGGCCGAGGGCGCTCCCCCGCGCAGGCCGCTGGGGCGGGGTACGACGCGCTGCGGCAGGGGGTACGGCGGCCCCGGCGCCGCCCCCCTTGGGTGAGCGGCCTGGATGCATCGTGGCCGGGGCCGGCGCGCGCGGCGCCGCAAGAGGGGCGAGCTCGGTACGCGTCCGCCCCACGCGCACACGCGCGCCGCCCCTCGCGCGCCCCTCTGGGCCCCTGGCGGGGCGCCCGGCGCGCCCCCACGCCAAGCCTCTCGCGGGCGGGACGATCGAGACGAGACCGCACTCGGTATTGATACAAGGCGCGCAACGCAGATCACGATCGGGGCGCGCGGGAAGAGGCCTAGGCGTGCGCGATGTGCACGTACGTCGACACGAAGGGAAAGGCAAAGGTCGCGTCCGCGCGGATCTTCTTGGCGAGGACCAGCTCGCGGGCGGTCGGGAGGATCGCGAGGGCCCCGGCGTAGAGGATCTCGTCGTTCTCCGGGTCGGCCGCGCCGCCGAGGGCGGCCCACGCGGTCTCCAGGCGCCGCTCGCTCTCGCGCAGCGAGCCGTCGGCGCCGGCGCACGCGAGCACCATCCTCTTGAGGCGCTGGACGTCGACGCGACCGCCGCCCGCCGCGCCGCCGACGGAGACGCGGGTCCCGTTGAGGTACGCGACCTTGTTCAGGAAGCGGTGCACCTTGCGGGACCTCCTCTCGGCGATCACGTTGGTGGCGCGGATCACCTCTGGTAGAAAGTCGTCCAGCATCTTGCGGAAAAAGGCGATGTCGTCCTGGGAGAGGCGATCCAGCAGCTCGGCGGGCGGGATCCGCAGGAGAGCCTTGGTGTCGTCGCGGAACGTGGAGGGACGATCGCAGCTGGAGTACAACGCTCTCGTAACGCAGTCGAAGTTGTCAAAGCTCGCATCGAAAAAGAGGTGGACGGCGCGGGCGCCGCGGAAGAGCGCCGAGTTGAAGGAGGCCAGCTGCACGTGCGCCATGGTCCACGGGTGAAGGATCGATCGGGGTCGAAGAGTGCGGGGCCGACGGGCGCAGAGGGCGGTCTAGGCGACCGCCCCGACCGATTCACCCAAAACGGTCGCCCGCCAGGCGTGTTTCGCACGACTCGGTCGCCTCCCAAGGGTACCCCCTCCCCCCTCCCACCCCCCGGCCCCCTCTTCCCCACCCCTCTTGGCCTCTACCCACCCTCGCACGCCGACCGCCATTGCAGCCGTCTCGCGAGCGCGCCGCGTGGGCGCGCCGCTTCACTTTCTACACGTCGGGCGGGGAGAGCCAGGCGGGGTCGACAAAGCGCGCGCAGAGGGCCCGCGGGAGGGACGGGTCGAGCCCCGCGGCGGCCTCGGCGAGCCTCGCCGCGTAGGCCTCGCGCCCGGCCTCGTACAGGCGCCTGTGCGCCGCCGCGAGCGGCACGATCTCGTGCCCCGTGTCGGCGCGGCAGAGGGGCACCGGAGCGGCGCGATCGGGAGGACGCAGCCGAGGCAGAAGACGTGCCCGCACCCGAGGCGCGTCGGGCGGCACGGGTGCTGGAGGCAGACGGCGCACACGGCGTCCTCGGCGAGCGCGGCGCGCGCGGCGGGGCGCCACAGGTTGCTCGCGCACGTCCAGGCGACGTGGGCGGCGCGGCCGACGGCCTCGTAGCGCGCGAGGGCCGCGGCGCTGCGCGTCGGGTCGCCTCCGGCGGGCGCCTCGACGATCTCGCTCACGATGTGGCTGGACTTGACTCCCAGCGCGAGCGGCGCGGCGATCACGTCCCGGGCGGCGTCGTACGCGTGCTCCTCAAAGTACTTCCACCTGCGGAGGTCGTAGGTGCGCCCGGCGTCGGCGGCCATCGCGTCGGCGTGGGGGTTACAAGGGGGTACAGAGGGCGCAGGGGGCCCACTCGGCCTCCTAGGACCCCGCAAGGAGCCATTTATTCGTTCCCCCCACCGGCGGCGCCCCTACCCCCTCTCTCTTCCCCCTCCCTCCCCCCCCCCTTTCCCGCCTCCCCTCTACCCCCTTTCCTCCCCCCGCCTCTGTACCTGTGCGGGTTCCAATCCGCCGGCCCCGAGTTCCGGCCCCCCGGACCGAATCAAACGACTCGGCGGCCCGTCCGCGCGGGGCGCCGCCCCCAACATATAAAGGACAGCGCCCAAGGGGACAGACGCAAGTACCTTTCGACACGATGAAGCGTCCGGCGGACCCGGACGCCGCGGCGGCCGGCATCGCGCCGCCCCGGCCCCTCGACGTGGCGATCAAGACCGAGGCCGGCGTGGCGATCAAGATCGAGGGCGGGGCGCGCCCTCGGGCGCCCGCGACGGCGCCCGACCCCGAAGGCGACGCGGCGATGGAGGACGTCAAGCCCGCGACCGCGACCTCGGCCGCGGCGCCCTCGGGCGCGCCCCTCCCCTCCCCCGCCGCGAGCCAGATCGTGCGGACCACGGTCCTCGTCAAGAGCAACCCGCGCAAGGGCGCCGCGCGCGACGCGATCTTTGCCGTCCCCTGGCAGCCCGCCGACGTGGAGAGGCTCGCCTCGCCCGGCCCCCGCCGCGCCGTCGTCCAGATCTCGCCCCAGATCGTCGTGCAGCACGCGAGCGGCGCCCGGCGCACCCTCCGCGCCTTCAACGTCTTCGACTTTGACGTCCCCACCATCCGGTTCCCCGCCGAGCTCGAGGACGCCTCGCTCGGCGCGGAGCAGGTGAAGAATGCGAAAAAGTCGCACCTCGCAGGGGTGCTGGGGCGCTGCGAGAACCTCGCGCAGTACTGGACCCAGGTCCCCGAGATCAGGGACGTGGCGCGCCTCGCGGTCGAGTTTTCGCGGGCCCTCGCCGCCCGGGGCGTCCCCGTGCTCGTCGTCTTCTCGGGACTAAAGGGCTTTCACGTCTACGTGCGCCACGCGGAGCTGGTCGCCGCGATCGAGGGCCCCGGCGCCGAGGTCTACTCAAAGGAAGAGGCCGACGCGTGGTGGGCGGCCGTGGTCGGCGAGCTGAGGCGCCTGCGCGGCGAGCGGGCGGCGCAGCTGCGCGACCCGACCGTCCCGCGCGAGGACAAGCTCCGGATCCGGCGCTCCATGTGGGCCAAGGCCACGCGCGCCGCCGGCCCCCGGCGCGTGCTCGGCATGCTCAAGTCGGGGCGCTGGGAGGGCCTGGACGTCTTTGAGCGCGTCATCGCGCCGTTTGCGGAGGAGCACGGGATCGGGCCCCTGGCGCGCTCGCTGGTGGAGGAGGGCATCATGGACCTCGCGCCGTTTCGCGTCAACAGCGGCTGCCGCTCCGACGAGCACCGCCACGGCTGGACCTCGTTCTTCCCCGTCGTCGTGCCGCCCGAGGCCGTCGACGACGAGGCGATCGCGGCGTCGATCGGGATTCACGCCACGCAGCCCGACCCGGCCCTCGTCTCGTGGAACAGCGACGAGTGGCGCTGGATAGGCGAGCTCGCGCGGGACGCCGCCCCCAAGTACGCCCTCGCCCCCGAGGTCGGCGCGCCGCAGCAGCCGCCGTCGTCCAAGCGCCCCCGCACCCGCCCCCGGCGGCCTCTGCCGACGCTCGACGGCGAGGCGCGCGAGGGGGAGGAGGGGGCGGAGGAGGGCGAGGCGGGCGAGGCCGACGCGACAGAGGCCGCGGCGTACATCGACGAGCGCGTGGTGGCGCGCCTCGGCCTCTTGGCGTGCGGGAGGGCCCGCGACGAGGGCTGGGAGGCGGCCCGGGCGGCCCTGCGCGCGCCGTTTCTCGGGCACTTTGTCTCGCCGCCCGGCGCGCGGGACACATAGTAAAATGCGGAGTTTTAACCCTCGGCTTATCTTAATTGATTTTGTTGATATATCTCGTATATTCTATTTCAATCAATCGATAATCTGTGTATATCTTATCGAATATTCATTTATTTCGATTATTTTGTATTCTTTTCGATATTTTATCGTAAATTTCTCTTATTTTCCGATTAGTCTTACTGAGTCTATCGATAATCTGTATATATTTCCGAATAATATAACTGAATCTCAATTAGATCTTGCCTCTGGTTAAAACTCCGCATTTTACTATGTGTGATTGGTCTAAAAGTTAATTGATTTAATCGATATTATATTCATGTACTTTCTCGATTAAATTTAATTAAATTTAATTCATTTAATCGGAAATATATCGCTAAACTCGATTAAGATCCATAAATGATTCATTTGTTTATATTAACAAATCGATCTCTTATTGAATTCAATCGTAATTATACATGAAACTTATATGATTTTATCATTGTTTTGTTGAGTCTAAGGGGGGACCCTTAGGTTTTTTGAAATAATTGGGTGTGACAGGTGTGACAGGTCTATCCAAAACTTTTGATAGTTCATTTTTAGGTTATTGAAAAGTTTGGGATAGACCTGTCACACCTGTCACACAAACCATTTTCAGTAAGATCCTCTTTTATAATGAAAACTCAGTAACAATATGAAAGAAGTTTATCTATGTAATTCTACTTAAATAAACAAATGAAATAATCGAGTGTGACAGGTGTGACAGGTCCATCCCAAACTTTTGAGAGTTCATTTTAGTGCTATAGAAAACTTTGGGATAGACCTGTCACACCTGTCACACAAACCATATTCAGTAAGGACCTCATATATTGTTAAAATCTCAGTGTTAGTTGGTGTAGTTGATTCAAATAATGCATTTTATACTCTGATTCATTGTTATTTCCTGTGAAATTTGAGTCAACTCAACCCACTTAGTCAACCCTTGCATTGAATTCGTAACAAAATCCATATACTATCGATTAATATGAGTCAACCTTGAGTCCACTTTAATAATAGGGGGAATCTTGGGGAGATGTTGGGTTTTAGTGTAATGAAATCGAATAGTATTCGAAATACTTGACATTGCTTAATGTAGGGTGCATTCATATTTCGGCTACATTATACAGTAGAATGTCTATTGTAAACAATGTCCGGAATCCGGAAAATAATCATTGTAGAAAGCTATTGTAATAAAAAAGATAAATTACCCTGTTTATCATTATAGAAACCCATTAAAACGGGAATCTATCATGTTTATGTCTCTCAGTCTTCTCAAATGTGAGGAAATTCATTGTTTTATCGATCTCATCTGCAACTGATTGTGTTTTATGCTGAGCTTCTTTACCACAACTGAATATATCAATTGCTAACATGCCTTCATTGGAATAACAATGAGCTGTGCAATGGCTTTCATCTAATAGCAGAACCAATGCAAAACCAGGAGGTGATACTTTGCCATCAAATATCTCACAGTGTTTATGAACAATCCTAATACCTTGTCTCAATATAGCTTGTTCAAGGGTTCCCATAATCCAATTACCTAGGAAGCTAACATGCTCATGTCCTGTTGCAATAGCTGATTTAGCCTTGTAATCAAGCATAACATGAAAGCCTCTGTATTGAGTCTCCATTAAGAATACCTTAGAAAAATTAATTAAACCTAATCGAACCTAATGCAAACATCCCTATATTCTACAGTGATTGATGAAGTAGCCCTTTTCCTATAAGCCTGAGAATGTTTTTTGTTGCATTCCCTACACCCTGATCCCTTCACATGATTAAAGGGATATGTCAGGATCACCTTGTTACACTGCAAACATCTAACAGATACTTTCTCTTGAGCTTTGATGTAATGTGTCTCACTGTAATCGAATTTATCTTTACCATGGACTGTCATAGCAGCATCTATAAACTTTTTCGTTTTACTATCCATACTCTATATATAATCAACATTCTTATGGAGCAGTATCCTGCCCAAAAATGGGGAAATATCGATTTGTCCCATAGTATTCAGCATAGGTATTCTGCTTTGCAATAAAATCGGTTCTCTCTGCAAACATCACACACTTGTAGATACCAAACTTGGTGGCTCTCACTAAGAACTGATAGTCTTCCAAACCGAAATTGACTCCATGATAAGCAATTCCGAAATTATCATATGGGGTGATCACTACTGCAAAGTTGGGAGTTCCACCTTCAACTTGGCATACAGCATAAACATCTGGTGGGATATCCACAACAACCTTGTAGTGATCACCAATCTCAACAAGAGAGTCTACTACTGCTGTTTGTTCATTCACAACAATGGGAATATCTTGATTATATAGGGGCATTCATGCTGGGGACATAGGTTCGAATTCTTGTGTTGGGATCAATGGGATTGGGTTGATCATTCACAAATAAAGGCGCTCCAACAGCCCCACCAACCCTAAGACCATCACCAATATAAGCTCCCCCCGATTTGCAGTTAATAGCTCCCGACCTAGATTCAAAAGAATAAGTAGACAGAGGATCTCCATAGCTATCTGGGTCTCCATAATGAGCAGAAAAGTTTGCATTTGTGACAAGTAGCTTAGTTGTCTTAACTATTCCATTATTTTTATCACATCTGAGTTCCTGTAATCTCAGCTTGTGGGTGGAACCAAATGTATTCATTGTAGGTTGGACCTCTGTGGATTGGAGACCCTCAACATCATCAAAAGTAGCATGCTGCAGAACATGGTTTGCTGGTGCAGCTAATGAAAGCTGAGGTGTAATAATTCGTTCAAGTGGGGGTTGCTCAGCCATTTTACATTAAAGGGATATATCTTTTATGGGGTTGGGTCATCAATAATATCTGGTTCCGAATAAAACCCTGTAACTGAAAGAGTATCAGGAGTTACACCTCTAAGAGCTGATACAGCGGCTATATCTGTTCTCAAACCGATAAGAGTTATAGTATATAACCCAATATCTGTAACAAACAAGTCAAAGGTGAAATTATTATTATAAACACAGTAGCCATAACCGAAATGATTATATCCCTGAACATTGAAATAGTATTTATGACCTACTTGATTGTTGTTGGCTCTACAAAGGGAAAGCATTGCAGATGGAATCGCAAGACCTCTCAGTACTCTTTTGGTTCCTTCAATTAATTCCGAGTTTTCAAGAGTAACAGTATATCCAATGTAAAATTGAATTAATGGCTGCTGTGCGACAGGAGTATATAATCGAATTCGTTGGGGGTCTTCAACATTCTGTTCAAGAGTATCTGGGACATCATTATACGAAATTGAGGATGAAAGCTGACCTGAAACTCTGCAACCTCCACCAATAAAAGCTCCTCCTGATCTCACAGTAACAGCAGCAGAATTCTTATCGAAATCAAGGGCTTTCAGATCAACACTGTAAGCATCTGGACCTCCATTAGTAGGTTGGAAGAAGTTAGCATTGGTGACAAGAAGTCGAGTTGTTTTCACCACACCTGAATTCTTATCAGCTCTCAGCTCTTTAACTCGAATAATCGAATTTTTATCAAAGGAGTTACCATTGGAGTTGGGTCTCTCTGTGGATTCTAAACCACGAACCTCATCATTTACTTCATGCTGGCGAAAATGCATTGCAGGGGATCCAAGGGAATATATAGGCAGTTGAACTCGATTATATTCACCCATGGCTTCTTTTACTAAGAAGGAAAGAAAAATAAACTACCATCAAGCCAAAGTGATTAAATTCGATCCAAGGGATTGGTAAACAGTTGAAAGAACTTGCAGGTTGGATGTCATTGCTTTAATGTTGTTATCACACTCATTGTATTTAGCAACAGGGTCACCATATGCAGCTTGAGCAAGGACATTAACCAAGAGGTTTTTATACTCATTTACAACTGGTGAGAGCTTGTTAGTTTGCTGAATCGTTTTTTCAACTGTTTGTAATGCGTTTACAAGGGTGATTGTATCAAAAGAAAGCGCAACTGGCTCAGTAGAATAGGTGGTTCCACCAAGAGGATAGGTCGCCATTTATTATACTTTGACATTTTTAATTTGGTCTATTTGATCCTGTAGATCTTTGCATTTTTGGGACAACTCCTTCACAGCTTCAATGAGAACTGGAATTAAACCTGTGTATTCAAGAGAAAGGTAACCATCTTCTTTTGTGACACTTACAATTTCTGGTATTACCTTTTCTACATCTTGCGCAATTAAACCTAATTTTGTTCCGTCTTTTTCACTCCCAATTCGTTTAAAACTCACTCCTTCTAATTTTTCGATTGCTGAAAGAGCGCCGGTTATCTTTTTAATATCTGTTTTGTATCTTCTGTCACTTCCTTGTGTTAAATAATTGTTTATCCACATCCGCCCGTTATGATCGATCCAACAAATATCAGAATCTAATTCATTTCGAAATCTTATTGGATAAGTTCCTCTTCCTTTAAAATACGTGGTGCTATTATTCGTAAAATAGATACGATTATATCCATCATTAGAGTTAAACCAAAGATCCAATGCTCCTGTTAAGATATTTGGTTTACTATAAACATTATTCCAATGAATATAGCCGGTGTGACCACCATAACTATTTCCTACCCAAATTTTCATGTAACTTATACCCATAATGTTAACTCTTCCAATCTTTGGTCTAATACGAATAGTCAAAAATCGATTACCAAGATGTATAGGAACATTATTTAAACCACTGTGGTTACTATCAGGATTTGTGCTGTATGGTTGATAACTATTCACTGATGTAATAAAAACCTCATTCCCTTGTCGATTCACTCCCCAAATTTCAAAAATTCGTGAGTTAGTCCAAGGTAGATAAGTTAAAAACGCTGTTCCTTTGAGATATCCTTCTGGAATATCGAAGTCTATCCAAGCGGTTGAAGTTTGATCATCCGTTTGAATATTATGAACACATGAACCATAATTATAATATGGATCCCATGCTGCACTCCACGCCCATGCCCAATCGTTATAAGAACATCTATTAAATTCAATTCCTCCTTTTGATGAATCCGATGTGTGAAACTTTGGGACATCATTACCATTTATTTGGAGTTTGGTAGTAGCATTAATAGTGGGTGCTGTAATAGTGTTTTTCACCCAAAAGTTACCATTGTTATAAGACTTTAATATTGCTCCATCTGCTGAGTCTCTGAATTCAATTGAGACACTTTCACTATTAGGTTTCCCTCGTATATATGTGCAATCTCCATTACCAAACCAAATTCGTTCTACTGCATCTGTTGATTTTAACCATGTATTTGTAGCCCATGTTGCCGTTCCTGGGAGGTCTGCGGCTGTAATTAGAGCGGGACGACTATAAATATTATCCCAAGAGATCATACCAACCTCATTATCCGTTGCTCTTTGTCTACTCCAACCAAAAACTCCTGTGAGATGAATGCGACCTTTTCGACCTTGAACATAAATATACTTGTAAAACTCGCAATTAATTGATACAAACAAGATAGTATTATTTGTCCCATCATGATTTACTGACTGTATTCCTTGATAATCGTTTACACGTTTTAAGAAATGCTGATTGTTATTGAGAGTCTGACCATAGATATCAAAATATCTGCCATTAAACCAAGGCATATGCTGAATATAAAATGATTTCATACCTGTGGGGACAGTCCACCTCATAAAACAACCGCTACAATCTTCATCATTTTGTGGTGTTGTATAACATCCTGTTTGTCCTGTTCTTGGTGACCAATTCAAATTCCAATTATTTGCGCTTCTATCTGTTGATACTACATCTAATTGATCGAAATCATATCCTTTTGGAATTGTGTTTCCACCAATTTGTAGATTAGTAGCGTTTACAGTTCCATTAACTGTCCCACCTGTAAGAGGTAAATAATTTCCAAGAGCTGCTGTTAACTCTGCATCTGTTGTATAATTATTTAGAGTCGTTCCCAATTCACTTTCTGTTACATAGCTGCTTAAATCTGCTGTTGTAAGATACCCTTTATTGGTTAGGTAATCATCTGTGACCACACCTGAAAGGGTTGTATTGTGTAAGTTTTTTGCTGCCATCCTCTGATTGACTTCTAAGGCTCCACCTGATGTCGTTTTTATCCATGCAATCTCACATTTCCCATGATCATCTGTGGGTTGTCCCGCAACGGGAAGATAGTTTACAACTTTCTCCCTTGTGAATACTATTTTAGGTCTTGCTCCATCATATGCGCTTTGATCTGTTACGTTAATTTGAATAGCTGCTGAAAAATCCGCTACTTGTCCTATTTCTCCTGGGTGATAATTCGTAACATAGATACTGGGGAAAGTATCGTTTACTCCTACATTGAAATCGCCACTATACACTCCATTTACGATTGGATCCCTGGGTAATCTTACTGCAAGAGTTCCCACCATCGGTGTGCCTGTTTCACCTGTAAATGAACCATTGAGACTAACATAATGATCATTCAAAAATAGCCTTTCAGGTGTATTAATTGATTGGTAAAGTGTGACTCCATTAAAAACGTTTCCGATTGCATTCAATTGGGCAAAAACTGGCTGTTCGTCTATTTCGCTCCATGGGTGCCTGTGGTTGCTATTTGTAATCTCTGAATAATCATGAGTGTGTGAATCTGGTGGGAAGGTTAATGGCGGATTTGTGATATGCTCCCATAAATGAGTATGGGCGAAATCTGTTATTTGATCTTTTGTGTGAGTGTGTGCGAAATCTGTTATTTGATCTTTTGTGTGAGTATGTGCGAAATCTGTTATTTGATCTTTTGTGTGAGTATGTGCGAAATCTGTTATTTGATCTTTGGTGTGTGTATGGGCGAAATCTGTGATTTGATCTTTTGTGTGAGTATGGGCGAAATCCGTAATATCTGCTTTTGTGTGTTTTTGTTTTGCTAACCAATCTAAAACAACATTCGATGTTGGATGATGTGGTAGAGTTGCATTTTTGGTAACTGTGAGATTTTCAATAAATATATTGCTCGAATTAATTTTAAGATCTTCATTATTCAATATGGGCTGCGTATTTGGAAATCCATACAATAATTGTATATAATATCTAACCGCGTTCTTTTCTTCAATAGATAACGCACGATTGAAAACGATAATTTCGGCAAGATCTCCATTAGCAACAGAAGAACCAAATGATGCAAAATTAGAAGGTGGAAGAAAATCACCCGATGATGTTCCAATATCAATACCACCCATTCCTACGACAATTTGCTCTGAGGAAACAGTGAAATCCCAATAATTCCACGAATTATAAATATATGATGCATCGAATAATGGAGGAGTTGCATTTTCTATATCGTTTTGAATTTGTAGTGAAACACCAAACTTTTGATTTTTACAACCATATCCAATCCAATTTTGATAAGAACTATCCCTTATACTCAACATATAAGAAGGGTTTGTTGTATTGATCCTACCTATAAAGAATAATGTAAGACCTAATGACCAATCTATTGAAACACTATTCCTATAAGCCATGTTTAATTCTTTCCCAATCGAAATTTGATTGTTTAGGGTTGCATTCAAATAATAATAAACAGTTTCCCAATTCGAATAATTTGTTAGATATGGTATCTGTGTAGTAACTCTGTTATATATCTGACCTTGATAATATATCAACTGACCATGTTGACCTGATGCTTTCCATGCAAATATACAATTTGGAATAATTGGGGCTGGATCAATGACAGTAGTAACAGCATAGTAAGGTCTATAAAGTATTTGTATAGTATTTTGTGTTCCAATTGTTATATTTCGATACACTGTAAGATTACTTGTGTAAATATCCTCTGCCCATAGTTTTCTTGTCCAAATGTTACTTGCCCATAGGTTACTTGTGAAAATGTTACTTGTATAAAGGTTACTGGTGTAGATATTGGAAGTGACTGTAAGGTTTGTGTCATTTTTGATCACAAAAAGAGAAAGAATATTTGTGAGTTCACCTTCATCAATATATCCTTGATCTTCTAGATAATCCTCTGTGACCACTCTCGAAATATTTTCATTGTGTATGTTTTTTGCTGCCATCCTCTGATTGGCTTCCAGAACCCCACCATAATCTGTTTTAATCCATGCAAGCTCTGCCCTTCCATAATTATCATTTGCAGTTCCCACTATGGGAATGTAGGAATACTTATCTCGACTGAAAACTATCATTGGTCTTGAGCCATCTAAACTGCTTACATCTGCTACATGAACCTGTATAGCAGAGTTGTAATTTTGGTAGGTTGCTGGGTCTGTTGGGACTCTGAATGTATCTGTGGGAATGTCAGCCTCCATGTAGCTTGACACAAAGATATTTGGTATGGTTGCTCCTGGTGGTGGTGGGGTTTCAAAAGAGCCTGGTAATGTCCTAATATGAAGTGGTCCTCTCATAGCTGAATTTGCAAGTGTCCCATTCACATGTACATAGTGTTCATTCAAAAAGATTCTTTCTGGGACATTACAAGTCTGATAAAGAGAAACCCCCAAGTTATCAAGAGGCTCTACCTTTGCGAATTCTGGTTGGTCATTGATCTCATCCCAGGTGTGTTCATGGTTGCTTGCTGCAAACTTATCTGGAATCCCATCAATATCACCCCAATCATGCCTGTGGTCTTCTGGTGGGTATTTCTGTGGTTTGCCTAAGATCTCATCCCAGTCATGATTGTGATCCTCTGGGGGATACTTTGCAGGTTTATTATTAATTTGTTCATAATCAGGAAAGAACTCCCAGATCTCAGGTCGAAATCCATCTGGTAGTAATTCCTCATGGGGTTCATAAGGTTGCTCATAATCAACAGCTGGTGGATCATGCCCATCTGGCAAATACTCCTCATCAGGTTCATAGTTCTGCTCATACTCAAACTCTTGTGGATCTAAGCCATCTGGTAGTATCTCCTCCTCATTGGGGTCAAATTGATCATACTCATACTCTTGTGGGTCAAAACCATCTGGTAAATACTCTTCCTCATCTGGAACGAATTGATATTCATCAAGCTCTAATATATCGACTTCAGGAGGTAAATACTGCTCATCTATTTGCTTTCTGGGTTCAATTATAGGTTTATTGCGAACTTGCTCCCAACTAACAATATGCTGCCCAAAAGCAACTGTCTCATCTGCTGTGTACTCTCTGCCTGGTTGCTTTTTCGGTGTTAAATCCGGTGGATCCCATGGAAGAGGGAAGGGAACTGGGACAGGTCCATAATACTCAAAGATCTCTCTTATGGTCTTCTCACTTACAAGCTTCTCACCATTTGCATACACATTGCTGCCATGGATATTTCGCCATTGCCTGGTTCGAATTCCAAGGTCTTTCACATTGCTATACAAAGGCAAAAGGTGCCTATCCATTTCAACAAGATCAGGATGTAAATGGATTGCTACTGGCTGACTGGGGCTACTGTTGATTGTAATTGATGGCTTTTTTTGATGGACATCTTTTGGAGTAAAGAACCCAAAAGGCTCATTCCTCGCAAAGTCATATGTTATATCCTTGGGATAGACATCATTTGTGTAGGAGACCTGATTTGTGTTGGCAATGGGACCCACTTGCAATACTTGGGGGACCTCAGCTTTTGCAGTGCTGCCCTCATTGTAAATTCGCAAACCTGTGTTCTGTTTGCCCTGCTCATCTTGAACATTGAAAATCAATCGACCACTATCAAACCTAGAAGGTATATCTGGGTGAGTGCCACTGGTTTTGAGTTTCCTAGGTCTCCTTCTTGTTGCTTTGATCTCTGCCACTTGGTTTGCTTTCACATTACCCAAGCTAAAAGCTACACTGACTTCCTCCTTATCTGGATCGGTTTGATTCACAGATAAAGCATGCTCCCTTGATTGAGTCTTGGATGAATTATCGGAACTGTGGTCAATCGAAACTGAACCCTTTACTTTAATATTATCAAAGTTCACATGCTTGGTGCTGCTTGCATTATCATCTTGAATGGTTTCTAGATTGGGTGGGTAATTGAAGCTCATGGCTTTTACTATATGGATTTATAAAATTCCTGATAAGTAAAAGATGCCTCAGAAAATCGTTTTAAGTCTTTCTGGCGGGGGTGCAAGGGGCATTATCATAACCAGGCTGCTAAAAGAAATCGAAAATCGAACTGGCAGGAGAATAATCGATCTTGTGGATCTTGTGAGTGGAACTTCCACTGGTGGGATCATTGCAATAGGTTTGAATATAAGGCATCCTGATAAACCAGGTGAACCTAAACTGACAGCAAACGATTTACACAATATTTACCTAACTCAACTGCCCTTGATTTTCGCAAATCCTCGAAATATAATCGAAAATGCCCTTTTTAATACAAAGTATGATGTGGGACCCTTGGAGACTGCAATCAATTCAGTTACTGGTGAATCACTAATACAGGATTCCCTAAAGGACATTGTGATCACATCCTTTGATACTCAGAATATGAAACCAATATTTATCACAAATGACAACAATTACAACTTTATGCCTTGTAAGATTGCTGCTAGGGCTACTTCTGCTGCTCCTACATATTTCTCTCCTGTAAGCATTGTTGATTTCAATCGGGGAGTATATGTCTGTCTAATTGATGGTGCCATTTCGGGAAACAATAATCCCAGTGTGTGTGGTTACAGCCATGCAAAGAAAATTTACAGTGATGATGATGATATTATAGTAATAAGTATATCTTGTGGAGAGGTGGACCCACATTTAGAGTCTGATTATGTGGGTTATGCTTATGAGACTGTCAACAGCTGGGGCATTCTCTCATGGATTGCCTCAACAGATGGAAGCCCATTGATTAACATGCTCATGGCTGCAAGTGAGCTTTCTGCCCTTGATAAGATGGAGGAGTTGTTACCCTACAACTATGATCAGGATTATGGGAGATACTATAGGCTATCAGTCCCACTTCCAAATCATATAGTAAGCTCCCTGGATGACACTTCTAAAATCCCAGACATGCTTGCATTCACTGAAACATACATTGCAGCAAACAATGATATGATTAATAAGCTTTGCAGCATTCTAGTAGCAAACTATGAATTAAAGAACCCTTCAAAGGCTTACATATCATCCACTCTCACTACATCACCTCCTTTGGATGCAAATTGGTATCAGCTTGCAGATGATGCCTTCACTGCCTCATCCTCTGTGACAGGTAAAGAGCCTTTCATGGCTAGACCTTCAGCATTTGGCTGGGAAGCTGGAGCCTATGCTCCTGAGCAGATATGGGAAACCCCCACTGAATACCTTCAAGTTGCTTTCCCATATACTTTCGAACTCTCCTCTGTTATTGCCTATGGTTCAGGGGACACCAATGCTTTTATTAAGACTTTCAATGTGGCAACATCCACTGATGGGATCAACTGGTCTTTTATTCGATCAGATGGGCAGAACAAAATATATGTATGTGAGAACATTAACAATGCTCACAACTCAGGTGATGTTGCTTTATTGAGTGGATTTCCTCTCAGCATCAAGGATGCTTTTTACATAGGTTTTTCTCTCAGAATCAAGTATATTCGCATTTATCCCCTTGTGTATGTGAATGCTCCCACAATGAGAGTGGACTTTACAGGTGCCTTTATTCGATAAACTCCAACTGAAAAGAATTGTCGATTCCATTCATATCAATCAGTTCACCAAAGTAATCTTTAAACTCCACAGTGAGTTCCCTTATCACCAGGTTTCTGTCATTTATCTGAATGAATTCGGCATGCTCACCACTATGGTAAACATAGCCGCCTATATCTTTACTCAATTGCAGTCTAAGGATTGCCCCCTGGTTATGTGGTTGCGATTTCGGGATTATATTGTGTCTGCTGGCAAAGGGGACAGCTCTTTAATATGCATGTACAGATACTGCTCAGCATTCATATCAGACATCTTCCTGCTGTCAAAATAATATTGCAAGGGCTTAGATGAGAGTCTGGGTCCCGAAAAGGTGGTTCCCCATGCTGGGTGATCAGGTGTAATAGGTTTGCCATCATACTTTAACAGGTTCTCAGGTCGATAGGGTGATCCACCAACAGGAGGAGTGCTATAATACCCATTGGTGTATTCAGTAGAACTCACACCCAAAAGCTTCCCTATTCTCTGGTTGCTTGCAATAAAACGAAACTCATGGTTACTGTAAAACTCCACTTTATAGGTAGTTGGGTTATAGAATATCTTGAACTCAAAAGCTACTGTTTTGCCTGCAATGGTTTGGAAGCTTGAATAGTTCAGCCCATAATTATAGGGATGTGTGACCCAAAATGACCCTGGTTAATGTAGCCACTGGGAAGGGGATACACTTTCTGTGTGATGATTTCATTGTATGAACCATCTTGGTAGTTAAACTGAACTGTTAAATGATCAGTCCCCACACTGTTATAGATACTGTTTGGAATCTCTGCATATAGAACCCTGCATTCTCTTGGTCTCTCTACTGGAGTTGTGAGAGTGACCCTGTAAGAGTTTTCATTTTGTCCTTGGCTTCTATCCCTGCTATCAATATTAACAAGTCGATTCATTTTAATATATAAATATAGATAAAAGAAGAATGCCTGTGGATTACATCGAGGTTAGCTCATTTAATACAATCTCTGGTGATGGTCCCACATCAAGCTTTGTGGCTAGACTCCCAAGTTCTTATGAGAATGTGAGGGCTGTGAGACTGGTATCAGCCGAATTTTATAACAGCATCCCTATGGTGAGTGGTGAAACCAAAGTTGGAGATGTGACAGTTGACAATGCATTTAGCATTTATTATTCTGAACAAACTCCTGGAGCTGGAAGCTCAGGAATTCCAACAGTTCGCCCAGCTGCTGACTATGAACAATGGAAACAATTCATTATAAGTCGAAACACCCCATCCAAAGCCACCAACAACTGGTGAATGTAATTAACTCTAAATTCGAAGGCAGAAATCCCAACCATCCATTCGCTGCAAATGGGATGAATCACTGAAACGAATTATATTCCACTCAGCAGTACCATTTTACTTGGCTTTCTCAGTAGCTGTGAACCCAAGCCAACAAACAATCCAAAAGCTATTGAGTTCAGCTAGACTGCTTGGTCTTGATCCTGGAAGATATGGCAATTCCTCAATCCAATCACAAGTTTATGATGCTCTCACTGATGGAATCTTTACTGGTGGTCGAGTGAATGGCATTATATCTTCTTTTGAGCCTGAGAAGACCAGGGACAGTGTTTTGTTTGTGAGAGTAAAGGAGCTGGGTGATCTGGTGCAATGTGGGGATGGTCTTCTGACTGGTTACTTTCACAAAATAGTGGTCCCTGACAAAGATTATGGTGAGCATGTTGTTTACAATTCAACAGAGGCTCACCCACTTTACAAATACTATAATAAAAAGGTTGGATTATCCACTTTCTCGGTTGATATTGTTAATGCTGTAAATGAACCAATTGATTTTGAGGGTCAACCTGTTCATCTGACCTTTGAAATTCGCTATGGTGATGAGCCAGCAGGAGACCCAGTTTATGAATACTTTAAGATGCGAATGTCACAGCTTCACCCTTCCTATCCAGTTATTACAAACTTCGCATAAATTAAGGATCATTGGTAGATTTTTTATGTTGCAGTATAATAAAAGAGAATATAATGGATATCACTTCCACTCTTCAAAGACTTTCGCTGAAAGAAGCCCTAACAACCCCAGAAGAGGCGAAAGCCTTTTTCCTGGATAACTCCCTTATGCTTGGTCTCGAATCCAAGTCTAAGCCAGTTCTAGTTGTTGTGAATCCCAGCAATACTTTTGAGAATAATGTTGGAAATCGCATTTCCTTCAAGCTACCTCGCTACAATTTCTGTGGAAAACTCGAACTTGCTTTCGACCTACCAGAAATCACTTTTGCTGGTGAAGATCTAGTTCGCAATGGATACACTCGCCCAGTTGGTGCTTTAGTTCAGCGACTTGAAATTACCTATGGATCTTACACCTACCACATTCCTTCTGATTTCCTTGCTCATTTCCCCTGGTCTATTATTCGGAGGATCAACTAGCTAAAAAGAAACGCTCAATGGCATGGTTCATGGAATCCCTGCTCATGGAACCAACCGACTTGGTGGCTCATTTTTCGTTGAAATCCCAGTGCCTTGGCTAAATCACTACCTTCCCCTTGGTGCTTTATCTGGTGAAATGGTTGTTACTGTTTGGTTTAAGGATGCTGGAAAGGGTTATGTTGAAACTTCCTATGGTGGTCGCTCTCTCCCTGTTGTTGGTGGGACAGCTGCTGATAAGACAGAAGATGATGGTCTTGGTGATACTGCTAATGCTACACTTGCCCATGTTGGTCAAAACATCACCACTTTCAGTCTTGGTGCAACAACCCCTGCTATTTCAATTACTTCTCCTCGCCTTTACATGCATGCTATTAATGTTTCTGATGAGCTTTTCGCTACTGTAATTGAAAAAGTAAAGACTACTGGCATGGCTATTCCCTCCCTTGATATTGGATTTGTAGATGCCATTGCTTTCCCTGCCAAGGGCAATGCCCAGCCCAATCGAATTAACCTCTCTCAAATCTCAGGTCTTGTCTATGCTCTGCTTGTTTCAGTTCGTGATTATGAGACTGTTGACAAATCCAATGGCTCCCACAGTGTTCTTAAGACCTATGCCAACTCCAAAGAGATAACATTCACTGTGGAAATAAATGGTCAGCGACTTTTTGCCACTGAGCCAATTTCCCTACTCAAAGGTGCTGAGCTAATTGCTGATGCATTCAAATGCTCTAACATGGATAAGGTTGCTGATCGCTATGTCCTTTCGGGTATGAGTTTCTGCCTTAATGGAGAAAATGCGATTCGAAATATCGCTCAAAGTGGCTTTGTCGACCTGACAAATTCCTCATCTTCATTCCTCACACTCTACATGCCCACAGATAAGACAATCAATGTTCAAGTTCGCGCTTTAATGCATAGTTTCCTCATTATAGACGGTTCAGGTGTTCGTAGAATCAATTTATAGACCATATTCAGTCTCCCTGCATTATTTTTATCTGTCTTTATTTAGGAAGATCTACAACAATGCAAGATTTAGAAGAGTTTAATGTTTCTGAAATGATTAAAGGTGTTTTCAGAGCCATTTTTATAGGCAAAAGTTGTACGGGAAAAAGCGAATGTGTAAAGTATTGGTTAAAGCAATTACATGATGCCAAAGTTATTGATGTTGTCCTAGTTGTGAGTGGGACCAGCTTTAATCATTTCTGGAGAGAGGTTGCAACAGTAGAACTTGGTAAATGGGATGCTGGTTACATTTCAAAGCTTTTGGATGAAAGGCAGGAGAAAATCGAAAAAGGTGAACCTGTGAACCACATGTGTGTTGTTTTAGATGATTTAATTGATAATGAGATAATTGATTTAACAAGAGACAAGGTGGTGTCATCTCTGTACAGTAGGGGCAGACATTCGAAAATATCCATTATCTGCATTACACAGAAACTCAGAAAAGTCTCTTCCACTATTCGAGTTAATTCTGATTATGCTGTTTTCCTGAGTGCTGCTAATCGCAAAGAACTTGAAGCCATAGAGGAAGAATACAATATAATGCGAAACAAGGAGGACTTTTACAAAATGTTTGAAGAATATGTCCACTCCTATCAGTATATCGTTTGGTCCTCTGCTGGCTACTCAGTTAAATACTTTGTAGATAAAGCTGAGCTTGTCAAAGACTTCCCATTTCCTCGCTTCCACAGAAAGCCAAAAAAGAAAGAAGATGAACTGAAACCACCAGAGAAAGAGGAAGCCCCAAAGAAGTGAAAAGCCAAGTCCATAGCAATAAATTGATGCGATATAAACGCGGTTTATAAAATTATCTCTCATTCTAATAAAGATACAATGCCTCCCAAACGAAAAATAGGGATCCCAGCTGGGGCTGTTGGCTATTCAGGTGGTGGAAACAATGGATCTATTAACACTGAACCAATGCAATTCAATGGTATGAACGAAATCAAACCCTCACAACCCCAAGAAGACCCCCTAAATGCTGCCTATGAGGAATCAGTCGATGACAAAGCCCCACAAAGTTCAACTGCTGACCAACTGAACATTTCCCTGAGACAGCAAAGATGAAGTCTGTTGCTGAGGGTGCCAGGCGAATTATTGGGGCTGCTGATGACAAAGGTTTAGGCTTGCAAGATCTTTCACTGGCTCGCAAAGGTGAGGGTCTTAGTAAGGAATCAGACAAGGTAATTCAGTCTATGGCTGGTGAAGTCACATACAAGACTGCTCCCACTCAAAATATTCATCGAATTCCCAAGGCTCAATGGGATGAGATGACTGCTAAACTCAAAGATCTGGAAGTCAAATCAAGTGCCTTGGAGCAGTATGTTACTGAGAAGAAAGAGAGAGCCAAGCTAAAGGAGATGCTTCGAAAGGAAGTTTATAAAATGGGAATCACTGGTGTCCCAGATAAACAGTTTATTGCTAAGAAAGAGAACCAAATCGATGAGCAGGCAGTAGATGAAATGAAAACAAAAACCCAAAAGGGAACCATTGAACCTGGTGCCACCAAAGCTGAAGTAGAAAAGGGAGTTGCCCCAACAGTATATAAAAGACGAGTTTGGCTTTAATTATCTCTGTTTTATTAGAGATATGGACATAATACGAAAGTTCTTCGAGATGTTCAGTCTGCATGTGGTGAGCAATTGCCACAGTGGATGTTGTGAGACAACAGTGGAGTTTGAGATGTCAGATAATGAGGATAATGCCTCAGAAGCAAGAGAGAGAAGGAGATCAACAGTTTCTGTGGAGTCAATGCCAGCAGACCCCACAGAGTATACATATGAGCAACAGGAGTATCCAAGGAGAAGTTCTTTGCCAGGCGAAAACGTTTTCTCAGCAAATATTAATGGAGGATACAATTAGTTTGATCGAGTTTACCAGTGATGAGCCTTTAACTGAGGGTGCTATTAGACACATTCTAGCAAAGCAGAAACGATATAGAGAGGACCCAGAATATAGAGAGTATAAAAAGCAGCAAGCCCTGGCATCCTATTATCGCAGAAAAGCCCAAAAAGAGGAGCAGAGACCCAGAGGAAGACCGATTAAATATTATTTGCCAACTGATAGTAGCAATGGAACCCCAGGTCTATAAGATAATTGAGAAAAAGCGGTCTCAGTATGCCACTGAGGCAGCTATAAAAATATATACAAAGGAATTGGCTTTATACTTTAAGAGGAAGTAGAACGACTCATTAATTTGTTATAGAGTCGTTTTCTTGTGGCAGTGTTTGAATGAGTTTTTTTGTTAATTGTGGAGAGGTAGTTTGGGTCAATTATCATGCCCAATACATCTCTCTCTACTTTCTGTCGAAATTCCTTGTTTCGCTTATTATCAGCCTGACCAATGTTTATTCCTGTCGAGTGGAGACCACTCTCTACAATAGCATCAACTAATCCTTTATGATCTTTCCAGAGGGTATCTTTTTCAATCTTTTCGGCTAGAATTCCTTTGGCAATTTGAGCAGCCATTGTTGTTCTCTTATTAATATATCTGATAAATCTTTAAGTCAGTTTATACAATCATTTTTTGTTGATGAAAGGTTGTCAGGCAGAAAAACGTTTGTCAGGCAGAAAACACATCGAGTTTCACAAACGTTTCAAAATTCTCAATGTCATTGCTTGGATCAACAATGAAATTTGTATTATAGAAAAGTTTTCTAAAAAGGTGCCTGACAATGCCTGACATACTATATTAGTGCCTGACAACTATTTTAAAGTGCCTGACAAACCATTTATGGTAACAGTATAGGAATTATCTCTGTTACCAAAAAATGACAACGCATAAACTACTTAAGGAAATCAAGCATATTGAAATCTGACAAAACATTTTTCTCGGTTATAGTTAAGAGATACCCAAATGGATACTGATCAAACTGTAACTGAGAGCAAAAGTTTTGAAAAGATCTCTTCTGCAATGAAGAAAAAGATCTCAAACCAAATTTATTATAATAAAAGATATGAAGAGGATGAGGAATATCGTGAAATTCGCCGCAAAAGGGCATTGGCCTATTACTACTATAAAAAGCAACTCACATTTGACCCAAATTTCCAGAAGGTCGACCTGTAGGTCGTCCTCGGAAATACTGAAATGCCGGTTCATTATTTTTGTGTGGGGAATTCATAAAAAAACTGATACACTACTACCAATTATCGATATAACTGGAAGCCAACCCAAAAGGACTTAAAGGTTTGGCAACAAAAAATGACAAGGATTTTCAGATAAAATATTTTATCTGCTTAATATAGAAACGTTCAAGAAAGATGTTTAGCTCAAAGAAACCCAACAATCTCGATATCACTCTTGTTGAAAAAGTATCTCGCCCTACTCTTAAGTATTTAATCGATAATTTCGAGGGTTTGAGTTATAGACCTGATGTGGATTCTACTGCTACTTTGACTCTCCTGAAGAAATACATGAAAAACTTGCATTCAAATGGAACCATTCAAGTTAAATACTATCAATGCAAACACCATACTGGGAGATATTTCACTACTCTCTCACACATCAAAAACAAAAAAGCAAGCATGCAGAGTATGCCTCGGGAATTTAGACACACCTTAGCAAGGGATTTGTATTATGATATTGATATGAAAAATGCTCATCCATCGATACTCGTCCAGTATTGCCAAAAAAATGACATAAACTGTGATTTCCTTGCTGAGTTTGTTGCCAATCGAGATAAAATCGTTAGTGATTTAAGCAAAAAGTGTGATCTTACTCGTGAAGAAATTAAGTGCGCCTTCTTATCTGTGATTAACGGAGGAGGAGGCATTGAGTGTCCCGATTTACACAAAGAAATGGCTTTTAAAAAGGTTAAACAAGAAATTGGTGGTATTCATGCTTCTATTGCTGAATTAAAAGAAAATACCAACTTCCTTGCTATTTGCAAGCGAAAGAAGGGCTACAATGTGTTAGGTTCCACTGTTAACATGGTTCTTTGTCAGATCGAGAATATTGCTCTTATGGCTTTGTGTGAGTATTTAACCTCCATCAAACTCACTGTTGGTGTTCTTGTATTTGATGGCTGCATGATTGAAAAGTCACCTAATCTATCACTGGAAAAACTTACTGATATTCTCAAAGATGCAGAGAACTATATCCAGCAGTCCACAGGATACAAATTAGGCTTAGTTGTTAAGCCTATGGATCAGGGTTTCGAGCTTCCAGATGAAGCTTCTCTGAAAGCAAACGATTTTCGAATTTGCTCTACAGACTATGAGGCTGCTACTCTGTTTGCTGAAGATATCAAAAATGATGTCAAGCAATCCAATGGTCGTATATTTGTCAAAACAGATGAGAATCTTTGGACTGAGGAAACCAATCAAGTGGAAAATATGCTTTTAAAGAAGTGCCTTCAAGCAAAGATCTATCATGAGGGTCTGACAGGTCTAACAGAGTATACCGCAAATATAACAGGCGCTCAAAAAGTAATCAAAGCTACAAAAGCTCTTCTGCCAAATGATAGTGAGTTTGTGAATAATGTCCTTTGGTCTTCATCTCTTGGAAAATTGTGTTATAAAAATGGTGTGTATGATTTCGAAACCAAAAAGCTTACTCCTTGGGCAGAGTGTCAAAACGTCTATTCCACTACTAGAATTGAAAGAGATTTACTTGTAGATGATCGAGGATATGTAGTCAAGCCGTCAGAAGAGCATATAAAAATCCTCTACGAAAACATACTTGAACCTGTGTTTGGAGCAGATGCAATTAATACTGCTCTCGAATTTACAGCAAGAGCAATGGCAGGCAAAGTAGAGGATAAACAATGGGGACTATCATCAGGTGAGCGCAATTGTGGAAAAGGAGTTTATGTCAATCTTAATGAGAACACTTGGGGGAGTGGTTATGTAAACACTATTGGAGGAGAATCTTTCCTGATGGACAAACATTCAGATTCTGATGAGGCTAAAAAGCTAAAATGGATGAAACCATGTGAATTTCGCCGTTTAACATTTACCCAAGAAATGAAGTTTGATGTATCAAATCCAAGTATCAAGATAAATGGAAATATGATAAAAAAGAAAGAATCTGGTGGTGATATTCAATGCATTCGAATTCTCTATGGAAATGAGCAAAATATAAGACTCCAAAGTAGGCTCTGGATGATCATGAATGATATGCCCCCTGTTTCTCCATCTGATACACTTGAGACTCTTGTTTTCTTTCAGCATCCCCACAAGTTTGTGGATCAGAAAACAATGGATGAAATGAAACTCCCATGTTACAGATTGGCTTCTGAAGATATTAAAAGTGATCTGCTTAAACGCCCTGAAATCATTCATGCTTTCCAATGGTCAGTATTCCAAGCATACAAATCCCACAAAGTCCAGATATGTGGCAAGGTGGCAAATGATACTGCTGCTTTCAGAGAGGATGCAGGTGATGAAATTCAAATACTAAAAAGCAGATTTGAATTTACAGGAAATCCTTCTGATTCTCTGTCAAGCAAAACTGTAGATGAGGAGTTAAAAGCTTTGAAACTCAATATGTCTGCAAGCAGGGTTAAGAGAGTAATGGAGATGTTGGGAGCCAAATATGACAAATATGCAGTGAGAAAGGCAACTTCAAAAGTATATGATAGAGGTTACAAGTGTGTAAAACTGATTTCGGAAAATACAACAGAGTTTATTGATGAGGATGATGATGATTGTTAAAAAGCTGTCAGGCACTGTCAGGCACTGTCAGGCACTGTCAGGCACCTTTCTATTTAACTTTTATAAGTTCATGGTTTCATTGTTTTTGCGAACACTGACTTGCAAAAAGTGACAGAGTTTCTTAATGTTAGCTGAATCAGCTGCCTGACAATCGAATTCTGCCTGAGGATTTAAAACAAATACATTCTTATAATAGTAAACAGTACAAAATGGCAAGCTGGACTACCAGAATGAGTTCAATGATTGAGAACAAACATTTCGATAAAGATGATTTGAAGGATATACCAGCTCTTATAGACAAAATCATCAAATGCCAAAGCAAATGTGATGGGTATCAAATGTCACAGCTTTCCTCCAAAGATATTGATTGTTTGCGATTACAAACAGAGAAAAACTTAATTAACGCCCTTAAACAGTATCACAAAAACCCAAATGTATGGACAAAAAATGGATCACATAATCCAATGCATTACAAAGCCAAATTGCGAAAGAAACTAGAAAATCGCGTTCAGAACATCTCAGAATAAAATATTTATTGAGAGTAGGAACAAGTTAGGAACTATGCCCCGAATTAGCAACAGACTCATTAGAGAGAAGAAATGGGAACTTATGGGATTACTGGGAACACTGTATGCAGCCCATGAAATCACAGAGGCTGAATATGACCGGGAAATCGGATTTATTTCAAGGGGCAGACCCACTTTAGCAAAATTAACCAGAAAAGCCAATAACCTCTATGATAAAGTTGAAACTCTTGATGAACTCGATCGCCTGAGGCAAATAGAACCAGAGGCAGAAGATGGAACAGCCATGAATGAATTATATCGCTGGCTCACATACAGAGCCAGAAGGGAAGTTGTGGTAGATGTGATTGAATATTTAGATAGAATTGCAACCTCTCTACCAAAACGTTTAAGAGATAGTCTGGATCAATTCAGGGCAATCAAAGTTCGCTTGTCGTTTATCTGCAAGTTCGTAAAAGTCAGCAATCCACAGGTTTGGATATCGAAATACATTTACAGCGATTATTTTGTATTAACCAAATCGAGAAATATTCGAACTGAGCTGAATAAAGCAGCCCAAATGTGTCAGGAACAGATGAATGTTGTTGATAGCTATCGATTGGAGAGAATCGAAATGCTAAGAGTTGCTATTATGAGTTATGCCCCAACTGGTGGCTGCTATGTTAAAACACCAGAATCAATTGCAGCCAAGAGAGCCACAGTGAATATTCGAAATATTGATGATTCTTGCTTTGAAAATGCCATTTTGGCATGGATCCATAGGAAAGATGTAAATTCCCACAAGAGAAGTGAGCTTACACAATATCGCAAATGGAAATACTCACCAACCACATACAATCCTTTGGCTCTCAATTTCGACAATATCCCATTCCCTGTTCCTTGTGATGCTGAAATCATTGATAAATTCGAATCTCAAAATGCAGGCATCAGCATAAACATATTTGGAATGGATGGAGATGTTATATATCCCCTACATCAATCCAGCAACCCAGGCAGAAAGCAAAAGATTAATCTAATGCTCATTCATGATGATGAAGGGAATGGTCACTATATTACTATCATGTCCCTTTCAAGACTTCTCAGAGTTGCCCTTGATAAAACCAAGGATCAAAAGTTACACTACTGTGATACATGCTTATCTCGATTCAGGTCTGAGGCTAAACTCACTGCTCATGTGGACTCAAACAGATGCATTGATTGGAGACTCTCAAAGGGAATCACCCCTAAGCCTGACACCACAATAGAGTTTGGACTGAAAAACCTCAGGAAAACTGTCTGGCTTCCTGTTGTGGTTTACTGCAAGATTGAACATAGAAGCATCCCCATTGATGCATCGAAATCCAAGAGGGAAGTCTCAGCAGTCAACATTAGAATAGTCACTGGGGCAGATGTTCAGGAGTTTCGATTTGAGGGTCAGGATCCAATGGGAGGTCTGTTTGAATGCTTGGAGTCCAAAGCAAGAGAGCTAATCGATTTCCTGTTCACCAATATTCCCATGAATGAACTCACAGATGAGCAAAAGGCTGTTTACAGGGCTACTAAACACTGTTACCTTTGCAGTGAGAGGTTCACCAAAGAGAACTTCAAATGCAGGGATCATGATCACCACACAGGTCATTATATTGCTCCTGCATGCAGAAACTGCAATCTCCATAGGAGAATCTCAAAGCAAACCAAAGTTGCAGTTGTTGTTGACCAAATGGATGACTGTGGGACATTCATTTTCAGAAAAATAGCAGGCATGGGTGATAAAAAGCGAATCGAAATCCTTTCGAAAAACTTTGATCAATACCTTTCATTGCAATGGGGTCTTTACAAGTTCATTGATGCAAGTAATTTTATGGACTTTGGGGCTGCTGATGTAGATGAGTTAATGAGCAAATTCCAGGCTTTTAGAAGGCTTTCACACTCAGTATATGGACTTGACCCAGTTCATTATGTATCTGCACCTGGATTATCTTGGGATGCTATGCTTAGGACCACCAAGGCAAAAATAGAGCTTATAAGTGATGTAGAGCAATACGAATTTGTTGAGAGGGGAATCAGGGGTGGCTTTGCAACAATGCCTTGTAGGTATGCTGAGGCTGATGGTGAGAACTCCCATATAATGCTGTTTGATGCTAACAACTTGTATGGCTACTGTTTGAGTCAGCCAATCCCAGTTGGTGATTTTAGATGGGAGACCGAATTCAACCCACAAGATAACAGATCCAGTTTCCTGGAAGTTGATCTGGATTACCCAATTAGGCTGTTTCTAGATCACAGTGATTTCCCCCTAATCATTAACAAGAAAATAATAGATTATGCCGAATTATCACAATATCAAAAGAGCCTTTTAGATCTCTCAGGAGAAGAGCTTGATAAGACCCCTAAGCTAACTGCAACCTTTGGTTCTGTGACCAACTATGTGATTTCTGAGCCTCTTCTGCAATATCTGTTGGACAAAGGGGTGAAATTAAAGAAAGTTCACAGGGTCCTATCATTTACTGTGGCTCCTGTAATGAAACCCTATATTGAGCTGAATACTGACATGAGAAGGAAAGCAGTGAATAAATTCGAGGCTGATTTCTATAAACTCATGAATAACTCAATCTATGGGAAATGCATTGAATCTTGCAGAGGTAGATCTGTGGTTAAGATTGCAAACAGTGAGAAACTGTTTATGAAATATGCAGCCTCCCCATTGGTGAAATCAACAAGTCCCATAAACGAAAAAGCAGTTGCCTTTGAGTTTTACACAAAGCATGTGAAGCTAGATAAACCTGTTGCTATTGGGGCTTATGTTCTGGATGCAGCCAAACTGCATAACTACAAGTTCTTCTATGATACTGTAAGGTCCCAATGGACAAAAGCAAAGTTACTATTCCATGATACTGACTCCTTTTGTCTATATATCGAATCTAAGACCCTACAAAAAGATATAGAGAATATATCCTATGCATTAGACCTTGGAGGTGATTCCAGAATGACCCCAGGTAAATACAAAAATGAAATGCCTGGCTCTGCTATATTGGAGTATGTGGGTCTGAGAGCAAAAGTTTACAGTTTCAGAACTGCTGAGATTGAGAGGAGTAAGCTCTCTGGGACTTCAACTGAGGAACTCCAATTTAATGATTTTAAGCAGTGTTTATTTGCAGGTATCAGCAAGACTGTGACTGCAAAGCAGAAAAGAAGGGCAGATCACACAATAATAGACACTGTGAGTAGAAGGGTTGCCCTAAACTGCTTTGATGCAAAGAGATACATCTTACCAGATGGTATTAATTCTGTTCCTTTTAATTAAGAGATGCCAGCAACTGGAAGAATAGTTAGGAGAACCACTGAGCAACTACAAGGTAACCTACTGCCTATCACAGTTCCCAAGGAGGAAAAGGGAGAATCTCGAATTGTAAAAAAGTCAGAGATGAAAGAGCTTGTCCCAGTAGAGATTCCAGTTGCTATTGCAGTGAAAGAAACCAGCAAGATTGCCAAGAGATTCTATGATGTGAGAACTGGTTACAAAGGGCTTCAAGCTATGAGGGCTGAGTTACCAGATGAATCCTATAAGCAGTTGCAAGAGTTCTATAAAAAACAAGAGGTAGTTCAGATCAATGCACCTGCTATATCTAGGAAGAGAGATCCCATGGTTCCAATAAGGCAACCCCTTGATACCTATGTGATTGATTTGCTCTTTTTCCCAGCTTATAAGAAACAAAACAATGGCTATGATACCTTTATGACTGCTATGGAATCAACACTGAGAACTGGATATATCATACCTATAAGAGATAAATCAGCTCTCACTACATTAGCTGCATTTAAACAGCTTGAGATGAGAGTGGCAAGACCCATAGTAAAGGTTCAATCAGATGCTGGGAGTGAATTCCAAAATCGAATATTCCAGGAGTATCTATCTAGTAAATACATAGAACACCAAGTGAGTGGAACTGCTGACCACAGAAGCCAAGGTCGAATTGAAGCCTTTAACAAGCAGATTAAGAGACTGATCACAAACTACTGCATAGCCAATAACACAGCTAGATTCTTTGATGTGTTAGGTGACATTGAGTATAATTACAATAATACAGTCCACTCAGCTACTAAGATGAAGCCAGGCGAAACTACAGAGGAGCATTATAGGTATATAGTGGGATTAGAAGATGAAAGATTCAAGAAATCAATAGCTTATCTTGATACCATGCAGCCTGGCATGTTTGTTAGAGTGAAAGTTGAGAAGAACCCCTTTGCTAAACAGGGTAACAATTGGTCTAGGATGGTTTACACTGTTGATAGTAGGGAAGGCTTTAAGTTTAAGCTAAGGAGTCCCACTGGTGAGATCATAGAAAACAGGTTTGCTTTCCATGAGCTGTTGCCTGTGAATGCAGTTGAATATCTAGAAACCCCTACAGTGGATGCCTTGGAGCAAGCTAAAGAGGAAGCCAGGGCTGATGCTGCTATAAGGAGAGAAGGCATAGAAGCTGCTAATGAAGTCCCAGATAAGCCTTTGATAGAGGCTAGAAAGGAGAAGGCTGGGAAAGTTAACAGGGAACTCAAAAAGCTCACTATAGCAGGGACACAGAAACTTTCTGAGGTTAATAGCCAGAGATGGTATAATGACTTTCAGACTACTAAGGAGTCATATACAGCCCCTAAACCTCAGAGAACACTAAGAGAAAGGACCAAAACTAGCTAATTAATAGCATCTAATAAGCATCTCCCCAAGATTCCCCCTATTATTAAAGTGGACTCAAGGTTGACTCATATTAATCGATAGTATATGGATTTTGTTACGAATTCAATGCAAGGGTTGACTAAGTGGGTTGAGTTGACTCAAATTTCACAGGAAATAACAATGAATCAGAGTATAAAATGCATTATTTGAATCAACTACACCAACTAACACTGAGAAAGTAGGTTATAACATATAGTATTACCATATATGGTTTGTCAGGCACTATAATATAGTTGTCAGGCACTAATATAGTATGTCAGGCATTGTCAGGCACCTTTTTAGAAAACTTTTATAAAATTGAAATTTCATTGTTAATCCAAACAATGACTTAGCCAAAATAAAATACTTTATGAAAATCGATAGATTTAATGCCTGACAAATAAATGCTGCCTGAAAGATTTAACACCAACTAACACTGAGATTTTCACAATATATGAGGTCCTTACTGAATATGGTTTGTGTCACAGGTGTCACAGGTCTATCCCGTGGATTTTAAAAATCAATTTCTCACTAGGACTTTCCTTGGGATTGACCTGTGACACCTGTGACACCTGTGACACCCAAATTCCTAAGGGTCCCCCCTTAGACTCAACAAAACAATGATAAAATCATATAAGTTTCATGTATAATTACGATTGAATTCAATAAGAGATCGATTTGTTAATATAAACAAATGAATCATTTATGGATCTTAATCGAGTTTAGCGATATATTTCCGATTAAATGAATTAAATTTAATTAAATTTAATCGAGAAAGTACATGAATATAATATCGATTAAATCAATTAACTTTTAGACCAATCACACATAGTAAAATGCGGAGTTTTAACCAGAGGCAAGATCTAATTGAGATTCAGTTATATTATTCGGAAATATATACAGATTATCGATAGACTCAGTAAGACTAATCGGAAAATAAGAGAAATTTACGATAAAATATCGAAAAGAATACAAAATAATCGAAATAAATGAATATTCGATAAGATATACACAGATTATCGATTGATTGAAATAGAATATACGAGATATATCAACAAAATCAATTAAGATAAGCCGAGGGTTAAAACTCCGCATTTTACTATGTGTCGCGGGACGGCGAGCTCTGCCCCCACGGCCGGGACCACGATCGCGTGGAGACGAGCATGTGGGTGGCGGAGAGCGGCATCCCCGGCGTCCTCGCCGCGACGGCGCACTGCTACTCGCTCCGCTGCGCCGGCGAGCCGCTCCTGGGCGCCCTCGCGTGGAGCGACCCGGACGCGCTCGGCGACGCGGCGTGCCGCGCCCTGGCCGACGAGGCGCTCCTGCGGCTCCACGGGACCGTCGCCGGCATCGCCGACCGCGCCCTGGGGAGCGCGGCGATACGGCGCCAGCAGCGGGCCGATCGGGAGGCCGCGGCCGCCGAGGGGGCCGATCCGGACCAGGCCCCTCGGCCCCCGCCCCGCCCGCCCCGCCGACGCTGCCGTCGCGCCCCGACGGGCGGCTCCCGCCCGTGCGCGTCTCCGCGCACGTCGAGGGCCGCACCTACTGCGTCTGAACCCCCTGCTGGAGCTGCGGGCACCGCAAGGGGCGGGTCTTCATCGACGAGACGTGCGCGGGCGGGACGGGCCGCTGCAACCGGCGCGGCAGCGTCCGAGTCCGCGCGTGCGCCGCGGCGGCCTGCCAGGGCCGCTGGGCGCACGCGCCCGCGGACCTCGGCGAGGACGACGCGACGGAGCTGCGGCGCGCCGAGGACGAGGTGGAGATGTTCTCCTCGGGATCTTCCCCGAGCAGAGCGGGACGATGGCGGCCGGCACGTTTGGGGCGACGGAGCGCAACCCGCACTGGTCGCTCCTCTCGGGGGCCTCGGTCGGCTACCTCGACGCGCTCGGCGCCTGGCTGCGCACCCTCGGCACCGGCGAGGCGCTCCCGGACGACGGGGCCCGAGCGGCGCGCCCGCCCCGCGGGGGCCGGGCTCCCGGCTCCCACTTTCTCGAGGACGGCGCCGTCGGCGGGCCGGCGGCCCGCATGCGCGGCCTGCTGCCGGACCTCGAGACGTGGCGCGGCGCCCTGCGCCTCCCGGACCTCGCGCGGCCGCTGGCGATCCCGCCGGACTTTGATCCCGTCGCCCAACGCTGGATCGACATCGACGAGCCGGCGGGGGCGGGGGCCCGGCGCTTCTGCAGCCCGGCCCCCATCCTCGCGCGCCTGGACGGCGGGAGGAAGACGATCTTTGTGCGGGCAGAGACCGGGTGCGGCAAGACGGAGACGTGCGTGGGGAGCCGCGAGGGCTCGGCGGGGGCGGGGCCCCGGGGGATCCTGCAGGCGGTGCTGGACGACCCGGCGCTCATGGGGCTCCCCAGCGTCCCCGGCGCGCCGCCCCGCGTCCTCTACGTGACGGTGGGGCGCGTCCAGCCCGACATCCTCGTCAAGGACCCCCGCTTCGCGGCCCTCACCTACCCCTCGGCGTCGGGCGAGCGCGTGCCGGTCGCCTGGACCGTCTACAAGGAGGCCCGCTCCGAGGAGCTCGCCGAGGCGGCGTTTGTCATGTGCACCGTGCAGAGCGGCCGCCGGCTCGAGGGCGACTTTGACGTCGTCATCGTCGACGAGGGGGCGCGGGCCCTCACGACCCTCACGACGGGCGGGCCGTTCAAGGGGCCCGAGCACCACGCGCAGACGGTCGCCTGGTTCGACAGGGCGCTGGAGGCGCTGGCGCTCGTGATCGTTGCCGACGCCGACCTGCTGGACGAGGACGCCGCCCTCTACGCCGCGCGCCGCCCGGGGACGGACGTCGTCTCGTACCTCAAGCGCGGCAGCAACGACGCGCGCCTGCGCTGGACGGCCATCGACATCCGCTACGCCGCCGCCGTGATCGCCGCCAAGCTCCTCGACGGCGAGGTCGGCTACATCGCCGCCTCGACGCGACGGGCGCACTGGGAGCTCAAGTCCAACGTCAACCGGCACCTCCGGCTCCGCGGGCAGCGCTGCGAGTTTGTCTACGCCGACGCCGACAAGCGGGCGCGGGACACAATGACGGACCCGGACTACGTCTCCTCCACCCTCTGCTACGCCGTCAACTACGCGATGCCGCAGGGGAGCGACTTTTCCAGGGGGCGGCCGGCGACGTTTGTCGCCTACATCGAAGAGGGGCGCACCGCCGACATCAACGCCGGCTTCCAGCTCGTCCGCCGCCGCCGGCACGTCGTCGGGCCGGACGCCCTGTACTTTTGCCACTTTCCCAAGTCGGCCCCCCTCCTGGACCGGGTGGGGAGGCCCCTGCACGCTCCCGTCGACTGGCAGGCGATCCACCGCGACCTGACGGACTCGCTCCGCGCCTGGAACGAGCGGCTCCCCGAGGAGAAGCGCGTGGCGCTCAAGGACCACTACCTGCGCGTGCGGGCGATCCGGACGGCGATCCGAAACGCCACGCACGCGTGCCCCATGCTGGCGTTTCACCTCAAGCTCCAGTCGCTCGGGAACGAGGGCCTCTACATTCTCCCCCTCCCGCAGCCCCCCGAGGGGTCCAAGAAGGGCTCGGCCCGCGGCCGCAACCGGCGCGCCCCGGCCGCCCAGGCGCAGGCCCCGGCCCCCGCCGCGCCGTCCGGGGCGCCGTCCGCCGGCGGCCTGCCCTGGATGCCAGAGGCGTACTCCAAGGAGGCGGGGGTCCTGGCGGCCGAGGTCGAGGCGCGCGAGCGGCTCCTCCCCATCGTCGCCGCCCCGCGCCTCTCCGACTATGCGTGCGCCAAGGCGATCTGCTCGAGCATGGAGCACGGTACCTCCAAGCTGGAGCTCTCCGACGCCGCCCGGCGCGCCTGGAAGCGCGCGAGGGCCGCCGCGCGCTTCGGGCTCCACCCCGAGCACGTGGGGCACGCCGAGGTCCGCCTCTCGGAGCAGAGCCCGCCGGTGGAGATCTTCCGCCTCTCCAAGCGGTTCGCCCTCGACACCCTCGAGTACCTCGCGACCGGCGCGGGGCCCGAGGAGGAGCCGGCGACCCTCCTCCCCGACCACAGCGAGCGCCGGCGTCCCTTTGAGAGCGCCCTGCGGCTCTTTGAGCTGCTCGGCGTGCGGATCCCGCCCGGCGGCGTCGGCGGCGGCGGCGCGGCGCTGGCGGCGGGCCTGCGGTACCTCCTCTGGACGACGTGGGAGGGGCCCGAGGCGTGGGGGGCGGCGCGCCTGCGCGGACTCGCCGAGGGGCTGGAGAACGGGGGCGCCTTCACGGAGGGGGCCCTCGGGCGCCTCTTTGCGGACGTCTG
This sequence comes from Cyanophora paradoxa, assembly GCA_004431415.1. Lineage (NCBI taxonomy): Eukaryota > Glaucocystophyceae > Cyanophorales > Cyanophoraceae > Cyanophora > Cyanophora paradoxa. The sequence continues at coordinate 82,118 of QPMI01000136.1, forward strand.
CCGCACGGCGTGGGACCGGTTCGCGGCGCCGCTCTCGGAGGAGGTCGCGGGGCGCGAGACGGACCTCCGCTGGGCGTGCGCCGAGCGCTGGCGGCTCCCGTGCCTCCGGCCGGAGCGGCGCGCCAAGGGGAGCGCCCGCCCGCCCTCGAGGACTGCGCGCGGCGCCTCCTGCATGACCTCGTCGTCCACGCGGCGGCGCAGCTGGGCCTCGGCGTCCTCATCGCGGCGACCGAGGCGCGGCGGGTGGTGCGGGGCGGACAGCGCACCACCGTCAAGCGCACGCGCTACTGTTTCGATCCGGAGACGGTCCTCCTGGGCCTGCGCCTCTACGGGCGCGACCGGGACGGGCGGGCCGGCATGCCGCCCAACGCCGCCCTCGCGGCGCTCCTCGCGGCGGCCGTGCGCTCCCACCAGATCCTGCTCGCGCGGGACCCGGCGTCCAAGCTCGTGACCTCGAGCGAGTGCGGCGGCGGTGGCGGCGGCGCGCGCAGCGGCCCCGGCGCGGCGCCGGCGGAGGAGGAGGAGGCCTCCCCGCGCCCCGGGGCGGGGGCGTGGCGCGTCGGCAGGCACCTGCGCGCCGGCGTGCACTCGGAGGTCTTCTTCTCGGAGGCGGCGCGGGCGGTCTTTGGCGCCGACGCCGCCCGCTGCTGGAGGGAGCCCGAGGAGGAGGACCAGGTCGGGTCGCCCTACGCGGAGCTGCTGGCGCGGGCCGCCGCCAGCGAGGCGACCGAGGCGCTCGTCCCGATCGCGCCGCCCTCGCCGGCGGCGGCGCGGACCCGACGGCCGCCGCGGTCTGCGCGCGGGACCTGGCGCGCGCCGCGCTGGAGATGCGGGCGGACGAGGCCAAGGGGAGCCTCGGATTCCCCCCCGCCGAGGAGCTGCCGGCCCTCCCGATCGAGGACGTGACCTGGACGCTCGGTCGCCTCGCCTCGGCCGCCGGCCCGCCCGGCGAGCGCGCCGTTGCGCTGTGCCCCATCGTCGAGGGCCGCGGGGGCCCGGACCCGTGCATCGGCTTTGCGTACACGGCGATTTTCGCGCAGAAGGAGCTCCTCCCGTCGTCCCGAATCGACCTGGTGCGCTCCGGGACCGGCGGCTCGGGCGTCTCCCTCTTTGTCGAGGACGCCGCTCGGCGCCTCCCCGCGGAGCTCGCCCGCCCGCGGCTCGAGCGGGCGTCTCGCTCTGCGGGGCGGAAGATGCTCCTCTTCGTACCCACCTCGACCTTTGCGTTTTTTGGCGTCCCCCTGCCCGGCCTTCCCCCCCCGGCCCCCCTCGCGTGACTGAAGGAGCAGCAATTGCGATTGAGAGGCTTGCATGCGCGTGCTTTTTTTGCGGGGCAACTCGGCATCGCCGTCGCGCCTTGCAATTGCTCCTGCACCGCCCTCTGCCCCTCTGCGCCCCCCGCGTTTCGAATTTTTTCGCGCAGATCCGGACCCGTCCCCGGCACGTGTACCCCCGTCCCACCTTGGCCTCGCTGCAACCGGACCCGGTGCGTGTACCGTTTCCGTACTGCGTGAATGCGGCATTCCCAAATTTGGATTTTTTTTCCCAGCGGACCGATTCACCTGAAAGGGGATCGGGGGGCACAAAAAGCGGCCCGCCGCCGCCGGCGCGCCTCAGTCTGCGCCCTCGAAATGGATCCCAACTCGGCCGCCTCCGCCGCCGGCGGCGCGACCGCGGCGGCCCCTGCCGCTGCAGCAGCAGCCGCCGCCGACGACGCGACCGCGACCGCCGCCGCGGCGGCCAGCGGTCTCGGTCGCGCGCTCCGCTTCGGCCCGAGGACCTTTGAGAATCCGGCAAAGATCGTACCGTCCATCGAGAAGACGAGCAGGGGCAGGGCGATCGGGATCAACTCGGTGCGCAGGGCCCTCGGCAGGGTCGCACGCCTCCCGTCCGGCCTCCCCGAGATCATCTTCGCCCACCTGCCGCGAGCGAGGCGCCTCGCCATGCTGCGCACCTGCCAGCAGACGCGCACCTTTGCGCTCGGCGCGTCCTCGCGCGGCTGGTTTGACGCCCTCTTCGTCGACGACCCGATCGCCCTCATCTCGGGCCCGGCGCGGCCGGCGGCGCCCCGCGCGGCTCCTCGCCGGGCGCGGCGCGGGCGCAGAGGTGCCCCTCCCCGCAGACTGCGGTCCAAACTGCCTGGACTTTGTACCGGCGTTTTCGCACGGCGACGGCGAGGGCCGCTGGATGGGCCTGCTCTACCCGCGTGGATGGTTGGGACCCCGCACGCCCACGGTCCTGCGCTACGGGCCCGGCGGGCGCGCCGGCGCCCTGGCAATCCCCCCGCAAATGGACTTTGCGTTCACCAGCTGCGGGCGCGATTCCTTTGCCATCGGCCGCGACGGCGCCGCCGTGCTCGGCGGCGCGCGCAGCTGGCTGGTCTGGTCTCCCGACGGCCGCGCGGAGATCGTGGACGTGGGGGCGGTCGTGGGGGGCGTGGTGGCGTGCCGCCCCTCCCCCGACGCCTCTCGCGTCGCCGTCTGCAGCATCGTCGATCGCCGCATCCTCGTCCGCTTCGTCCGCGTGGGCGACTCTGCCGAGGCGGCCGCCGCGGCGCGCCCCATCGACGTGGGGCCCCTGGACTCGGACGCGGCGCGCGGGCGCCTCTCGGAGGATCTCACCTTTCTCGACGGGAGCCACGTCGACGGCGGCGGCCTCCACGCCGGCGCCAACTACCCTTGGGAGGCCGTGGACGCGGCGCACGCCGATGTCGGCGTGACGTGGAACGCGCCCTGCACCGCGGTCCTGGTCCGCGCCAAGGCATCGACCTGCGCCGTCGACGTCGAGGGGGACGAAGACGAGTACGCGTTCGAGGCCCACCTGGTGCGGCTCGCGTCGGTGACCCTGGAGGGCCGCTCGCGCGCGTGCTGGTGGTGCACGATTGGCCAGGCTCCCGTGGACGCCTTTGCCGTCGGCCTCGGGGAGAACTGGCTCCTCCACACCACCCGGCCCGTCGAGGACATCGGCGCGGCGTCCATGTACGTCTTCTACCTCGACCCTCCCACCGTACGCCGCGGCGACGTCGACATACGGTGCACCATGATCGAGCTGCGGATGCCCTGCCAGGGGTGGTTCTGGGATTCCATCGTGCCCCTCGGCAACTGGTGCTTCATCTACCAGGCCTGGGGCCAGTTTATGCAGGGCACCGACGGGCACCGCCGCGGGATCAGCCGCCCGTTTCTCGTCACCATCGAGCGCCGCTCGTCGCACGTCGACTATTTCGAGCTGCGCGGGGCCGCTGGACTGGATCGCGAGCCCAGCGACGACGAGATCGCGGGCCGCCTGCGGCCCCTGGGCGCCGTGGGGCTCCACGGACTCGCGGTGCTGGGGAGGGGCCAGGGCGGCTGCGCGGTGCACGACGTCGACGTCGTGCGCTACGTGCCGTGGCCGGGGACGGGCGACCTCGTCCGCCTGGGCGGGAGCGAGACCTCTACGCAGTTTCTGCCCAAGGGGCTGGTGCAGCTGCGGTTCGACACCGCGCCGTCGACGAGCGACTGGATCGAGGCGCGCTACTCGGGCCCCCACGGCATCGAGCACGGCTGCACGCTCACCTTTGACCCCGAGGTCGACGCGGCGTAGAGCGTACACGCCGACGCGCGCCCCGCGCGATCGGAGGGCGGCTCGGCGCGCGCCCCCTTTTCCCCCGCCGCAAAATTAAATGCCCCAATTAGCCGCCGGCCCCGCGATCGGCCGCTAGCCAAGTACCGTGTCGGTACGCCTATGTGTGCACGCTTCCGATCGTGTGATTACGGGTGCTGCGCGTGCGTACGCGTGCGCGTGGGGCGCGCCCCAAGCGCGCCGTCGCCTCGCCGAGGGCGTGCGGGACTGCGGGATTCCTCCCCCTGCACGAGAATCTCTCGATTGCTCGGTAGCCCGCGGGGGAGGGGAGGCGGGAGGGGGGTAGGGGGTGGGGTAGGATGGGGGTAGAGGGTTGCTGGAAACGAGAAGGGGTCGGCGGGGCGGGATGGGGGTAGCAAAATGTACGCTCCGGCACCTCGCCTGCGCAACGGCCGCAATCTGGTCGCGGGGGGGGAGGGGGTAAGATAGGGGTACAGGGTTGCTGGAACGAGAAGGGGTCGAGGGGAATAGGAGGACACACGGTTCGGCTCCCGGCAACGTATATTCGATGCGGCCGAGGGCCTGCGGACTCGTTTTCGGTGTGCCGACGGCGCGGCGGGCGGCGAAAGCGGGCCGTACCCCTGCCGTACTCTCTCCCCCTCCTCCCCCTCCGCCCGTAGATCGTGGAGCGGCTGCATTCTGGTCGGTGTAAGGGAGGGGGAGGTGCAGCGCCTCCAGGGCAGGGAAGGAAAAAAAGCAGGGCACCGGTTCGACTCTCGATGGGGAAGGGTAGCTCACTCCCGACCAGAATGCGGCCGATCCCGGTATTAAGGTGGCGGGTCGGGCGTGCGGAGCGGTACCCCCGAGCCTCCCCCTCCCCCCACCCGCCCTCCGCTCGCACCCCCTCCCCACCCTTTGCCGCCTGTAGATCGTGCAGCGGCCGCATCCCGGCCGCGGCGAGTCGGGTGGGGCGAATGGGGGTACGGGCCGCAGAGTAGGGGCACCGGCTCGACTCTCGGCAGAGCCCTTCCCGACCCGAATGCGGCCGGCTCCGCCTCCAAGGGCGCCGGGGCAGGCGGGGCGGACGGCGCGTACCCCTGCCCTCCTGCGCGGCCACGGCGCGGTCAGAGGGGGCGAGGGGCGCCGGCAGGGGGGTACCGCAGGCCGGGAGAGCGCGCGCACCGAGCCGGCTCGCCGCCCGCCGCCTAGCCTGCTCGGAGCCGCCCCCGAGCCGTACCCCTGCGCGCGGGACCGAGTCGCACGAAACCGTGCCCGGCAAACGTATAAGAGACGGCGCCGCCGCCGCCGGGGGCCACTTGCGAACCTGCGAAAAGAATGTGCCGAGACGGGCGCCTGGTCGCAACGCGCGACGGGGACATGGTGTGCGATGCCTGCGGCGAGGCCGAGGCGGCCGCCGCGTCGCTGGGGCCGCGCGGGACGCCGAAGAGGCCCCGCAGGCCGGCGAGGCCGCGCCGGCGTCGCCCCGGGGCGGCCCGCGGCCCACGCATATGGCGCGCGTGGAGAGGCTGCTGGAGAGCGCGGCGCTGGAGCTGGGCCTCGCCGACGCGGCGGTCGACGAGGCGCGACGGCTGCTCGCGGACCGCACGCTCCGAGTCGGGCGGAAGAACGAGATCTCCGTCACCGGGGCCCTCTACTGGGCGGCCGCCGCCGCCGGCGCCCCGCGCACCGTCGAAGAGGCGCTCGGCTGGCACCCCGCCCTGCGCACGCGCCGCGCGGCGCTCGTCAGGATGGTCCGCGCGATCCACCGCCGCCGCGGCGTGGGGCGCGTACCCCGCGCGCCCGACTATGTCGACACGCTCGCCCATCGCGTGGGGCTGGGCGGGGCCGGCGCGCGGGCGGCGCGCGAGTACGCCGAGCGGCACCGGGACTCGGGGCGGAGCCCGATCGTCATCGCCGCGGCTGCGCTGGTGGTCGAGGGCGGCGCGTCGGTGCTGGACGCCGCGCGGGCCGCCGGCATCACGGCCGCCGGCGTCAAGCAGTGCATCAAGGCGCTCGCCGCCTCCTAGGAGGATAGAGAGAGAGATAGGTTGAGCGTTGTGTTGCAACTGAGAGCCTGCGGCGGCGCGCGGCGTGTCATTCGTGCATGCGGGAATGAAAGCCTGGCGCCGGCGGGTCGCACCGGGCACGGCAAGGCAGAGGAATCGTCCAGCCGCACCGCGCGCGCTCGGCTGGAGCGGCCCGGGCGTGCCGCGCGGCGCGATCCGACCGCGGCCGCGCCGAGCCCTCGCCTCTGGGACGCGCCCCGGGGGCTTTGGGTGCATCAAACGTAGTTTGAGACGCTCTCCGGTCGATCGGGCCCGAGGGGCGGCCGGCCGGGTCGCGCGGGGCCCCGCACGGCGGTCGAGGACTCGTTGAGAACTTGACGAGTCCTGGGGAGCAAGCGTGGGCGGGGTACGGGGCGCTTTCGTTCTCACCCGCCCCTCGGTAAGAGACGAGCCGGACTTGGCAAAATCCTCGGCGGGGCGAGTTCCCCGAGTCGCCCGAGCGGCGGCGCGCGGCGGCGGGCTCAAGCTTGCCTAGACGCTCGATTTGCATTGCAGCATCCGAAAGGCTACGTGCTATGCGCGTGGGGGGCGAACAGAGAGCGGACCGGCCGCCGGCCGGGGCCTGCAATCGGCACCCGGGTTCTGCTTGCGGGTCCCAGATCGGCTTGGTTCGCCTCTGATGGCGTCTTCCAACGTTTTCTGATTCCATGACGCGCAGGCTAGAGCACCCGCGGCCCGCCAGCCGAGGAGTTGACCGCGGCTGCGGCGGGCGCGTGCAGCGCCGTTTCCTTCCTTCTTCGTTGCGCTTCCGCTTGCTCGGGTGCAGCTCCTACGACCCGTCCGAGACCGGGCTCTCGCCTCCCGCGTCGGCGCCCTCGGGGTTGACGTGGACGACGATCTGGGTGCCGCCGCCGGCGCTCCACTCGGCGGCGAGCTTCTTCATGGCTTCGACGCGCTTCGATGCGGACCCGGTGCGCCCCTTGAGCGCCTGCTCGTAACCCTGGGCCAGGCTGCGGTTCGGAAACGGCGTGGCGACGGCGACGAGCCGCCAGGGTCCGCGGCTCTTGGTGAACGAGCCGCGGATGGTGCCGCGCGAGTGCTCCTTGTACCTCCGCGCGAGGCTCGCCGTCTCGCCGCAGTAGAACATCTGCCCGTTGTGCAAGAGGTACACGACGTGCTGCTTCTCAAACTGGTGGTGGAACGCGCGGGCCTTGCCGCCGCCGCCGCCGCCGCCGCCGCCCGGCGATGCCTTTGCTGCCGCGGCGTCGGCGCCGGCCCCAGGACCGGCGCTCCCGCGCTCCCCGTCGACGCTGCCCTTGTCCGCATCCGAGTCCTCGTGCGCCCCGTCGCCTTCGCTCCCTCGAGGCTGCTGCCGCGGCTCGCCTTCTTTGACCGCATCCGCAGGAGGCGCGCCCTGCATCTCTGCGTCGGCCTCCATGCTGCCAACCCCCATCCGCCGCGCGGCCCCGGCGCGAGGACGGGAGAGCGTCTGGTGCGACCGTCCCCCGTGGCGGCGCGCGGCAGGCTCGCTTTATGCGTTACGCAGATCTCGGCGCGGGCACAAAGGCGTGGTGGGACGGCGGCGGCGGCTGCGGATGCGGCGTGGTGCTGAGCCTGGCGCGCTTCGGCGGGGCCCCGCCGGGAGACTCGACGCGCGCGAGGGGCGGAGGGCGCCGGCCGGAGGGCACGCGGCGAGAGGCGGCAGCGCGGGGGCGGCGGGGGCGCGGCGTGTCCGGCCGCCCGGGTCCGTCCATTCCCTCGCGGGGCCCGCCGTCGCCGCCCGCGCTTCCTTTTGCGGGTTCGCCGGCCGGCCTCCGAGGCGAGGCTGCGGGTCGCTTCGCCTCCCCGCGCCCCGTCAGCCGGACGGCGGCCGCGCCTTGGGCGGCCTCCCGCGCCGCCTCACGGGCGGGCGCCCCGCCCGCCCCGCCGCGCGACGACGAGGAGGAAGAGGCCGGCGGCGGCGAGGACGCCGGCCGCGCAAAGCCCAGGAGCTCCAGCACCCGCTCGGCGCCGGTTCGGATCTCGACGGTGCCGTTGCGGCCCTCGTACTCGACGGGGAAGAGGGCGCTCACGCCCGTCCACTCGCGAGGTCCGCCCTCCTGGCTCGCCGTCCACGCCCCGCCGAACCGCTTCAGCAGGACGAAGCGGGACTCGAACTCGCCGCTCGGCAGGTCGATCGTCTGGACGAGGCGCGCGTACACCACGTTGGGCAGCGGGCTCGCCGCGTGCGTCGCCAGCGCCGCCACCACCTGCCCCGCCGCGTACGGCGAGGCCGACCGCCAGCGCAGGTGGTAGAGGGCGGCGGCGGCCCCGCCGCGGGCACGGCGACGGGGCGGGAACGGCGCCGCCGCGGCCCGGCCCGAGGCCCCGCCGGCGGCTGAGGCCCCGCCGGCGGCCGCCGCGGATGAGCCCCGGGAGCAGTAGCTCGCGTGGTGCTTCGCCCCGGCCGCGTTGTTGAACGCCTCGCGGTGCGTCGGGGCGGTAAAGGCGGGAGGCGCGGGGCGCGGGGCGGGCGCGGTCTCACCCGGTCGCAGGGCTCGCAGTAGCGCTGCTCGGCGATCGCCAGCGCCCGCTCGACGGCATAGTCGGCGTCCCAGGGCCGCTGAGGCCCCCCCGCGCTGCCGGTCCGGCGCCGCTTGGCCTCGAGCCGCCCCCGTCCCCCTCGTCCCCTTCTTCCTCCTCCTCCTCCTCTTCCTCTTCCTCCTCTTCCTCTTCCTCGTCACTCAAGTCGAACGAGCTGGAGCTCCCGCCCTTGCGCGCCGGCTCGGGGCTCGTCGACGGCGTCGGCGCCTGCGTCGACGGCGTCGGCGCCTGCGTCGCCGGCACCGCCTCGCCCTCGTCTCCGGCCTCTCTCTCTTTCTTTTTCTTTTCCTCCTTCTCCCCCTGGTGTTCCTCGTCGCCGTCCTCCCTCGCCGCCTTGCCGCCGCGGCTCCCGCCGCCCGCCGCCCGCCCCTTGCTCCGGCCGGCCCCTCGGCGCGCAGCGCGGGGCGCCGCCGGACGGGGCGCGGGGTCGGCCGCCGGCCCCTCCAGGAGCGGCGGCTCGGGCCCGTCGGGGCTCTCCCGCGCGCGGCGCCTCTCCTCCACGTGCTTCAGCGCCAGCTGCTCGAGGTACGCCACCGCCGAGGCCGCCGCGCGCGCGCGGGCCGAGTAGTCGTAATTCTGCGTCGCAGTGACGACGCTGTGCCCCAGCAGCTTGGCTGCGCGGGGGCGCGGTGACGGCGGGCGCGGCGGCGGGCGCGGCGGCGGGCGCGGAGGCGGGCGCGGGAGCGGGGTGCGGCGCACCCGTCCCCTCGACGACGGCGGCGGCGGTGTCGCCGGAGATGCGGTTCGCGGCGGCCTCGTCCCGCACGTGCGTCGTGATGATGGCGCGGATGGCCTGCGCCGTCACCGGCACGCCCGTGTACTTTTCCGTCACCTGCGGTGCGTGAGCCTCTCCCCCCTCAGCCCGCCCGCCCCCCCGCGCGCCTTTTTCACAAAGTTGCTCCAGCCGGCGTCGGAGAGGAGCGTTCCCGTCGGGCCGGTGAAGAGCCAGCCCTCGTCGGCGGCGCCCGTCGTCGGCGGGAAGAGGAGGCGGCGGTAGCGCTCGACGTACAAGGTGAGCGGCTCCTGGACAAACCCGGGGATCGGAAAGGTCATCGCGCCGGCAGTCTTGGCCGTCTTGGACGAGAGGACCGGCTCGGCGCCCCCGACGTCGATTCTCATCTTTGTGAGCGCGATCGCCCACGCGCCCTGGTCCCTTCGGAGCGTGTGACCGATCCTGCGCAGGGCGCGCGGTGGCCATGGGGGCGGGGCGGGAGGGGCGGCGGAGGGGGGGTACAGCACCTGAGGCGGCGGACGATGCCGACGCGCGAGGGCGTCGAGACGAGGAGGGAGAGGAGGAGCCCCTCGCGGAGGGCGAGGGCCTTGTCGTACTCGAGCGGCGCCCGCTCCGCCGCCTCCAGCGCGTCCAGCCGCGCCGAGAGGAGCGTCTCAAAGGGCACCCAGTTCGGTCCGCGCTCGCGCCACTTGACCCCCTCCCGCTTCTCCTTTCTCAGCTGGGCGAGCAGGTTGCGGAGGCCGCGGGCGTGGGGCCCCTCGGAGCCCGCCGCCGCGCCCGACGTGCGCGCGTGGACAAAGGCGTGGGCCTGGAGCGCCGCCTGCGTGTACCCCGCCAAGGTGGCCGCCTGCACCTTGCGCTCCCCGCGGAGAAACGTGAGGAACCGCATCCACAGGTCGATGAAATCGACGCGGGCGCCGGAGAAGAGCTCGAGCGTCGGGGCGCCGTCGATCTTCTCGCGGAGGGCGCAGTACCCCAGGAAGCGCAGCAGCGTCGTCCGCTCGTTGGCCAGCGTCGAGGAGCGCTCGACGGCGGCGCCGGGGCGGTCGGGGTTGAGGGCGCGGGTACGCCACTCTTCGTACGCGGCGAGCTGCGCCTTGAGCTCCCGCGACTGATCCTCCTCGCGCAGGCCGTACGGGGCGGCGCGCTCGGCCGACGGCTCCTCGGGGGCCTCGGCGTCGGAGCCCGCGTCGCCCGGCGCCGGCAGCGGCGGCGGCCGCGGCGAGCTCGAGGGGGAGGACGAGGGGTCGGCGCCGGGATCGCTCCCCTCGCTGCCGGAGCTTGTCGAGCTCTCCCCGAGGTCGACGGCTCGAATCCCCACGGCGGCGCCCGGCGGAGCCTGGCGGGACGCTGCGGCGGCGGCGGCGGCGGCAGCGGCGGCAGCGGCGGCGCGGGGCCGCTCCTCGGCGGGGAGGACCACGCGCTCGGGGTCCGGCAGGGCGTCGGCGTCAAAGAGCGTGATCGACGGGTCGAGGATCATGCTCTCCAGCATCGACCGGTACGCCTGGCGCTTCTCCACGATAAACTTGGCGTTGTCCTTGGCGACGGCGTCTGACATGGGGCCCCCCGGGCGGTAGAACATCAGCTCGCCGTGTGCCAGCTCGTCCGACCACGAGAAGCCCGTCGCCGCCTCCAGCGTCGCGCCCTCGGCGAACCAGAGGATCCCTGCCGGGGGCCCGTCAAGGGGGCGCTGCGGGAATGGGCGCCGAGGGAGAGGCGCGCACACGGCCCGCACTGGTACCCGTCCACCTGGAGCCGCCCGCCGCTCGTCTCGTCCACGAACTGGTGCGCGGGAAACGCCGCCTTGGCCGCGTAGACGAGCGACGGGTCGCAGGGGTCGCCGAGCGAGTCCCAGTACCGAGTCTTCGCCCCGCCGAGCACGACGAGGGTCCAGTGGCCGCCGCTCGCCGAGCGCTTCTCGGCCCCGCGGCGCACGAGGCTCGTCGAGACGGGGCAGATGACGGTGCCGCCCCTCGCCACGAGCGACAGCGCGCGCCGCTTACGGCGCTCCTCGCTCGCAGCCGCGTACCGGCGGAGGACCGAGGCGAGGATGTCGACGCTCATCGGGTAGAGGGCCCGCACGCGGCCGTTGTTGGCCTTGCGCAGGATGAGGGTGAGCACGTTGGCGATGTGCGTGTCCGTGAGCCACTCGCGCGCACCAAAGATCGGGACGCGGCGCGCAGGCGGGACGGGCGCGGGAACGGCGGCGGCGGCGGCGACGGGGTCGGCGCCCTCGAGGACGAGCCGCTGGCGCTTGAAGTCGGCGAGGAGGCTCGCGTCGCGCCCCGGTAGGTCCTTTAGGAACATCTCCACGCCGAGCGCGCTGATGAAGCCCCAGGTGCGGGCAAAGCCGCGCGAGGCCTCGCCCTCGACCTCGGAGCCCAGGCCGGCGTACCGCGTCAGCGTCTGCGTGACGAGGCCGAAGCGCTCGCGGCCGATGCTCAGCGTCGTCACGTTCCAGCGGTGCGGCCCGTCCCGCGCGAGGTCCGGGAGGCGCCTCTCGATCTCGCGCCGCACGCAGTTTGTGTCGCGGGAGGAGCCGTAGAGGGCGTCGGCGAGCGAGGCCATCGGCACCCAGAGCTGCAGGTCCGGCACCTCGATCCGCTTGGCGCGCAGCGCGTACATCCGCTTGCCGCCGACGCGTACGACGTGCAGGTCGAGGCGCGCGAGGGTGCGGGGCCGGCGGCGCTCGTTGGCGGCGTAGAACGAGGCGGCGGCGGCGCGCTTCCGCGGCTCGTCCGTCCCCTCCCACGCCTCGGCGATCACCTCCAGCACGTAGCGCATCGCCACCATCCGCGGCGGCGACTCGGGCGTGCACTCGCGCCGGCGGACGGCGCCCAGCGCCTCGAGCAGCAGGATGGCGTTCTCGTCGGGCAGCGGCCGCGTCGGGACGCCGTAGCGGACGGTGAGGAGGTCCTCGGCCTCGGCCTCGGGCCCGTCGGCGTCGGGGCGCGGCTCGCCGAGGAGGCGCGCCAGCTGGGCCGAGCACGCGGCGGGGCCCGCCGTCGTCGGGAGGACGACGAGGCGCTCCGGCCCCCAGGGCCCGGCATACTCGACGAGCTCGTAGGCGTCGTGTACCGTCGGGAAGGACATCACGGCACGTCTGCGGTTCCGAGTTGCGGCCGGCCTCGAGCCTGAGGTGCACACCCCTTCCCTTCCCCCCTGGCGCGGGGCAGGGAGGGGGCCTGCGGGCCCGGAGTGAGACGTGGGTGTGCAGGTGAGTACGGCAGGAGGCTCGGGAGGAGGGGCGGGACGACGGATGCCCCAGCATTGAGGCGGGTGGATGCATTTATGCGTGTTCCATTCTGATGTGGCGCGCGCTCGCCCGCGCGCGCTCGCCCCACCTTTTGTACAGGCTGAGCCGACGTAGAGTGGGGGAGTGGGGGGCATGGGGGTACGGGTCCGATGTCGAGCCCTAGGCCTCAGTCCTCCTGATCCACGTAGGCTTTCTAATGGGCCGCATTCTGACCAGCGTGCAACTAAACGCCGCTATACCGTTGTGAAAATCAGAGTTCAACTTTGTCCTCTCCGAAAACCGCGTGTCCGGGCCTATAGCTAACCATAATGTACATGTGGCTTCTTCGAATTCGGCCGCGGGGCCGGGGCTACGCCGTGTGACGGGTTGATGGGGGTTCGCGGGCCGGCGCCGCGGCCCGGCGGTATACGTAGCCGGAAGAGCGACGAGCTTAAGGAGCCGCTGAGCACGGCGCGTGGGAATCGGATTTTAAGATTGCAAAGTTCGGAGCCGCGGCGCGGCCCCGGGCGCCGGCCGGCACCATGCAAGACAAGGCATAGGGGTATACGCACAACGGATCAACGCATACGCTAGTACTAGTATAGTACGTATACTCAGCTGCAGTATATCGTATACGTAGTACGTAAACTTGCGCCTTCGAAGTCAAGTGCAAGCCTTGAAGGCGCCGCCAGGTCGCACGGCAGGCCGGCACTGCGGCATCTAGCCTAGGCCTCCGCTAGCCTAGTAGTGTTACTGCATTAGGCGCGCGCCGCTCACTCGAGCTCGACGTTCAACGGTTGTTCGACAAGTTCTAGTAACGAATCGTCACACACACGGCGTCGGCCGCGCGGCGTCTACGGCCAAGCTCAAGGTGCGGTCAATTGCAAGATGCCAATGCTAGCTATAGGAGGCATCTGTACATGTAGCTATAACCTCGCGCGTATGGTTAGCAGCACGAGCTAGAGCTTCCAGCGAGTCCATGGCCAGCCCGCGGCCGCGGCCGCGTGCCGGCGCGGCATCCGCAAGTTCCATCATGATCAGTCGCCCACCGGGCATGGCCAATTGCACCGCAACAACGCTATAGCTATGAAGAGGGCCCAACTTGGCAATACTATGATATATGAGCATCCGCGTGTACGGCAGCCGCAGACGGATTGCCCTTGGGCATGGCCATGTTAACGTTATGCGCATGCATGCATATGTGCCGACGTCGATGCCGACGTCGCCGGCGCGGGCCAGCTGCAGCCCGGCGGGTCAGCGCTAGCATGCGTATGCATATGTCTGACCCATAAGCGGCACGCCTGCGCAGCTTCCGGCGGGCGTGGTGTTTGAACGCGCACGTGCACGTGCAAGCAATATTCATGGATGACGACGCAGGTGCATCTCGCCTGGCCCGGTGCCACTGGGCCAGCAGCCGCAGCTGCTTCGAACTCGCAGCGCCCGGATGTGTCGATGTCGCCGGCGCCGTGCACGCCGTGTGTGTGACATGGCCCTGTGCGCAGACCGGGAGGCGCCGGCGCCGGCGCCGGCGCACGCGCGATCAACACGAGCTGCAGGCTCGAGCTCGCCGGCTCCGGGGCCGCACGTACACGCAGCAGAGGCCGAGGCCGCAGCCGCAGGAGGATCGCAAGATGCAGTCGCCGTGCGCACGCGATCGCGAGCGCCCCCACGCGAGCTCCCGTCCCAGCCCCGCACTCACCGGATGCATCTGCAGACCCGAATTCCCAGAAGCGTCCTTATCGAGTGGCGACCGCAGCGCGAGCATTTCCCCGCGGATGCGTTCTCCGGTGCGGAAGATTTCGGGCGCGCTCTGGCCTGGCTCGAGGACCGCAAGACCCAGGATTGCTATCCAATCTTCAGCGCGCTCGAGTACCAACGTTCCGGTTTCGGGGCTATCAACAAACGGTCTCGTGCTGCAGCGTCGATAGGGCGACTGCATCCCGACAAGTGGCCCAACAAAACCCAAGAGGGGATCAAGTACATCACGCAAGTGATCCAGCAGCTCCTCGACGAGCTGGAAGCTCTGCGCACGTTTTCCACCGATGCGGCGGAAGACGAGCGCGATGCGGCGGCGGCCGAAACCTTTCTGAGCAACAGAGTCCCCTTTCAGTGCGAAGATCAGAGTGCCGAGGAGAGCGAAGCCGAGGACCCTCGTGAACACGAACGTGTGGAGGAGATCGTTCAGCTCGTCCTCGACAACCTGTGGAAGACAAAACGGTCGTGGAGGGAGCACTACCAGAGGCATTCGTTGTGGAAACAGTTCATCCGAGAACTGGTCGAGTCGGGGAGGATCGTTCGTTCGGGTGCGCAAGGCGCTCGCATGCGTCGACTCGGCCGCAAACTCGAGCTCTGTGCATCTGGCCAGGTCGAGCAAAAACTCGACCGCAAACTCGAGCTCTCGAGCTCAGTCGCTGTCCAATCTGCCCCACACCGGCTTCAGCTCCCAATCGCCAGAGCTCGCTCCCTGGAGGCAGTTCTTCAGCCAGGCGACTCGATGCTGGCGTCTCGGTCGACGTCTTGCTGGCGTTTGACACGAAGGGTGCGGAGCTGGCAGCCCGGGTCTACCCGGAAGATAGCCGGCGTGATCTAGACGCTTTGTTTCGTTTGATCAACAAGGCCTCGATCGAACGAAAGCTCAAAAAGAACGACAGGGCGAAAGAGAACGCCGAGAATGAACGCAGGTTCGAATTCTCTTACCTTTTCGCTCAAAGAGAAAAGAGCTCGCATTGCATATAATTCCAAAATGCCTTTTGACCGGCCGCCTTTTTTTCTGCGGCCGCAGGCTTGAAAAGCAACGCAGGTTCTCTGGCTACTTTCTTTTTCAAAAGCATAAGGCTCACATTACATTCAACGTTCCCTTCAAATTTTGACCGGCTGCAATTTTTTCTGCGATCGCAGGGAGCTTTCGGAGCTTCAGAATTCGAACGGCTCCCAATCTGAGAGCCCGCAGAATCCACCCCCGGCCGATCGCGAGCGCGACGATGCAAGGTTTTTATATTCTCTTGCATTACGATTGCATATATGCGCGCCGGATTATTGATGTAATCTGCAGAGGGGCCGGTTCCGACGCGGAAAGTGAGTTCAAGCCTGACGACGACGAGGGACCCTCTAAATCTGAAGACGAGGCCCTTGCGGACCTCGAGAAGGAGAATGGTGACGGCTCCACGGGGGCGCACGTCCAGAACGAGGAGGAGGAGGACGATGGTACCGGCGACGAGGGTGCACGTGCAGCGGGGGCAGGCCGCGGCCGGACCGGTGCGGGCAAACAAGGCAGGTCGTCTTCGGGACCGAGCGCAGGCGTTGAGCGGGACGACAAGCCCGCGTGGGACAAGCAGCCCGAGAGCATTCACAACGCAGAAAGGACGGCTCTGATACTGTGCAAGTGGACGCGAACTCGGGTCGAATCCTCTCCTCAGGATCAATTGTTTCCGTCAGCTGCAGCTGCACCCGATGCGCCCCCGGACGCTGACGCCGACCTGTTGATGAAAGATGCCTCTGCCTCGAATGTTCTTGATCTTTTCGTCCTTGAAGAGGAGGAGTTCAAGGAGACAACGCAGAAGAGCATCGTGAAAGCAATGGCTGTGACGCATTGCGAACAGAACGTCAAGGCAGCAGCAATCCTCTCGGGGAGCTCCCTCTTGTACAAACTCGACTGCGACGAGAATGACGAGAGTGGCTGGGCGCGGCCCTTTTTGTTGCAGGTCACGAATGAAAAGACATTGGATTCGCTGGCGGAACGCAAGTGCGGCCTCAGCCACAAGGAGCTTCTGGCGATCTTGTCCGAGCACCGTGAAGAGAGAGTCGCTCGTCTCATAGAAAGGATGCAAGACAAGCAGAGACAGGTTCACCCGGTTTTGCATCGCATATGTCCCTGTATGGAATCTTGTGTTTCTTATGATCGTGATCAGGTGGAAAAGGAGAAGGCCGAGATTGCAAAGGAGTTTCCAGATAAATCGCCGGCGGAGCTTGCAAAATTGGTATCTGGGTACCACAACAAAGTGAACAACCAGCTCCCGTCAAAGTGGGTCCGGGAAGTGGAGAACATCGGAAAGGTTCGCGTTTGTTTTTCGAGCTTGCCACGGACCGTCGGACTCGCACACGATTTTCAGCAAAATACAAAATAAGCTATAGGCTTGCACGTTTCCCCCTTTCCTAGATCATTTTTTCGGATTAATCCCCCGTATTTTTCTGCGTTGAATGGCTCCAATATAATTCGCTACTTCACTGCTTCATCGAATTTTTACGCTCCGGGGTACGGGCAGGTGTGCGAGGCATTCGAGACGCTCGCCCAGATGCCGCCACCGCAAGAGGTCGTGGTGGCTGACCTCAAACACCTCGGGACCTATCTCGCGCCACGCATTCGGGACAAGCACGGGGGAGGCAACGAGTACCATTCGAACTTGATCTCTCTCATCGAAGCTCAGCTGATCGAACGCTTTGCGCGCGCACTTCCGGAGGGGCCCGTGCGGCGCGCCGGCGATCTGCAGGCGGCGCTCAGCTTGGCTTTGGCCCGAAAGGCCGTCGCGAGCCGGTGGCTACGGAGAGTCCAGAACAAAACGACTTCAAGGCCGAGAAAAGCGAGTGCCGAGGATAAAGGAGCTGATTCCAAGAAGACGGCCGAGGAAATCCTGGAGTCGTATCTGGAAAGCGAGTACGGACTGGAAACCCGTATCGCGCAGGCGGAGGAGGAGTTAAAGCTTGCAAAGGAGGCCCTGGACGAAGCTGCAGCGTCCATGCTCAAAGAGCTTGTCACCAACCCGGCACGCTCGGAGGCAGAGCGTATCCTCCACAAGCGTCAAGGCATCGAAATCGATGAAGCACAATACAAATCGAAGTCGAAGAATTCGAAGCGAAA
Organism: Cyanophora paradoxa; assembly: GCA_004431415.1. Classification (NCBI taxonomy): domain Eukaryota; class Glaucocystophyceae; order Cyanophorales; family Cyanophoraceae; genus Cyanophora; species Cyanophora paradoxa. The sequence goes on from QPMI01000136.1 coordinate 99,088, forward strand.
GGTGGGTGGGGCGGCAGCATCTCCAGCAGCGAAGAAGCAGAAGAAACAGCGGTCGCCATCTGGCTTGCCCTCGTCCCATCCTGCTCCCTCGGCGTCGACGGCGGCCGTTGTTGCAGAGCATGTTCCACCGCTCCCGGCTCCGGCTCCCGAGCCCGCATCTCTTGATGGCATCGTCGGCGACGGGGGCATCCCAGCTGCAGCCCCGCGCACTTCTCGTCAATCAGCAGCCTCGGGCTCGGCAACCCAACCACTGCCGGTCCCCAAGCCTCGCGCTCCCCCTCGAGCTCCATCATCCGAGCCCAGGCCTGCGACGGCAGCGCCCGGCGGGAGGGTGGAGGTGTCGACTCCGGCTGCAGCTCCGCCCGACCAGCACCCAGCTGCTGCCGGAACTCCGGCGGCACCAGCTCCGACCTTGGCATCTGTGCCCACCCCGGCTGCAGCGTCGAGCTCGGGCGCGGAGGAGGCTCGCGGTTCTTGATATCGATGCGGTCCTAACATGATCACTAGGTGCGTTTTCCATATCAACGTGCAACACCGCGCGCGAAATCTGCCGCATGCGGCCTCGGTGTCCACTTTTTAAAAATGATATATCCCGTCGCAGTATGTACCCTCTTACGGCGAGAGGCTGGTCGACCGCGCGTTTTTGGACGGGCTGGCGTCGGGATTCGAGCTCGGAACACTCTCAAGCTATCGCAGGCTAGGGCAGCAACGTAAAAAACCAGGTCGACATCCTGGATTGTTGCGCGCCTTTTTCTCTCTCTTTTTTGGCCGGACGACGCTGCATCTACCGCGTAATTACAATCAAAATTGCATCCTTTGTTTTATTCTCGCCGATTCGCCTGCTCTTTAACCGAATTATTAAATTTAAAGGCCGGGTATTGATGTGGGAATGGATCCGGAAGATCTAGAGATGGGGTGGGTCACCGAGAAGAGGGTTTGCCGAGGTGACGAGGCTGAGGCATGGCTGCACATGTACACGTGGACATGTAATTTGCAAGGGTCAAGTATTTATGTGGGTGTCGGGGCGCCCTGCGGCGGGGGGTACGGCACGCACGTGCACGGTCCTTGGTGGGGAGATCGGCCTCTTTGCGGCCAGTCCCCATGTACCCCTCCGGAAGAGCCGGCGGCGCAGTGCTGACCGGCATGCCGCCTCGTACGGGACCAAGGGTGTCTGCAGAGGGGGGTACCGTACGGCACGCGCGTGCACGGTCCTTGGTGGGGAGATCGGCCTCTTCGCGGTCAGTCCCCATGTACCCCTAGGCCTCTGGAACTCGGAAGGGCCGGCGGCACGGCCTGACCAGCATGCCGCCTCGTACGGGACCAAGGACGCCCTGCGGAGGGGGTACGGCACGCGCCTGCACGGTCCTTGGTGGGGAGATCGGCCTCTTCGCGGCCAGCCCCCATGTACCCCCCTCCGGAAGGGCCGGCGGCACGGCCTGACCAGCATGCCGCCTCGTACGGGACCAAGGACGCCCTGCGGAGGGGGTACGGCGCGCGCCTGCACGGTCCTTGGTGGGGAGATCGGCCTCTTCGCGGCCAGCCCCCATGTACCCCCCTCCGGAAGGGCCGGCGGCACGGCCTGACCGGCATGCCGCCTCGTACGGGACCAAGGACGCCCTGCGGAGGGGGTACGGCACGCGCCTGCACGGTCCTTGGTGGGGAGATCGGCCTCTTCGCGGTCAGTCCCCATGTACCCCTCTGGAACTCGGAAGGGCCGGCGGCACGGCCTGACCAGCATGCCGCCTCGTACGGGACCAAGGACGCCCCGCAGAAGGGGTACGGCACGCGCGTGTACGGTCCTTGGTGGGGGGATCGGCCTCTTCGCGGCCAGCCCCCATGTACCCCCCTCCGGAAGGGCCGGCGGCACCGTGCTGACCGGCATGCCGCCTCGTACGGGACCAAAGGCACCGGCGCCCTGCAGAGGGGTACGTACACGTCGCGCACGTGCAAGGCCCTCGAGCTTGATGCATATGGGGGGATCGGCCTGATCGTGGACGGTCCCCCTTCTACCCCCCCTAAGCTCGCCGAGTCATGCCCTCCTCCAGATCTGGATCTAGCTATAGCTACCCTCCTCGAGCTCGGCGCTCGCTGATCAGCATGCATATGCATATGCGGCCAATCATTGAATTAAGAAACCAAGGCCTAGGGGATCCGGAGGCCTAGCTATACTATGATAGGGCGCGGCTTTACTACGTACGATGTTTATAAACTAATCATAAGTAATATAACAACAACGTACTACGGTACCTGTATATGACTCAAGGTGGTCAACATGCGGCCGCTTACGTATACGATACCATGTATATACGTACAAGACCATTCCCGCATGCAAGAATGACATTCCGCCGGGGTACACGCATCCAGTCCTCCCAAATCCCTCCCCCTACCTCCGGCGCCGGCCCCATGCATATGGCCAGGTGCACATGCCCCAGTGGGTCGGAGGCCCGCATACATATACATGATCATGATCATGAGCACTCAGCGACTATATAGCTAGGCCTCCGAGGCTCGCAAGCCAGTTTCCAAGTTTCGACTGCTCAAGTCTCTGGTATCGATCGTGATCGGAAATGAAGAAATGCAAGCCAATGCACGAGTCGCCGACTCACCGACTCACCGGGCCGCGGGGCGCGGGGGGAGAACTTCGAAAAATTCGAGGCGGCGCCCAAGCTCTAGATCTACTAGTACTTGCAATTAAGATTGAATCTATCGAGATCTCGATCTGCAGTAGAAGATGCGCCTCCTCTGCTCAGACGGGGCGATCATCGAATGCCCCGGGGCCCTCGCTGCGGATAGCGAGCTCCTCGTCGACGTCTCCGAGTGCTCCGACGCTCAGACAGCCGCCGTCCCCGTGCCCCTCTCCTCCCCCGTGCTCATCGCGGCGGGGATCGCCCTGAGAGATCCGTCGGCCCCTCGCGATCGGCCCTTTTCCTCCCTTGAGATCCCTCGCAACGCCCCGCGCCCGCAGGCGGCCGCCGCCCTTTCCCTCGTCATCCGGCTCGCCTGCGCTGCAGAGTTTCTTCGCGCCCCGAAGCTCGCCCGCGCGTGTGCCGAGCTCGCCGAAGGCGCTGTCGCGCACGAGGAGGTTCTCGCTCATTTCTGGAACGATCCTCGCCAAACGACGGACGCCGGTGCAGCTGCAGCCGGGGCTGCCGCCGAGCTCGGGGCAACGCAAACACGGCGCGCGCCGAAGCGCAAGTTGATCTGCAGCTAGATGTAGAGGGGAGATCGGACGCATCGTGGTCACCCCCACCAGTACTAGTAGTACTAGTACTCGTGTTGTACTCGCCCCCTTCCCTAGCCTTGCGCCGGCGCCGGCGGCGTGACTAGTACTTTCCGACAATATAAATTCTATATATATATAATGATCATGACCACGCCGTGACGTGCACCGTACGGGTGCATGCGCACGTGTCGGTGTCGCATTGCAATTGGCCCCTCTAGATCAGCCCCGGGAGGCTAGGGGGCCGCCGGGCCGGCCCCTGCGGCCGGGGCCGCGCGCGGGGATCGGGTCGCCGTGCGTGATCATGACGCCTCGCCACGGCCGGCGCCGCGCGCGCGGTCCTTAACCTTAACGGGGCGATCGGCCTCATCACGGTCATCCCCTTTGTCCCCCGCATGCGCACATGCACTCTAGTTGACGTTGTGCATACATGCGCACGCGCATGACACGGCGACGCCGACTCTAGATCTCAGCGACCAGCATGCAGCCGCGTACGGAACAAAAGGGTTCAACGCGTACGGTTAATGTTCCCGCAACCGAGCTCGAGATCTATAGCTGTATAGCTAGACGCACGGCGCGCATGTGCACGTGCACGCGCGCATGCATGCGCGGTCCTTGCAAGCTTAAGCTGATATCAATGGGGACATCGGCCTCATCGCGGTCACCCCTGCTCTAGATCTAATTGCACAGCGCGCGGCGGTACCGACCAGCATGCGGCCACGTAGTACGGTACGAGTTTAGGGCGCCCTACAATACTGCAGGGTTCGCATTCGCGGCGCAGTAGCGGCAGTACCAGAAAACTGCACTTACATTGGGCTCCATGGGGGTACTGAAGTTTTAAAACTGCGTTCGCCGGCATGGCGCCAGCTACAGCCGCAGGCCTGCCAGACCGATTGCAAGTGCCGGTGCGCGACGCGTTGGCGCCAGCTGCAGCAGCAGGCCTGCCCGACCAAATAGCGGTGCGCACGGTGTGCTTGCGACAGCTGCAGGTCGCCCGCCCACTTACGCCCTTCTGCAGACAGTCCCTGCAACTCCAATCCTCCTTTGGGCCCCCAAACAGGGCGAGCGAGGCCCAGGAGACATTGCCTATCCGATCTTCGACGTGCAAGCGTACGACGACGGCGGCATCAATGTCATTAACCAGCGATGGCGGCAGTTCTGCTTGTTTTTCCACCCCGACAGAGTCGCCGCGCGTTACGAGCTGGCGCAGCAGTCCCAGGGCAGCATCCCTGGCTCCAGAGCTAGGCTGAGCAGCGGTCAGCTCCAGCATGCTACGAGCCAGTTCGCAACAGCCATCAACGAAATGAAGGAAGTGAGGGAGCTTGCGGCCAGTGGCAACAGCGGCGAAGAGATTCGTGCGGCCCTGCACGGCCTCTCCGAGGTCGAGGATCGCGTGGAGCAGGCTCGGCAAACCGCGCTAGCCAGCGGCGGCAAATACGATCCATCCTGGGCCGTACCGCCGTCGGGGCGTTCGGACGAGGCCGCCGTTCGGGAGTTCGTGCGCCGCCTGATGGAAGAGCCCCTCTTCGAACAGATCCATCGCCGGAGCTCTTCTCACGAGCCTTTCTACCGCTTCATCTGCGCCCGGCTAGATCAGCATCCGGACCCGGTTGGAGCTTACTGGACATCCGGCACGTTCATGCGCGCGCGCCCTCACCCCTTCGCTCGATGCGTGCCTGCTCTGACCTTGAGAATCTTCGGGCAGAACGAGCCTGGATCCCGCTCCAGTTCACGATGTGGCACTCGGAGGCGCTCGCCGAGCTGAGGGTTCGTGACTTTCCGTGGAACGAGGAGGTCAACAAGGGCTGCTGCCCCGGTTGTGAGAAGCCTCTCTACACCGCCTTTCGACTGGGCGGCGGGACGTGTGGCCGGGGGCACAGCGTCTGCATCGACTGCATGTCGTTCCAGCCGATGTTCCGCCGGCGCTTCTGCTGCGTTTGCGAGCCCGACCGCGCCGGCCTCGACGAGTCGGGCATGCTCTGTGCAGGTGTCCCCTACGCGTGGGATCAGCTCAGCGTGAATTTGGCATCGGCTTCTTCGCCGGCAGCAAGCGAGGAGTGCGCGCGGCGGTTCGAGGAGCTGCTCGGTTTCATCCGCGACGGAATGGTGGACAAGGCCCTCGGGGAAGAACGAAGAAAGAGGCCCCGGGCCCGGCGCAGCGAAGGTTCGCGTGAAATCGGATCCCCTGATTCTTTTGGAAAACGCCAACTCTGTAGCAGACGACGAAGATGAGCCACTGTCGTCCGGAGGGGCAGTTCCTGCACTGCAAGGGGGCGGGGACCGGGAGGGGGCCCCCTAGGGTTATTTTTAGAAACGGTCTGGGATCCGCACCGAAAATGTTTTTGATCTCTTTTAACACCCCCAAGTCCTTGCGATGCGCTGGTGCGGGGCCTGGATTTTTTCTTTGCGGTTTTTTGGTGGGGTCGGGATCTGTATTGGATTTAAAGTAGTTTTTATATATTATAAAGTAGTTTATTATTTATCTTATTGTTATCAGTCTGAGACTCTATGAAAATCGATTGACCTTAGTGTGAAACAGTGCGCCCCGCCCACTATGCAAGATACATGCCTTTCTTATGCATGATCTATGAAAAATAACAATACGATCTGCAAAAGGGCTCTTAGATGTTTGAGCTCCCCATCAATGAAGCTACTTGGGCTTTCAGAGTTTGCATCTCTTGTGTGAGTTCTTGAATTGCTTTGGTATACGCCTCCGAAATTATTTTCAGACACAGAACCACACTAATACACACTAAGAAACATGGCGACCTATCCGGAGGCGTATACCAAAGCCTGTCCCGACGTCTTTCTGGACATCGAAACCGTAACGACCAATGTAACAAAGGCTGGGTGTTCTATGAATAGCATGAATGAAAATCAGCTAAATCAGTCCAATTTCTCAAAGAGACGCTTTCAGAAACGAGTAGATAAGTATGTAAACGCTGCCTCATGTGATTTCAATCACCTCATACACTGTGCTAAGAAGCATCATTTGCGAGGAGTTGTTAGGCTTAGACTCCAACAGAAACTCGCGAATCGCGCCGAAAATGAGAAATAAAAATGTTCCCTTAGAGTAAAAGATGCCCCGCCAAACTAATCGCCTTATAAAAGAGAAAAAGGACGAAATATTAGGCTTGTTAGGTAGTCTTTTAGTCACTGGCGAGATCAACGAAGCCGAATACGATCGGAGGGCGGCGATCTTAGATCGAAAACCCCGCTTAGCTAACCTTGCAAATATTGCCGACGAGCTCTATGATCGCCTGGAAAATGTGGAGCGCTTCTATACCGAAGGGCGGCGCTTAGCCGTCATAGAACCCGATGAGGACGACGGTTTCGCAATGAATAAAGCATACGCCTGGTATAGCTATAAGGCGGATGAACAGATAATCTTAGATCCGGTGGAATTTCTCACTACCATTGCTGCAAATCTGCCTGGGCGGCTGAAAGAGAGGCTGGACGAGCTGAAAGCTATTAAGGTGCGCCTTACATTCATCTGCCGATACGTAAAAGTGAGTGATCCTAACGTTTTTATCACCAAACACATTTACAGCGATTATTTCGTAATCACAAGGTCGCGCAATATTCTCACTGAGTTAGTGGGTGTAGCTCAGCAAATGAATGAACAGATGATACAGGTCGACAGCTACCGGCTCAGTAAATTAGATAAGCTACATGTCGCCGTTTTGTCATATGCGCCGGTGGGCGGGTGCTACATTGAGACCCCCGAATGGATTGGATTAAAGCGAGCCACAGTAAATATTAAGAATATCGATGGTCACGACTGTTTTAATTACGCTATCCTCGCATGGCTGCACAGAAACGACATAAACAGACACAAACGTAATGATCCGTTCCAATATAGGCGGTGGATGACTGAACTCGACTTTTCAGGCATTAATTTCCCGGTGGCTTGCGATGCTGCATTAATAGATCGGTTCGAGGACAATAATCCCGAGCTGTCAATTAATATATATGGCGCCGACAATGCGACCCAAACCTTTTACCCACTGCACATGTCAAGTAATCCGCGTCGTAAATCAAAGGTAAACCTGCTGCTGATCGAGGACGCAAACGGACAGGGTCACTATATTACGATTATGTCACTGAGCCGCCTCTTAAAGACCACCTTTGATAAAGCAAACGACGGGCGCATTTTCTACTGCGAAACCTGTTTGTCCCGGTTTAGATCACAGGAGAAACTCGATAGCCACACCGACTCTAATCGCTGTATCGATTGGAGAATGAGTAAAGGTAAATGCCCGGAACCCGGAAGCTTTATTACTTTCGGACTGCAACACCTAAGGAAAATGGTGTGGCTGCCCACTGTCTGTTACTGCAAGGTAGAGATGGAGTCGGTGCCGGTTCCTGATGAGCCAAATCGAACCAAGCGAGAGGTAAAGTCAGTGGCACTTAATGTAGTTATGGGCTCGCATGTTGAAAATCACGAATTCGAGGGCGTGGATCCACTGGGACAGATGTTTACCACGTTAGGGGAACTGTGCCGCGAGATGCTTAATACCCTATTTACTAATACACCTATGATTCCGCTCACAGAGGCGCAAAAGCAAGCCTATAAAATCACCAAACACTGCTATATATGCAATCAGCGGTTTACCCACGAAAACTTCCCTGTGCGCGATCACTGTCACCAAAGCGGCGATTATATAGGGAAAGCTTGCCGAAAGTGCAATTTACATAGGAGGATCTCAAAGCAAACGAAAGTAGCTGTGGTAATTGATCGGATGGACGAGTGCGGGCATGCTATATTCAGGAAAATCGCACAGCAAGACGATAAGCTGCGGGTCGAGATCCTAAGTAAGAATTTCGACGAGTATCTCTCTTTACAGTGGGGACTTTACAAGTTTATAGACGCCTCGAATTTCATGGATTTTCAGGCGTCCGATGTTAATGATCTCATGGTAAAATTCGGTAAATTCAGTATGCTCGCCCATGAGCAATACGGACTGGATCCCACTCATTATGTGAGCGCACCGGGACTATCGTGGGACGCGATGTTAAAGCATACGAGGGTCGCGATTGAACAGATCAGCGATGCGGATCAATACGAATTTATTGAGCGGGCAATTAGGGGCGGCTTTGCGACCATGCCCACACGATATGCCGAGGCTAATAGCGAGAATAAACATATAGTGCTATTGGATGCGAATAATCTATATGGCTATGCGCTCAGTCAGCCTTTACCGGTCGGGGACTATCGCTGGGACGACACAAGCACAGCGTTTACCGAGGTTGTAGGGCGGAGTGCATTTATAGAGGTCGACCTTGCCTATCCGGACTATTTAAAGGCTGACCATCGCGATTTCCCGCTGATCGTGAGTAAAGAGGTAATTACTGCGGACATGCTCGGCAAATATCAGCGTGGGCTTTTGGAGATTAGCGGCGAGAAGCTAAGTAAAGATCCGAAGCTGATCGCCTCGTTTACTCCGAAATATAATTACGTGGTCTCTCAGCCGATGCTGCTCTATATGGTAAAAAAGGGGATCGTAGTTACTAAGATTCACCGCGTGCTCTCGTTTGCAACCGCTGCATTTATGAAGCCCTATATAGATCTAAACACGAAACTGCGCAAGGAAGCCCGGAATAAATTCGAGAGCGACTTCTTTAAATTGATGAATAATGCTATTTACGGTAAATGTCTGGAATCGTGTCGCGGGCGCTCCGTGGTAAAGATCGCGAATAGCACGAAGCTGTTTAAGAAATATGCGGCGAGCCCACTGGTAAAAGCGACGAATGTATTAAACGAGACCGCGGTCGCCTTTGAAATGTATAGTAAACACGTAAAACTCGATAAACCGGTTGCGATTGGCGCTTATGTGCTGGATGCCGCGAAGCTGCATAATTATAGCTTCTTTTACGACGTGATCCGACCGACTTTCTCGCAAGCTCAGCTGCTGTTCCACGATACCGACTCGTTCTGTCTGTATATAGAGACCGCGGATCTGGAAGCGGGCATGCGAGCGATCAGCCCTCATTTAGACTGCCCTTATAGTCCCGAGAACCGGATGGTTCCCGGTAAATATAAAAATGAGATGCCCGACGTCAAGATAGTGGAGTATGTGGGGCTGCGACCGAAGCTATATGCTTTCCGCACCGAGAGCTACGACAGGGTAAAAATGAGCGGGACAGCCTCGAAAGAGGTGCATTTCGACGACTTTAAGCGCTGCCTATTTGACGGGATCACAAAAACAGTAACAGTAGTAAACAAGCAATGGCGATGCCACCACTTATATGATTTGGAGAGCAAGCGGATAGCGCTGACCCAATTCGATGGCAAGCGCTGCATATCAGGCGACGGCATACATAGCCTTCCATTCGGCTGTTAGTCGTCTATCTTATCGTGCGTTCTTTTTCTTGGTTTGCGCTCTAATTGAAGGAGCTGTCGCCTTAGGATATGGAGAAGCCATATGCACTTTAATCTGGGGTCGTCGGGTTCGATTAGGAAGTAATTAGGGATCGGGTGCGCGTCCCATACCGGGGCGTCCATTTATCTGTAATCGCGGTAAAAATTGAAAGCCCCGTGGGCAACGCAAAATGATTTAAGGAGAACGCGCTACATTTAGGCAACAGGAAAATATTTTCTCAGCTTAAAGTAAAAGGCGACAATGGCGTATCTGTTCAATGGCGAGCCCATCTTTTCGGTTCCTATTTCCGAGCTTCCATTCAGCATCGGTGAAATGATCGAGGTCATCAGTGGTGTGGACAGATTTGGTAGGATTTTAAATAGCAACTCGTATGTGAATTTGTCGCAAATGCGGGCTGTTGGATATTTTCATAACAGACCCCATCAAGTCGTCATTAGACATGTTGATGATAGGTTCTTTGTAGCGAGACCTATCGAGCCTGTGGGAAACACCAAGTTTGCTGCGAGAAAACTTAGAGATGAAGAGACCGAAGATGGCTTTACGACTGTGATTGATTTCTGGCGGCATATTAGATGCACTCCGTATATTCAAGCCCATGTTATGGATGTGATTACGCGCGAGTATGCGGAGCAAGTCCCTCGGCGTTTTTACTTCCCTGTGATTAGAGACCTCTCCGTTTATCATCGCAAGTTCGAAGGGCACAATTTAAATATTACTACGCGGGCTACTTTGCGCAAATTCTTAAAACAGAACGGTGCTCAATGGAGTCGTGGGCATTGCATGTGGTATATCGAGGAAAAGGACAGAGCCGGCATCGTCGGCGATATATTCTGCTCGCATCTTCGTGGCTAGCCGGGTGGGGCGCAGCCTCGGAGCGCGGCGGCCTGGCGGCATGGCTTGGTGGACCGTCGGACGGCCCGGCGGGGCAGGCGCTGTGGCTCGCCGCGTGGGACGCAGCCTCCAAGCGCGACGGGCTGGCAACGTGGTTTGGTGGACTGACCGGAGGCGCCACGGGCCGCCGGACGGCGGTGCGGCTCGCCGGGTGGGGCAGAGGCATGCAGGCCGGAGCATAATCCTTCATCAGAAAAACAAGTCTGCCACGACAGTCGCATGGCCTGGCGTCAGGAAATCCAGTCGAGCACCTGGAGGCCGAGGCGGCGTCCGGCGGCTCCTACGTGGCCGACGCCCCAGCGTACGCCTGGACGGACGGGAGCCTGAAAGAGGGCCAGACGGTTAACGCTCGCGCGGGCTACTTTGACGTTAACGCTTTCGTCTGGTCAAGAGGGCCAAAGAGGGCCAGAGAGGGCGACGCCCGCAACCCCCACAACGACGTTGCCGACGCCGGAGCGAACGTGGCGGCCGACCTGGAGCTAGCGGACGAAAACCGGCATGAACCTCTCTTTCTGCCGCCGGCCTTCAGCATGCCTGTGGTGCTCACCATCAGCGACCCCGACGGGCGCACACGACGGGTGGAAGGGGACCCCAAGGCACACATGGACGCACTTCACGAGCACCAGAAGCACTTTGCCTGGACCCAACAACCGCTGGCTGGCGCGCTCCTGCGCCGAGGCGCCGACGGCGCAGACATAGCAGGGCTCTATGCGGAAACGACCGTAGGCTCCCGATTCCAAGGCGCAAATGGTGCCCGCAACGCGCTATTCAAGTTTCGGACGGAGCTGCTCTGTAGCTCGCTACCAGCGAACGAAGTCCGGGTACGTGACCAGAAGGAACTCTACGCCGCCTGCAACCCTGAGGGACGCTGTGCGGGCTGCGCCACCAGAACGCCGCTCCCTCGTGCAGAGACTAGCGGCCCGACAGCCTCACAGAACAACCAGACTGCACCAACAGCCTCGCATCCAACCAGCAGCGGGCCCCAGCCGCCCGAACCGGGCACCGACGGCTCTTACCGCAGGCCTGACTAAAACCTTCCCGCACGTCTTCCTGTGCCCGGGTCCGCATGCGGTCGCGCACCGCGCGGAGACTGCTCGTGAACTGAACCGACTTCTCCTCTGCGCATACAGAGAGGCCCACGGCCTCACAGCGCCGCCGGCAGGAGCCCTCCTTGCCCCCGACCTGGTCCCAATCTTCCTCCGCGTCGCGGACGACGACGCCGAAGCGCGCAGCTACGATGGTAGGCCGTACGCGTATCCGCGCCTCTGGGTGCTCCAGGGCCTCGCCCCGCAGAGTCTAGAAAGCGCCCTCGCACGCTGCCTGAACCTCGCACCCCGATACGCGGCACGCGCAGCTAAACGCGTTCGGCAGACGCTTCTGGAGCGGGCCCGACGCCTCTGGTCACGCCGCTGCGACATCAACGCGGAGTGGGAACGCAACTGCCGCATCTCCCAGGCCTCAAAGAAGCGACCGCGCCCGCCCCGCACGGGCGCCCGCGCCCGAGAGCGGGCCCGCGGCCCCCGGACCTGTAAGGAAGTCTGCGCCGCCTGCGACGGGCCGATTCGCCTTCACAATCTACTCAACGCCGCGCGGAACGCAGACTGCCCACCGGAGTACGCGGGCTGGAAGGCGGCGCTCCGCGCCCAAGAGCTCTACGATTGCGTCAAGGTACGCCCTTGGGAGTCACATCCTAGCCCGCTCTAAACGGTACCCCGAGCCGCGCGAAAGGGGGGGGGGGGGGGGGGGCTACGTCGGGAGGAGACTCTCGACTCTCGACACCACCTACCTACTACTTCACCATACCTAGTCCTCGAAAAACTTCCCTGATCTACTCTTAGCCTCGCACACACTAGTTATAGCCGCCCCGACCGACTCGCTGGGCCCCCCCGCCCAAGCGAGTGCCTGCCTTGCCTCCCTCTCCCGCTCTGCTCTCCCGCTCGCTCTCTTGGCCCTGCCTCCCACTCACGACCTCGCCCACGCTCCTCGCGCCTCGACAGGGAGGGAACGATGGACCGGAAGGCCTAGGCTTGGCGGAAGGCTTCGGCTGGTCGTTGCACCCACCAGATACCCCGGCCATCGCGCCAGGACCGTGGGTTGATGGACCGCCGCGGAGGGGGGCTCGCAATTGCCCGCGGCGGGGGTGCGGCGGCTGGTTCGAGGCTGGAAGCCCTGCTGACCGAGACTTCTGACCCTCCCCCTCCCCGCCACGGCCGGCGCCGACCTTCTCCGTCCCGCCCCACTTCTTCCCCGCAACGTCCCCCCTCGCCTCATTCCCCTCGGCCCCTCTATGCCGACGTGCTTCCACCCGCGCTTCGGGCGAGCGGCCCCCTCGACGCGGAGCCCGCCGCGCTAGCTGTAGTCGCGGCCGCGTCGAGAGTAGGCAGATTAGACCGCGGGTCCGTCCTGGCTTTCCTACCGTACAGTAGAACAGCCCGCGAGCTCCGAACGTCCCGACGGTCCCTAGGCAGGCATCACTAGCAGTAGTAGTGTTTTGATTTACCTCCCTCTCGTAGACCCCTGGGTAGTCCTCTCTGTAGCCTAGTCCTAAGCTAGGCTAGATGTATAGGTAGTAGCTCTATGCTCTGGGTTAGCTTTGCTTTAGTTTACGTCTCCTTGGCTAGCTCCACCCTGTCCGATGGCTGATAGGTTCCCTACGTATACCCGGCGCAACCAGTAGGCTCATCTTTCGACTTGACACATTACGGACACCTCAGTTCTATTCCTAGCCGTATTGTCTCGGTGTGTGCGAATTCATTGATCCCGATACTGATATCAGTGTACCGTATAACAGAATATTAGTGCGCACATATTATTAATGCGCCCCCAAATTAATGCGTTTTCCGCTGGCAAAACGCATTAATTTGGGGGCGCATTAATATAGAAGCGCTAAGAAACTGCGGTGTGTACCCCCTACAGCACTGCGGCAGCGAAAAGGCTTCAAAACGCATTAATTTGGTGCCGCAATTTTTTTTTTGGTGAATTACCGGCCACAGTCTCTAGACACCAGCACTGCGGGGGCTGCCCAGGGGGCATATAGACAAAAGACTCGAAGCAAAGTAACTAAGACAATATGACGAAGAAAGACAAGACAAAGAGCCAAAATCGACAATAAAAAAGGAAAGACGCAGATCTAGAGACAATGAAATGCGCGGATCGAGAAGACACAGTAAGCGAACCAGACGGAGCAGATCTAGAAGTAGATTTAAAGGACGACAGACAAGAAGGAGAGCTAGAGCTAGAAATACCATCAACAGCGAAGTGATCCACATCACTAACAAGCGGAAGACAGAATTGAGAAAGATAAATCACAGGAAGCAGACAGGTAAGCGGAACAACAAGACGATGTGGAGGCTGAGGCAAAGCAGGACGATGCGAAAGGGCAGAGCTACGGCATGAGGAGGATACAGAAGACGGATTAGGCGGATCAAAAACAGGCAGAAGGACAGTCAAAGGAATCACTAAAGTCGGCTGGGGCCGAGGCGGGCAATCGAACTGCAAACGACGGCGAACGACAGGTCGAGTAAAAGGACTAGCACGGAGAGTAATTCGAGCATCTACACTACGATCGGAATCCGAATCAGACCGAACTAAACTAGTCGGAGAACGCCGGCGTCGGCGGGATACGACCAGCAAAGCAGAAGACGAATTCGAAGCCAGATCTAGAGGCGGCGGCTCGGCGCCAAGGACAAGGACCGGAGGGCCGGGCCCGGCAACCCGCCGGAGAGAACCAGAAGAAGACGCAGGCTCGGCAAGCCGGCGACGGGTGCGACCATGAGTCCGGGAAGAGAGCGGGGAAGCCGGTCCCGGAGCTGAGGGCCCGGGAGCAGGGCCGGGAGAAGGGAAGCCCGGCGAGAAATCTGACCCGGAGCCGGAACCCAGCGAACGACGACGACGAAGAGGCCCCCGAGGAGCCAAGACGGGGGGGTTATCGAGAAAAGCACTGACTGCCGGCGCTGAGCACGGCGGCGGAGGAACCCCGCAGACAGCGGAAGGCGGAGAGTCGAGGGTCGATCTAGAGATCCGACGACGGGAACACGGCGGAGGTCTACGAGGCGGAAGAGGCAAGGAGGGAGCCAAGGAGGGGTCGGAGGCAGGGGAAGGGTCACGAGCAGGTGACGAGGATCGCTGCCGGCGCCGAAGAGAGGGCAGCGAAACAGAAGGAAGGTCGGGTGGCGCCGGATCAGACGACACGGGGGCCATGGGCGGCGCAGAGAGAGACGGGCTCGAGGGCGCAAGGGCCCGACGAGGGCGCCGGCGGCGAATCTCACGAGCGCCAGGAAGTGGGACAGGACCTGCAGAAGGGACCCGAGGCGCTGAAGGGGGAGCAGGGAGTCGGAATGACGGGGAGACCGAAAAGAGGACAGTCTCGCCGACACTCGGAAGCGGGGCAGATGCCGAGGAGCTCGAGGGGGGAAGGGAGGGTGCACGTGGAGGAGGAGATATCGTGTGGCTGGTCGAAGGGTATGGAGAATCAAGAGCAGAGGCGAGGGAGGCCGGAGTGATGGCGAGCTCTGGAGGCGAGGAGGCGTGCACTCGGATCCGGGAAAGTGGATGCAGACGTAAAGAGACCGGGGACGTAGCAGCGGGAGGGGCATTCAAAAAGATAGTGCCGCTCGGCGTCACAGTTGCAGAAGCAGGGGCAAGAAGGATGGGCTGAAGAGGGGGCTGAACCAGGAGTACGTCAGAAAGAGGGCCGCGCGGGGGCGGGAGTGGAGGAGCAAGGGGAAGAGGCCAGAAGGGGTACGGCGCTGCAAGATGACCAGGGACTTGCCGGGGAACTGGCAAGTGAAGAGGCCCCGTGACAGCAAGCTGTATGGAGGGAGGAGGTAGAGGCGGGGCCAGCGGTCCAAGGAGCACAGGAATCGGGACCGCAGGGAATGGGGGGAAAGGAGCGTCGAGAGGGGCAGCTAGAGCTGGAATGGGGACGGGCCCGAGGGTCACTATAGGGGCCAGGACAGGAGGGGAGGGCGCAGGAGGCGGGCGACCACCAGGGATCCCCAACGGGACATCCCCACGAACGGCGAACTCCGCTGGATTCCGGAGGACAGAATTAATGTCACGCGAAGAGACGAGGTCGTCGTCAGCGCCGCCCAAAGAAGGAGCGCCGGACGAGTCAGAATCAGAGCTTGAATTAGAACGATGAGAACCGGCACTAGACTCTGAATTATGTTCGTCATCATCCGTGGCAACCTGATCATCAGCATCAGCAGCAGCCAAACGAGCGCGCCGCTCTTCCAACAAGGCCGAGGCCTGTGGAAGGGTGAACTCTAGGGATGACATATTTCTGTCCCAGGCGGCAACAAGCGCGGCACGGTTGTAAGACGGTGCATCAATATCAGCCTCCTCTAGATCGCACCGAGCGCGAGCAACCTGCTGTATGGAAAATACGCCAGCGAGGACTGCTCCAAGTGATCGAAGGCAGAAGGTGGGGTTAACTGTACTGCGTAAAATGGGTCCAGAAAAATCTGGGACCGAGAGGATGTGGAGGAGAGAGAGGTCAGGCACCGCGACCTCCTCACGCTCATCAGGCGGAAGAGCAGACGCCCACAACTGCAGGCGTTCTCGAATGAAATCCCAGAACGAACGAGAAAGGGGGCACTCAGAAAAAACGTGCGCGTGAGAGCGAGCAGAACCGTCATTACAAACACGGCAGAAACGACGGCGGGGCGAGTGTTCGCCCAAACGATACAATTTGAAATGTAGACGGTAAACAGCATCGATCCAAAGCATCGGGAAGCACTGAAGGACGACAAGATTAGGAAGACGGGACGGAGACAAGGCGCCGGGGAACCCCCACTTAGCATCGGGCATCTGAGCGTGGCTAGATACATCGCGACGCCGCTGGACCTCGAGGCAGTAGAAGCGACGAACAGATGAGAGGCGGAGAGGAAGCATACGAGCAAACGTGAATGCAAGATTATCAAAAGAAAGGAAGGCAGAAGGGCCTGCACCAAGAATGAAGAGACCGGGCAGGGTTCCGCGGCGCAGAGAGAGAAAGACAGCGCTAAAGCAAACGTGCAGCGGGAGCAAGCGAGACAAAATTGAATTGGAGGATGGGCCCACAGGGTGGGAAGCCGCAGGGCGGCGAGGAACACGCGGCACGTAATCCAGCACCCGCGGAATTATCTGGTTATCGCGAACGGGGAAGGCAACAAAAGTACCGCTCGGGCCCCGGAGAAGAGCAACCGAGGTGTCCGGTCCAGACCACCAGAGATGTTGAGTTGGCGGGGCGAGGGCCTCAAGGACCTGTCGCCATGCTGCTGGGATCGCGGAGCACAGACGAGGAAAAAATGAATGGAGGGCGGAGGAGGCAGCTGGTGGAGTCCGGAATCGCCGGGTGGTACAATCCCAGATATCGCAGACCCGCAGCAAGCCAGACCGTGCACAGCGACTCCAGTCAACCTCGGCACCCGGAGCATCGAACAAGGGATTAAAGAAAAGAGGTTGGGATAAAACTTCGAGTGAAGTACGAGGTTGACACACGCCCTGGCGCTGAGCCCACTCCGAGAAAGCCTGCTTCCAAATAGGAGGCAAGTCAAGACCGCCAAGTGGGAGACGAAGCGAGATAAAGGCGGGGCCGTAGGAAAAGGGCGCCAGCTGAACGTCCAGTTTGCTCAAGAGGTACTCCTTCCAAGGAGCCGAACAGGACGGGTCAGCCAACAAGGCCACCCACTTCATTTTCAGTGATAAAGAAAAGACACGAATATCAGGGCAATTGAGACCACCTTGATGCCACGGCAGAGGAGAAATATACTTCGAAAGTTGCCCACTCACGCCGGCAAAAGAGCGAAGCTTCTCTTGCCATGTAGAATACTGGGCATCGGGGGGGTCAAGCAAATACAGAGCATAATGCAGGGATCCAATAAAGACCGCCCAGGCAAGGAGAACGCCGGAGCGCATCGGCATGCGATAGGTTTTCGCTTGCTGCACACGAATATCAAGAGCAGCATTTTTCTTACGCCAGAATCGAGACAGATTGGGCTCAAGCGGAAAGCCCAAGTACTTGCGAATTTTCTCAGCGGGAGGGAGATCCGTCACCTGGAGACGCCGCCAGGGACAGTCCTCGACGCTAGGCCACACGTCCGCAGGAATATCGCGGAGCGGAAGAAGGTTAGACTTCTCGAGATTAATTAGGGCACCAGACAGCCGGCAATATTTATCAAAGCACTCTTTCCAGAAGGGCAGTTCGGCAAAAGAAGAAATTAAAGGAACAGTATCGTCCGCGAACTGGAGTACCTTACAGAGAGAGCTAGAAGAAAGGCGGACGCCTCGTATACGCACGTCAGCATTGATCAAAAGGGCTAACAGGTGCGTGCACAGATTATATAAATAGGGCGATAGGGGGCCACCCTGACGCACTCCGCATCGAATGGGGAAAGGGGCCGATCTCCAGCCGTTAATGTGAACAGAGCCCTGTAGATCGGAGTAGAGCAAGCGAACCCACTTAATAAACTGAGAGCCGAAGCCGAACTGTTCAAGCGACCAAAAAAGGAAGCTCCAGTTAACGCGGTCATAAGCTTTTGAAAAATCGAGAAATCCGAAGCACAGCTGTTCAAGCTCAGGATTACCGCCCTCGTAATGCATTAAAAGATAGACGAGCATAACCTGGTGCACTGCGGAGCGACGATGAATAAAGCCAGACTGAAAGCGGGATACAAGGCAGGCATGAGTGGCGTTAAACGATTGGAAAGGGCGCGTTCGATTGCACGCTCCTCAACATTAGAGAGGGAAATTGGGCGGCGATTTGCGATCAAAGTAGGGTCCGTAGCCGGCTTAGTTATAGGAGTAATAAGGACGTGCCGCAAAGACTCGGAAGCTTGTCCGGACTCGTACATAGCAGAGATATAAGCACAGAAGTCGGGGCCAATCTCATCAAAAAAGCGAACGTAAAACTCAGCAGGGAGGCCATCAATGCCAGGGGACTTGGCGCCGCCAGACATCTCCTTAAAAGCGCGAAGCAGCTCTCCAGGCGATAGGTCAGAGTCAAGATCAGCAGACTCAGTAGGGAGCAGGCGGTGAGGGGAATAGAGAGAGGCAACGCCAGACCGCTCAGCTAACGACTGATCAACCGCGGCCTGAGCTGCAGCACCGTCATATAGATGAGCGTAATAGGCGGAAGAAAGCTCAAGCAAAGTACGGGGGTCGTCTGACGCGGCCTCCGGGCCTTCGGTGTCCGGGGCCCGAAGCCCCTCGGTGAACTGAGCATGAGAATCCGGTAAATAATGTTCGAAAAAGGCTTTACTGGACCGACCATCTTGCGCAGCGGCGAAACGAATCTCGTTGCGCGAATGCTGTCTGGCATATTCAGACACGAGAGAATTTAAGGTGCGCATCATAGAAGTGCGCAATGAACGGAAAGCGATATCGTCAATAGAACCGGTGGCGTGGCGACGGATGAGAGCTTCGAGGGCTTGGACAGAAGAGATATAGGCGTCCTTCTGCCTGCGCTTCTCACCAAGCTCCCAGGCCCGTACGCGACGCTGGAGCTCCGATTTGAGGTGCCGCAAGGCTTCCGGGTCCAAAAACGCATTAATATTGAGCGCATTAATATTGTGTTATACGGTAGCTGCGATCGCGTATCAGCCTTTTTTTTGGGAAGTGGTAATTGCAATGGGGGGTACCCCCTCCCTTGCTCCCCTGGTGATTGCAAGGGGGGGTACCCCCTCCCTTGCTCCCCTGGTGAATTGGTGCGGCGTACTTTCTGTGTTAGCAATTTTTGTAAGATAAGATTCTTTGCATGCGCTCTCGTATAGGTGTGATCGCATCGTAGCCGCTGCGAGCGGCGAAAAAAATGCAAGTGCGGGGCTGCGCAAACATGTCGAAGCCGCTCCTCACCTGCTATTGCTATATGCGCCGGACCACGTGCTCCTGAATGCTACCAATGCGCTCTACAAACTCAGTCATACATGCCTGGGCTCGAGAAGCGGCGCGTGGCGCGCTAGGTTGCCTCAAGTACCTGTTGTACCGGGCGCCGGAAAAAAGTGCTCCTGAGAGTTTCAGTTTTTGCTGGGTACACATGTACATGCCAGAGGTCGAGGTCACGGGCCGGGGCCGAGCATCCGATGATCCGCATGCGGAGCACGCGCCGGAGCGGCGCGCCCGCAACGTCGCGTTCCGGTGCGCTTCCGGCTGCGGCCTCGGCGGCGACACCTGCACCGTGCGGGAACAGCCGCGGATGCGCTCCTGGTGGCGGAGAGCGCCGCGAGAGTGCAGGAAGAAGGCGCCCGAGACGCCGCGACGCCGGCTGTGTGCGCTCCCGCGGCCGCGGCGTTTTGCCAACGCTAGCGCTCTCGGTTTCTGACGGACTCCGATTCATGATCAAGCAGACTCCGGATCCAGCTCGATGTTGTCAAGCTCTTCAAGCGCAGTTCAAGCACGGGGCGGGTCGCCACTTGCACGCCTCGGCCCCACGTATGCGTGGCCTGAACCGCGGCCGGCGTTCCGTAGCAGAGTGTGGCGGCCGCGGTGTCGCAGCATTCGCAGCTGCTCCTAGTACGTCGCGCCGGGCTAGGCCCCGCCCCTGCGCCGCGGCTGTCCGATCCGGGGCGAGCTGACGCCTCGGCCCTGCGCGCGCAGGCTATGCGCAGGGCCCGGCGCCACCTGCCCCTCCGCCCGCTTCCTCGCCCGCCGCCTCGCCGGCTGCGCATGCTTCAGCGTCATCGACTCCAGGTTCGCTCCGCCGCTGCTGCCGCGCACCTGGCCCGGCCGCCCCGCTGGGCCCCGCCCCCGCACGGCCGCTGTCCGGGGCGAGCTGACGCCTCAGTCTTGTCGGCGTCCGCTTCCGCCTTTCAGCGCGGCGCCGGCGCTTTACAGCGTTTGAGCTAGGGACGGGGCTTGGTACCCCCCTCACCTTTAGCAGCAGTTTAGCTTGGGCGAGCGCAACGCAGAGGCATCCCGCGCGGAGCCGGGATGGCGCGGCGGCTCCCGAGGCTCTCCCGGCGCAGCGCTGGGCCCTGCGCTTCCTCGCGGCGTTCGTGGCAGCGCAGCTCGGCTTCTGGGCCCTCGCGCGCCGTAGCGGCGAGACGCACGCCTCCAGTGCCGGCGCCGACGCGGCGGGAGAGGTCGCGGGCGCGGCCGCGGGCGACATCGAGCCGCTGCGGTGGCGCTCGGCGCGGTGCCCGGCGGCCCCCGAGGCGCACGTCTTCCTCGGCGGGCGCCTCGCCAAGCGCGCGGCGTGCGCCCTCCCGTTCCATCCGCTCGCCCTCGCCTCACCGAAGCGCGCATGCAGGGACGGCCTCCCGCCCTGCGCGGCGGACGAGGCGGTCTCCTTGGTCCTCCCGATGGCCTTCAAGGACGCCGCGCGCTTCGCCATCCTCGACAAGAGCCTCAAAAAGTTCTTCGACATGGCGGGTCCGCCGGCACGATCCGAGAATTCGAATGACGCCCAGATCTAGAGCGAGAAGGGCTACAGTGGCGCATGATCTAGCCGAAGCCGGCATCGGGCGCGGCTCCTGAAGCCCCCCGCCGGGCGCAGGCGTGTGCGAGGCGCTGGTCGTCGCGGTGGACGGGGAGGCCGACGAGGTCGCACGCGCCGTGCGCGCCCCCGCCCCTACTCGGGCCCTCGGGCTATGGCGCCAGCGCTCCCCCGACCTCCTGGCGCAGGTCGCCGGCTCGTGGCTCGCGCCGCACGCGCGGGTCGTCCGCGAGAACGTGCTCGTCCCCGAGCTCGCGCAGTGCGCCGCCCCGCCCCGGCCCTCTGTTAGGACGACCGAGGGGACCGAATGAGGCGATTGCGGGGCCGGGCGCAGGTGGGAGGTCCCGAACTGGATCCGCCAGCAGATCATCAAGGCGCGTGTCGTACCCCTCCATTCCTCCCCCCCTTGCACGGTTCCCGTCAGAAAGCCGATTTCGAACCCACCCGTGCGCAGCTCTCGATGGCCGCCCACGTTCGAACGAAGTTTTACGTGGCCCTGGACGCGGTACCCCCCCCCCGCCCGATCCTGTACCCTCCTCCCCGTCCACCCTCCTCCCAGGACGTTATCGCGGTCAAGAGGTGCGGCCTTGCGGAGCTCTTCGTGGACGGGAAGGCGCGCGTACCCCCCTCCCCCCGACAATCTGCGTACCCCGCCCGGGGACCTCCGAACGGCCTGTACCCCCCCGGCAGGCGAAGACGAACATGTTCCCGAAGGAGGCGCTGAGCGAGACGGTGCACGCCTGGTACAACGGCTCGGGCAAGGTGCTCTGGGCGGGGGCGGGGGCGGGGCCTAGGGGCGAGAGGCCCGCGGGCACTGTCCGACCGGAGCGGTAGCTCGAGCGCAAGCGGGGGCTGAGGGGCGGGGCGGCGGGGGCAGGTGCTGGGCATGGAGGTCCCCCCGAGCCAGGCGCTGCGCTTCGGGGTCACACCCGCCGTCCTCAGCACCAGCGTGCGCGAACTCCCCTACCCCCCCTTCGCGCCCCCCAAAGCCCGGCCTGTCCTAGGCCGCCGGGCCCCCGCCCCCGCCCCCGCCCTGGCCCGGGCCTGGGCTCGACCTCCCCGGGCAGGTGGCGCGGGGCGTGGGGCGCCACATCGAGGAGCGCTTCGGCCTCTGCTGGCGCCAGCACCTCGTCGACCGCGTGTGCGTTCGCCCGCGCCCCTCCCCTGCCGCCTCAGATCTGATCCGATCGCCAGGTGGGACTCGTTCACGGAGTACGGCGTCTACTTCACGTACGCCGCCGCCACGGGCCTCTTCCACAAGTACCACGGTTCCACCCCGCCCGGGCCCTTCTTCTTCGCGCTTCCGGGTACTCTCTGAGATCCCCGCTGCAGTTGAAACGCAGCACGGGGTGTACAAAGAGTGCGCTGCCCGCGGCGTGGCGGTGGTCGACGTCGGGGGCCTTCGTACCCCCTAACCGCTCCCCGTGTCCCCTGTTCTTGCCCAGGTTCGCTCTCGGCGTCTGGTGGCCGAGCATGATCGACACGTGGGACATGAAGCGGGTACCCCCGAGTTCTAGGCCCCCTCGGATCGCTCTACCACCCTCGCCCCCCTTACACGGTACTCCCAGGTGTTCGACCCGAAGGAGCCCGGCTGCTTCACGGTGGCCCAGTCGAACACCAAGATCCCCCCGGAGCGCTTCTGGGAGAAGGCGCGCGTGCCCCCGCTCCCGCCCGGCGGCGTACCCCCCTTGACGCTTCCTGCCCCGCGCCCCGCGCCCCGCGCTCAGGTCGGCCCCTACATCGAGAGCCCTCCGATCCGAGGCGCCGCAGGCGTCGAAGCAAGCAAGCTGCGAACTCGCAATTGCGCAATTGCAAGCTGCGAACTCGCGAGGTCTAGAGCCCGGATCCGAATCCTCAATGTGATTCCCCATGGCCACCCATCATGGCATCGCGCTCCCGCGAAACGCAGAGAAACAGACAGCGAACTTTTAAAATTCCGCTTGAAATTTCTATGTACAGCCGCTGAGCCTCGGAGCAGCTTCGTATATGGGGCAAGCTGCGATTGATAATTATAACCTCGTACGTAGTAGTAAGACGAGCAATTGCAATCCATGCATGTCGATCTACGTTCTAAATCAATTAATCGATATCTCGACAATCTGAATTCGAATTCGAAGCTGACCATGACAACTTTTTGGCATGCATATGGCTGTATGCAGGCACCTTATGCATTTCGAATAAAGTGGAACAGTATTAATTCCGGAAAGTACTGAAGTGCACGTGGCAAAGCCTTGAAGACACTAAAGTTGTCAGCAAATAGCGCACTACGTATACTATGATATATACCTTTTTTTTTCACAAAGCCCATATCAAGGGCCAGGACGAGTGTATTTGTTCAGTAACATCATCGTACGCACTACCGGTTCGGAATAGGCCGAACTCTGGGTCAGAGCATAACCTGAGGCCGGAACACAGGGATAGGCGCCTCGACGCTACAGCTGAGCGTTTCTCTTGTGGGGGGAGGCGTGGGAGGGGGTCGTAGGTGTGAGTGTAGACGTACATTTGGGAGTCGTGGTGCCGTGGGGGCCAAGCTTATCAGTCAGGGGAGAGCGGGGCGGGGAGGGAGGGGGGGAGGGGGGCGGCGCGGGCTAGGGTAGCGGGCGCGCCCCCGATTTTTATTGCGTGTGGGGCGCGGGGTGAGTGTGGGCCGGGTAGGGGCTGGATCGGGTATGCCGCGGGGACGGGCGGTGGCGGGCGGGGTGGGCACCCTAGGGGGGACAGGGGACAGAGGGGCGTGGCGAAGGCGCAGGCCGTGGAGCTAGTCTGTCGCAAGCGTCCGGGCCGGAGAGATGCTTAGGGAGGTGGGGCGGATCGGTAGGCGGGCAAGGCTTAATGCGAGGGCGGGTAGGGGGGTGTCATTGCTTCATGGAGCGATCTAACTCAGAGAGGAGGGCGGCGGGCTTGTCACAAGGCCCCTTTCTTCGGCAGTCATGCTACCGCAAATTGTAGAGAGAGGAAAGAGAAAGAGATCGGGGGCCGAAAGGGTAAAAGTGCCGAGAGAGGAAATTTCTACGCTGCCGCGTTGTCGGCGGCGGCCGCCCGGCGGCCGGCCAGGAGGGCCTCGATGGCGGCGGGGCCCCCGAGGGCCGAGGTGAGCTCGGCGAGCACGCGCTGGGCCGCCTGGTAGTTGGTAAGCGAGATGGTGGCCAGCCCAGGGCCGGGGGCGGGGGCCGGGCCCGGGGATCTATATATATATATATATATATATATAGCTCAGCGGCTAGATCTTTGCGGCCTCCTCGGTGGTCTTGCGCGCGCATGCCATGTCCAGGCCTAGCCTAGTAGGCCGGGCTGGATGCGCTTGCTGTGTGTGTGCATATATGTATATGGACCCTGTGCACGTGCGGCTTCTTCGTGCCTGTGCACTGCATCTGGTGCCGCTGCGTGCGAGTTCGAGGAGCCTCGGAGGGTGCCTAGCTCCCTCGTGCATTTTAGCTATAGAGCCCTCCGCTTCTAGGGGGGCCAAGGATGTCCCGAGCGCTAAGGAAAGTTCGACTGTGGCGCCGACCTCCCTTGAGCTCGGCGCAGTCAACCTATTTAGGTATATATCGCAGGTGCCCCTCAGGCTCGCCGACCGTATAGGAGGCTTGCAGCGGGGGTGGGGGCGGGGGGCCGGTCGCCTCGGGAGAGGGGCCAGCGTGCACGAGGGGCGGGCGGCGCGGGGCCTGGTGATCGGGACGACCGCCAGGGGTGTGCTGTCCACCTCCGAGGATGCATCAGGGGAGCCCGGGGTTGCCGGGTCCGACAGCGGGCGAGCTCCTTTAGGCTCTGACCCCGCGGGGGCGGGTCCCGGCGAGGCCGGGCCCTGGAGCGGGCGAGCGCCGTCTGGCTCAGACCCCGCGGTGGTAGCTGGGCGAGCGTTTGAGTGCTCGTGCGCCCGGGTAGTGGTCTTCGGTGCGCATGCCAGCGCCGGCGGCGCCAGCAGAGGCGGCATCGCAGGGGGGGCAGAGGGCTCTGTCTGCCGCCGTGTCTTGGGGCGCTTGCACCGCGTCCCACCAGAGGCCTGCGGGCGTCGCGCGCGCGTCACGGAGAGCCAAGTGAGCGTGGGGATGCGGCCCCGTGGTCCTGTGACGTCGTGCTGGCGCGGGCGGCTCCGCGCACGCGTCGCCGGCGCCGGCGTGCTCTGTGGCGGTGCGCGGCAGGCGTCAAAGTTCATATTGAAAAGGCGTGAGCGAAGGGCGTAGATGACGGGCGCGGGGAGGGTTCGCAGGATCCCCCGTGGGGCTTGGATGTCGTGCTGGTGCGGGCGGCCCCGCGCACGCGTCGCCGGCGCCGGCGTTCCAGGTGCGTTGGCGGAGCCGCGGGTCCGATTGCACGGAGTCGAGTCGTTCGTCGTGCGCTGTGGGCATGAGCTCAGGCGAGCCGTGCATGCGCGGGTGGTAGTCGACGAATTTAATTATTTTGCAAGCTCAGCGGCCAGTCGACGAAACAGGTACCGGTTAGATCCGTCAGCCTGCAGGCTCAGAAGTTTCTGCCTCTGGAGATGTGTGATGACTTTACCTTTTCTGTTGTTTTAATTGTTTTAATTGTTTCAATTCGGAGGGTCAAGTTCACGAGAAAACTTTGCGGACGCCGTGACGTCGACGTGACGCTGTGACGTGGCGAGAAAACGGCGAGATACGTGACACACAAAAGATTGGCGCTGATAGAGCGCTGATGGCTAGTTCGAGACCGAGCCGGAGACAAGTCTTGCAGTTAGTTGCATGGCTTAAAGGTTTCTCGCACTCATACTAGCAATCAGAGATTGTGCGCGATTAAATCGCAAAAAGTTTTCGGTCAGCCAATATTGTAGAGACCTATTCATAATGGACAGGAACAATCTGAGAGCGGAAATTCGGAGCCTTGCGCAGGAGCTACACACTCTTAGGTACATTAACGGAACATATTTGAACACACTGTTGCGGCTAGCAGACCCACAGAGGGGAACCCACACACAAAATCTTCGAGCAAATCTAGCGACATTGCTCAGACTTAGGCAGACGAACCGGCCGCAGCGCCCTTTGTACGAGGCATGGATAACAAGACATTTTGATAGCGAACGCAATGCTCGAATTGCAACCACGCGAGAGTTTGATGATATTGTTGAGTATGGGATCTCGAATTTGTTTCGCGAGAGTGGTCGAGGCGATACCGTGTTAAATTATGCCCACTATGCATATCCGGGGTTGTTATTTACCAAGGATGTTTTGGATATTGAACCGACTCCAATGCCTGAGCGAGTGAAAGAGATCACGATCGTGTTTCTGAGAGAGCTGCGAGTGCCAGCGAGGATTGGATCAAGCGTCCTAATTCGCTTTCATTTCGATAACTTTCGCATATATCGCACTCAACTTGCAACAATCGAAGAGGGCACAATGCACTCGCTGTTGTCAAACTTGGCTGAAAAGATGGAACAATGGATGCTAGCGCAACAGCCATACGAAGACAATGACCTCTGGCCAGTAGTGAAAATAGAGGTGCTAATTGCAGAGAACGCTGCAGGTGCACTGGGAAACGTTCCAAAGCTCCCATTCAACGGCAAAGCCCTGACCATGAATAAGATCTACTGTCCGATTTCACCAGAGGACAATTGCGTGTTAGAGTGCTTTGAATATGTAAAGCTGAATCCTGGAAGAATAAGCCTAGATCGAATTTACAAGCAGCTTCAGAGATTGGACTATGGAGGGATTAGAACACAGCTAGGACTACGGCGAGGATTGATATCAGTTGATGTGCCGACAATTAATAAGCTGAGCGGTTTTTACAGAATAGACACGAGTGTTTTTGAGTTTTCGCAAGGAAAATTTAAGCCGCTTTTTGCAACCGATCTAGGATTTGAAAAGCGTGCTCACCTTTGTATTGTCGAGGCGCACTGCTACCTGATTAAGGATAAAAGAACAACTGAAATGGAGAAGTGCAGTGCCTGCGGGAAAATGCAGTTGGAACTGGAAAGGCACAAGGTAACTTGTCAGTTTTGTACTAGATGCCGTTGCGCCTACAATCCAATTGAAGATCACACAAACAAATGCGTTGCGGCCATCAGAAACAAAGGTGTCATTGGAAGAAAGATCACCCCTTGCGAGAAGGAGAGTGAATTTACGGCAATGGAGAGCGTGATAGGGGCGGACTTTGAAACATTTCCTTGCGATGGCAAGACCCACGTTCCATATGCTGTTGACACAGACATAATTTGCAAGGGCGAAATTGTAGGAACCAAGATGTTCTACGGTCCTGAAACATTAAATCAATTTATGCAATGGCTGGATGATTGGGCAGAGAAGACCACAGTAGTATTTTACAACGGTGCGGGTTTTGATCTGATATTCATATACCGATGGCTGATTGAGAATCGGCCAGACAGCCAGGTGAACGTCATGCGCTCCTCGGGCAAGATTAAGAGTATGAAGTGGAAGACGTCAGCAGGAGGAGAGTTGACAAGTTTTGACCCGTGCCTACATATTCAAGGTTCACTAAAACAGGCTGGAAAGGACTACGGCTGCACAACGATCAAAGGAGACTTTGACCATCGCAAGATCAAGACGTGGGCAGATGTTGAGACACACAAGGAGGAATGGGGAGAATATCTTAGAGCCGACGTGCGATCGATGACGGAGCTATACATGAAATATTCGAGTACGTGCTTTGAGCTATTTGGAATTAATGTGAATTCTAAGCAGACACTTACAGCTTCATCAATGGCATTTCAGATTTACCGGCAGCTGATGAAGACAGAGCTGCACCTTCCAAAGTATAGCGAAGATCAGGTTTTTCGCAGGGCTATTTACGGAGGTCGCTGTTTGCCATTCAAACGCAAGTTTGTCTCGAAGGGTCCAGATGATTTCTTGGTAGATCTGGATGTGGTCTCTCTTTATCCGACCGCAATGTACTTTAACCAGTTTCCGACAGGTAAATTTAAGGTGATCAATGAACCGGAGGCTTTGGAGCGTTTTCGAAAGTTCATGCTAAGTCGAAAAATGGAGCAACTGTTCATTGCGAGCATCAGTGCGAAAATTCCTCAGGACCTTGTGCTTTCTCCGCTACCACGCCACGAGTCGAATTTGGGGTGGTCGAACCTAAAACCGATCGAGCGAGAGATGTATACATCGGTCGATATCTATAGGGCGATAGCGCTTGGGGTCGAAATAACAGAGGTTCACGAGGTGTATTTATTTGAAGGCAAGGAGCGAATGTTTAAAGATTACATCGAGAAGTTGTATTGTATGAAGGCACGTTCAAGGAAGGGCACAGCTCAGTACGCAACAGCAAAGATTCAACTAAATGGTCTCTACGGCAAATTTGCCCAGCGGGCAGTGATCGAAACCACGGAGCTAGTTTCTAATTATCGCCGATTTAAAGAGCTCCAGCGGACGTCTACGATTACAGACATCGAAATTGAGAGTGAAACACGGATGTATGTGACATACGAAGTACCAGAGAGCAAACGTGATGCTTGTGTGTCGAAGCCCTGCTTCATTGGAGCATTTATTCTCTCCTACAGTCGCGAGATCATGGACAGGTTCCTAGTAAAGATGAACTCTTACAAAGACATCGAAGCCATGCCGTTTTACACGGACACCGACTCTCTTGTTGTGCACAGGAAATTTGCAGAGCTGGTGACTGATTGCATGAAACGACCATACTCTTTGGAGGGTATGAGCGAAGAGGAGGCGAACAGGGCGATATGCGAGAACGAGCTGGGAAAACTAGATTACGACATCCAAGGGCAAATTGTGGAGGCATACTTTGTTGGCCCAAAGGTTTACTGCTGTCGTTTTGTGAAGGCGAATGGGGAGTCTGACGTGCATGTGCGTGCGAAAGGAATTCCGAAGAGCTGGATAGAAGAGAACTGGCTTTCGAGTGATCCGGAGCTGAGGAAGGGGCACCTCGAGTCACGGGTCGCTTTGGAAGCATTTAAACAAATGTTAGAAAACCGGTATCAGCCAGAGTGCACAATTGAGTCTAAACTTGCTCGTGTCTTCAAACCGAATGGAAAGCAGCGCGAGGCAGGGATTGGCTTTAGTTCAATCATCCAGATTCCTTTCAGCAGAGTATTAAATAAGACGGAATACACAAAGCGCAAGATAATTTCGGATGACTATTACAGCACGGTTCCCCATGAGTACATCGGCCCAAATTCAGGAGGCATACTATGATCCAGAAACAGGGCTTCAGTCAGCCACACGTATTGCAAAGAAGTTGAAAATTCCAGTTGCCAGGGTTAGAGCAGTGCTGGAGAAATTATCGACAGCGCAAAGATTTGCGAGACCGCAAAAAGAGAAACCATTCACAAGTATAACATACGACAAAGCAGAGAAATACTACGAGGTGGACCTAATCGACGTGACTCCGTACGCCAGAACAAACCGCGGCATTCACTTTATAATGAACGCAGTGGACGTAGTGACTCGGAAAGCCTACAGCATTCCAATGAAGAACAAGAGCGAAGGTACACTCCTTTCAACACTACGGAAACTCATAGATAGTTTTCCAGCCAAGCCGGATATTATTCAGACCGATCAGGAGTTTAAAGCTTCAGCTGCTAGTCTATTAGAAGCTGAGGGAATTAAGCACAATGCAGTGGAAGCGCATCGACCCCAAGCAAATGGAAAAGTAGAGCGATTCAATGGAACTTTGAAGCGAATTATTGCACGGTATATGGAGGCATATGACACGGATAGATACATCGACAAGCTGCCCGCATTTGTGCGCAATTATAATTCGTCAGAGCATAGGTCGATTGGTACATCGCCAAACGCTGCAGCAGAGAATCCGAAGGAGACAATTGCACGCAACGATTATCAGCGAGAGATCTACGAGCAGCAACACTACCTGAAGGAGGTCGAATTTAAAGTAGGAGACCTAGTTCGAGTTAAGCTAACCAGGAGAACCTTCGATAAATCGACAAAGCCAACCTTCTCGAAAGAAGTATTTCGAATTGAGTCGATTGGGGGTTTTGGACCCCTTCTTAGATTAAAACTCGCTGGATTGGATACACCAGTGACCTACCAGCAAATTTTGAAGGTCCCATTAGATTCAGAGGAGCGGCGTGCTGGAGGAGCAGCACAGAGAGCAATGCAACGACGAAAGAAGGAGCTAAATCTGATGCGAGAGAACTTAGATCGAGCGGACATAGAAAAAAATAAGAAGCTCATTCGCCTTCAAAAGCAACTTGCGACAGCTGGAACTGTCAAGTTAAATCCTGGTGGAATATTAGAGAGAACAAAGACCAGAAGGGCAGTCAAAGAGCTATAACAACGCATTGTTGGAGAGACTCTAGCAGCGCTAACTTTTCGTAAATTCGATTGCGATAGCGGCGATTGGCTTCTAAATGATTCTCGCTGTTGTTCTGCTGGTATTTCGAACTGGCTTCAATGTGTCGTCGGCGAAATTCCGGATCTTCATTGTAACGACGGCGATGATTTTCAGCACGCTTTGCTTTTCGTGCCGCAGCAATTTCAGGGGTGACAACAATTGGTTTGCGACCTCGCTGTTTAGGTGATGATTCAGCATCCATCTTTGCGTGTTTTCTCGTCACAAACAAGGTGCGAAATCTTTTTATGGCATAAATCGCAGGTTTGTGTTGCGTTAAATTCCGAACATAAAATCCGAGATATAATTCAAATAATGGACGCAGACAAGCAGCGTCGCTGCGCCGCAGGAACAATTCGATTTGGAAAATATAAAGGTGAAACTCATCTTAAAGTAGTTTTAACCGACCCAAAATACGCCGAATGGTTATTGTCTTGGGAACATCTCCGTGAGTACGATAAAAGACAATTGCAGCGTGCTTTTGAAATTTGTCAATTAGAAAATGCGACTCTGCATCAGCGACGTCCTACAGTTGAACTACCTGACCTACCAGATTTCACAGACGAATCCTTCTCCCACCCATCGCATTCTTCATCTGTGAGCTCGTAGAATTTGGTTCAGAGACATAAGGTGATGCAGTTTTAACCTCGGCAGAATCAAGCGATTGCTCTGCCTTTAGTTTTTCATTTTTCAAATACCGCAAATCAGGTGCATCCATCACTCTTGTCTTAAACATCTCACTTCGCAGCATCTCCCGAATTTTTGTACGTTCTTGCTTCTCTTTTACATACGATTCGATATTAGCCGACCTCGCTTCTAGATCGCGCAATTTAGCCGCTAACTCGTCAAATTGTGACTTTGATACCGTTGGTTGTTTAATCTTAGGACCTGAATAGCGTGGTTCAGAGGCCATGGCTTGGATAATTCTAGCAGCATCATCATCGATATCAGACTGCATTTCAGTTACACTTTTAGCCTGGGCGTGGCGATCGTCAATTGCACTGGCGTTTGCTGCTGCCGAGGCGATCGTTTTCGCTACGGGTGCATTTAGACGGGGGTCACTAGCTAGTTCACCGCTAGGAGCAGCAACAGCTGCGCCCTCTGTCGCACCACTTTCGATGAGAGGGGCGTTTGGCTCTGGGAGCACCCTTCGTTCACGAAAACCCTTTCTTGGAATCCCACGGGGCATCTTCTGTTCTTAAGCTAAGATTTTAAAACGCTTCTTTTTAGGGATAACAGGCGATTCTTTCTTAGACTCTTCTTCTTGTCTTAGCCATTTAGAGAAACGAAAACTCTTATCTTCAACAGCTTTATCAACGTACCAGGCCGTATCGTACTTGGTCCCATCAAGGACTAGGCACTGATAATCGTGCGCCCAGGTTTCAAATAAAGCTATAAATTCTTCTTTTGGGAGATGGCTAAACTCTCTATATATTGCCTCGAGCTCGGTATGATTAGAGTAACTGAAGAAAAAACAATAGTCGGAGTTCGATCTTATAGATTGACTCAATGCTGTAAGCTTTTGGGTCATAAGAATCGTACTGATATTAAAATGACGACCTTGTGTAAAAAGTCGATTAACGGTCTTGCTATTTCGCAGATCAACAGTTTCAGAGGCAGCAACGAGATCATCCAATACAAGCAATATCTGCGGCGCTTTCTTTTTGTTTTCAATCAAATTTCGCTGTGAATCAATGATTTCAGCAACTATGGCGGGCTGAAAATCGTCGTAAAGCTCTTTAGTTATTGCAGAATACTCGCCGTTGAATTTGGTGGCCGTAAACACTACGACACGATTGATCTTTGGATAAAGCAGTCGAAGCAAATGCTTTGTGCAATAGAATGATTTGCCGCTATTAGACTTTGAAATGAATAGGGCTTTAAATGGAACCCTCATATCGCTAGGCTGGAACTGATCCATCAAAAAATAGTCGGCAGACAAGCTGCCTCGGCTGCGCCCAACTACCGAGATTAGCAGATTCTCTAGAGGTTCACCTTACGAAGGCCCGCGGCATCAACAATTAGGACTGTGTGAAGGAGAGCGCGAACCTGGACGTAAATCTTGTTGGCTGCATCATACGGGGCAGGGTTCATAATATTCAGGAAGCAGCTGCTCGAGTTTGTCAGATCTACGAAACCAGTTTGAGCAGCATTTCGGATCGATTTATCCCCACTAATGCAAAATGGCAAACCAGTCAGCACGTACCTATTCAAAGGAGCGTCTAGATTTGAGCACTTGAAGACATCAGCGATGAGTTCGGCACCTTGCAAGAGAGGAACAGGCTCGTTTGAATAAAGCCGCTGGCCATTCAATTCGCAGGAAATAGTTATATCACGAGCATTGGCCTCGGTTTTGAGGACACTGTGTTTTCCATCAGTTTGGTTCATATTTGTCTGCTTGCGAATGCTAACAAATAGGCCGAAGCAGAGTCCACTGATCTGTGACAGGTTGATCCGGGTTGGCGCACCAGCACCCGCATAAGTAATTGAATCAGCATCAACCCAGCCGACATCGGTAGCGGGAATTGCGATTCCAGACGTTTTGACTTTCTCAATCACCTGGGCAAAAGTGGCCTCATCAACGTTGATGCAATGAGCAATAATCTTTGGATTAGAAAGCTCCGGATTGGCAGGGGTGACACTGAGAACATTGGCAGTTATATTCTGACCGATGTTTGCAGGGGATGCAGCGGCGGCTCCCACGCTCCCGAGTCCATCTTCTTGAGTCGCATCACCGCCTATGGCATATTCTTTTACAAACCTACCACCATAGCTGGTTTCAACAAAGCCCTGGGCACGATCACGGAACCAAACCTCGACAGACACCTCGCCAGATAGAGCACCAATTGGGAGCACAGAACCCTCCCATGGACAGGGGATTTTTACACTGAAAATGCCTCCAGTGCGATTGGTACCCTGCGGGGGTGTTCCATGGAGCCAGCCACCGGACCGGTACTTCTTTTTAAGCTGAGCATCATCATTGAAAATCAGAGCGCTGTGAACAAGCCAGTCCTCGGGGACAATGTAGCTGTAGGAAGCATATTTGATTTCGATTCGCTTTACGAGAGCACCAACAGACCGCAGATAACCAGTGCGAACCAGGTCAGTGTCACCAGTAAATGCAGTCAGCTCTGGAAGGGTAAACTGGAGTTCGAGCCCCTGAAGGAAATTGTAGCGGGGCAGGAAATAAGTAACCCTCTTTCCGAAGCAGTCTCCATAGTCATTGCTTGGGTTGACAACAACACGCACAGGCTTTGTTTGGCTGGTTAGACCTAACATAAGCTCATTGTTCATGAAGAAGTCCTTTGCTTCCTGCGGAGTTGTCAGGAGCTCTTTGAGACCGAGCCGCTGCAAGTTTTGGGTAACATCCATTGAAGTATATAATTGCAGTGAAAGAAAATAATTTGGGCGCTTAGCTCAATTTGACGAATTGATCCAAGGATATGTCTTTGACCTTTTCTGGAGCTGAAGCTTTGCAAGCTCGTAGACAACATCCCCATTGGGTTCGTCTGGACCATAACGAATTTCGAGAATAAATGAGACAGGAGCTCCATTTAAATCAGCAATTCGCTGCATAAAATCGTAAATTTCAATAGTCACAGAGTAGAGGTCCAGCTTTGAATAAACATACTTATACAAAGGAGTTGCTTCAGTAGAATTGTAGTAGGCCGTCTCACCAGGACGAAGGCTATTTGGAATGCTAATTTTGGCAAAGAAGCCAGGTATTGAAGTATTGGGCATACTGACAAGGTCACCAATTTCAGGAATGCGAAGGAGCACATGATCATCGGGAGTGACATCAGGTTCATAAGCGCCCTCTATATATTGAACATCGACAGATAAATCCTTCGACCGGATCGGTAGAATTGATCTCAGCCCTAGAAGCTTTGCAGTTCTTTGAGCCCTTGCAACAGCCTGGTAGTTTCTGACTTCCCGCCCACCTGGTTAGGTGGCAACATCAGAGCAATAAAGAACTCGAAGCTAGCTGTGAACCCTATTAATTTAACCGCTGAATTATACGTGCACGTGATACCAGTCCCCGTCAACCTTTCGTTTATCTTTGTCACAAGCGAGGTGACGTCGTAATTTCCAGGTGGAATCGCAATGTTATTCCACGCACCAAAGCCTGGCTGAGGTGGGTCTGGTCCCTCATTTGCAGGATCATATTTGCACCAATATATATAGGTGTCAAAGACCAAATCCTCTGCTGGATCGAGTATATCAATTGTGCTCATTGTGTTGGGGATCTCAGCTGATACCAAGCGCACAGCTTTCACATCCTGATAAATTTTAGGCAGTCTAACCTTGAATTTTGAGGTTGATAAAAGCTCATCTGCTAGGTGACTTGCAATGCAGACGTAGTCCGTCGGCATCTTTTTTATATCAGTTAGAGAATAAAAAATGGTCGAAGACAAGCATCGACGCTGCGCCAGGCTTACCTTTGACAGCAGAGACAGAAGGCCAATCGATTCAGAGGCAAACTTTGTGCTCGAAATCAATGAGCCTATAATCAATCCAGTTGCTGTTCGACTTACTCAGTGTGAGTTCGCAAATAGTCTTTATACCAGCATTAAAGATGAGTATCTTTCGATCACCTTTCCCAACATTTGGACGGAAAATCTGGCGGTTTTTGAGCCTGGCATAATTACGACTGCAAATATGGGCGAAACAGATATTTACAACTTTGGCCTATCGTTTAAGTTTGAGCTGGGGGGAATTGTTATTGCATATTTCAAATTGTTTAGGGACCCAGAGACACTGAAGATGTCTGCCTATTGCAACCGTTCCTGCACAGTGACCTGCCAGTTCAAAGCTCTATCAAATCTGCTCGGGCTGAACAGAAATGAGCCCCTCCAGCTGTCTCCTATCGTGCTTGAAGGGGGGCAAAGGCCAGTTACTGCAGCTGAGCGGTATCTGGAGGTTGCTGGCATTCCAGTTACACCTGCACACCCTGAGTACGGCATCGATTTCACCGGAAGAATGCGGAGTGAGCCACTTGGTTATGCTGTCGAATTTCCAAAGATAATCGACATGAACAGCGACCAGTACCTCTTCCTTGTCTGCGAAGAGCTACGGCCATTTGCTTCAAAGCTTCGCCGTGGGGCTAAATCAATGTGCAATTACGGGCTTGCTCGAATCCAGATGAGCCAGGATGTTGGCAAGTTCGTTTACATAAATCAGGATCACAACGGCGAATGGATCCCATCGAAGAGCGTCTTGTGTTGACTTCCTTGCGACTGCGCATTGTAGACAGAGATGGTGATGATGTATCACTGAACGGCCTGCCTTGGTCTGGTGAACTGCAGTTCATAACTAGGGAAAGTCGCCAGACAAGCGAAAGGGCCTCGCACTGATTTTAAAAGCGGCACAATATATCAAAAATGTCGCAGTTGATGCCATAGCTCAGATTGAAAAGTACTTGCCGTTGATGCGGGACAAAAAGTATCACTTGTTGCGATTGGAGATAAGCCGAGCACACAAACAAACATAGGTTTTCTGCAAGCTTACCGCCGATTTGGTCCTGACGGAATCAAAAAGGAGCTCGCAACCAAAAACACAACTTGGTATCAGCGAAGAGAGAATTACATTAAGAGGCGACTGGGAGGGCGTAATGGAGCACCATTTTGGGAGAAAGATAAATCTGGCAGAACTATTCCAACACGTCTTGGACTCTCTCTGATTTCCTGGGCATTCATGCCGCCGCCTAATTAATGTAACGTCCCCGGAAATCAAGCCGGAATGCATTCACATTTATAAATTCGTTTGTTATAATTTGCACATAGTTATATACCTGTGGGGTGATCAAATGCGAGTCACTATGCATTAGATCGAAGCCTGTCATTGTTGGGTTCGCAGCAAGCACATTTGCTAGGACTGTGTTTTCAAATAGTGCCCGTCTCGTAAATATCCTAAGTTGGTCAGAATGCTGAAATTAAATAGGACTCCGGCAGCAAAGGCTGGCCCATACATAATGATTTGATGTAGCTCAAAAGGCTTGGGAAACTCGACTTTGATCCAGGGATTAGGTAAAGTGCCACCCTGAAACCTGTTGAGTTGGGTCGCACGTGAGAAGGTGGGTGCAATTCCTCGAAGTCGTTGCTTGTGATATTCGCATCTGGAATTATAAACAGTTGACATCAAATGGAGGCTCAACTGTTAAAGTAGACGATATGATAAGTCTCTCATCGTTCAGTAGGTCGTAGTTCGCCAATAGAAAACTGCAGAGTGCATTTATTTTAGCATTTATTTCGATTTGTTTCAGCCATAAGTCAGTTGTGGAAATCAAATAAGAAAAATTCGATGGAGAGGCATCATCAAGCTTGCTCATGACTGCAGCTGGCAGCGGAACACTTAAACGCCAGTATCTAGTTAGATTCCTATCTGCATCAACTGGAAGCAGTTCCTGCATTTGAAAGTGCGATTCCAGCTCGCTACCTGACATTAGCATAGAAATGATTGGGCTGCCTGAGAGGGATAGGATCTAGCCCAGAGCGCCCCAGCCTGACGTCTCCGAATTCGAAAAGCCTGCAGTTAATTGCTCACTGGCTTGGACCTCACCACAGCTAATGCTCACAAGAACAATTGGATCTTCTGCATCGTAAATTTTACTGGCGTGGCTGAGTGCAGCAACTGAGGGATTATTCAAACAGGCTATCGCCCCGTCAACAAGGTTTTTGTCCCCTAGAACCTTCGGTGGAAAGAATGTAGGCGCTGCAGAAGATGCTCTCACTGCATCACGAATCAGCGTGCTTGAATATGGCCCATCCTTCGTAAAAACTACTGGCTGCATCCGAACTGTATCAAACGCTGTAATTAATATGTCTTTTGTCGATTCTGCAATTGTGTAGTCCAGGGCAACGTCTGTAAGCACCGACTCCAGAGGATTTGCATCATAGCGGCTTCCTGAGAGCAAGCTTGTCAGTGATCTTGGATTTGCAAATATTGTTGGCAGGTTCGTTTGATATAGACTCAAGATATCACCTGCAGAATATCGGTAAGCAAGAACAGAGCCTGGAGTTGATGGGATCGCCAATCCGGCCGCTATTATTGCCCCTGTTGAGGTGCCTGCAAAGAAATCAAACAGCTGTGGTATTGCTTTCCCAGTAATCGCCTCAATCCGCTGTAGAATTCGGGCTATGACTATTCCACGAGCACCTCCACCTGATAGTGAGAGAATGACCTTCATTTTTTAAAAGGGGGCTTATATAAAAATGTCCTACATCTTGAAGAAGCCAGTGCCACTTCGTAAAGCTCCAGATCTCGTGGATGATCGACACATAAATATTCGCGTATTTGGGAGTACTCTAATTGACTACAATGCTGACAAAGATATACACCAGACCGAGTTTAATCGCCCAGCTGCGTTAATTCTGCGCAACTCACATGTTGGCGCCCCAGATATTGCACAGAGATTTTGTCTAGGTCCAGCTGAGAACTTTGTGGCCGAAATAATCGGATCCAGGGCATTGCCACGACACCTGCGCATTGCCTCCTCAGGCACAGTTTCCAAGTATGATTCTGGTAGATTAATATTTAGGCTCCAAAATGATAGAGGGGTCCACACATCAGCTCTACGCCTAATTGACGAATCTAATGCTGTCACAAACAAGACTGCAGCCCAAATTACGGGGCGAATTCTCCTTGGCGAAGATGCAGGAATATCAGTGCTAGCATCGCAAATCCAGCCTTTTCCATACGATTTACTATATACTGCTGCACGAGAAGCAAATATTTTGTACGGTTTCGATGTTAATCAAATAAATACCGAGCCAGCCACCAGGTTAGATTTTCCTGGATGCACCTTTGGCTCGATCCTGATGGAAGCTGATAGGCACCTGCTCCCGGCATTACATGACAGCTACGATCTAGGGCTTCGCACCAGGCAGTGGCGAAATATTCACGGCACGTCGATTTACCAAGATGGAAAAAAGGTCATCACTGAACCGGAGATAATAAACATTTTCAACTACTACTTCGGACCTATTGTCCCTATACCACCTATACCACCTCTTCCAGGGCTACCGAAGCCAAACCCTGAAGGGCCAGGTCGTGAGAGAGTTGCAGATGAAACAATTCCATTCGGGCAAAATATTATTTCGTGGGAGGCTGTCAGGAATCGCCCCGTGATAGAACGCTATAAGCATCCGCATGAAGAATACCTGCCGCCTGATATTGAAGTTTTCCCGCTCGAAATGTACACAGAGCCTGAAGAGCAGTTACTTCCTGATGGCTTAGATGTTCAAGAACTCCAGTACGAGCAACCTGTGATTCCACATGAGCAGCTGCTTCCAGACGGCTTTGAACCTATTCTCTTCCCCTTGGAGTTCACCGTAGATTGGGAATCAATAACCAATAAACCTGGGAGTTTTCCACCAGAGGAACACAGGCATGATTGGGATGAAATCGATAATAAACCGTTGCGGTTTCCCCCAGAGGATCACAGACATGATTGGGCTGAGATCGATAATAAGCCTTTACGGTTCCCCCCAGAGGATCATAGACACGACTGGGGTGACCTTGATAATGTTCCGCTTGAATTTCCACCTGAGGATCACAGACATGTTTGGAGAGAGATCGATGAGCAACCCGAGTTCGCAAAGTCAGAGCTTCCTGTCACACTTGCTGTCTCTCTATACAAATCAATCAACACCCCTGAAAGGTTATATTTGAATGAACACTATGTCCACAGGCAGGGAATTCGTGCCAACACTGACATGTCAGGCTCTTTGTTTGTACGGATTCCCCGCGGAATGGAGATAGTTGCTGCAGGTGGAAATATTGGCTTGCAGGACACGTTCCCAAGTATTTATGTCACAAACTACTACGCCTCTGACATCGAAATGACATCTGTTCTACCTCCTTTGCCTTCACTGCCGTTGGATCCTCTCTCCCATGCTGATTTTCATTCTGCAATCCAAATTAATGTAACAGATGTTAGCGATTTAGATTCATCGAGACCGAAATTGGTATTTAGCCGTGAACGCCTTTTACCCAATGCTCTGATAGGAAACCGAGACGATTATAAGAAATGTGAAATAGCATGGATAAAGACGAATTATAATGGTGGAGTTGGCGAGGGTGTTTTAGAAATAAATCAGAGGGCAGCAGCAAAGAACATTCACAACGAGACTATATCCAGAGTGGTCACAGAGGATTTCCTTCAAGCTCAAAACTATGTAGATGAAACAGAGCTCGCTTTAGTTATTGCAGGTCTAGCTGTGACTGGGAATTACCTGCCCTTGACAGGAGGAACTATTGATGGAACAGTGACTGCTGACAACTTTTTTGTTCACACTGAAAGTGATCAAACCTTCCCTGTGGTTCACCCAGGAGCTGAGTACGAGATTCCTATTGATCCAGCTATTATGCCCATAAAAATCGATCTCCCTTCCGATTATGTTGGACGGGGTGAACTGAAAATAATCTCTTTCACAGGAGATTATAATGATCTTTTAAACAAGCCTACTGCTGAGAACCTTCACCCTGTTGCCTATTCAGGAAATTTCCTCCATTTAAATAATAGGGCACACACCCACACAAAGGCAGAGATCACAGATTTTGCTCACACTCACACCAAGTCCCAAATAACAGATTTTGCACACTATCACACCCGAGCAGATATAACTAATTTTGCTCACACTCATTTTAAATCTGAGATAACAGATTTTGCTCACACTCACACTAAGTCACAGATTACAGATTTTGCACACACTCATGTCAAGAGTGAGATTACAGATTTTGCACACACTCATGTCAAGAGTGAGATTACAGATTTTGCTCACACTCATGTCAAGAGTGAGATTACAGACTTTGCTCATACTCATACCAAATCCCAAATTACAGACTTTGCACATACCCATGTTTGGGTAGATATAACAGATAGACCTACTTTGGATCCATTTACAGCTACTACTATAAGAGCCAACAACACAATGTATGTAGGATCGGGTCAGATTGTAGAACCAGCAGGACCTATGTTTGATGAAACATGGTTTTTCCACAATTCACAAAACTACTTTGATCAGACCCTACTTGTGAGAGGAAATGGTTATGCAAGAAACTTTTATGCTATGAACCCCACAGATAGCACCACTATTAGTAGATGTATTACAGAAGCAGATCTTACCAGTCAACTTAATGCATATTTTAATGGGAAAATAAAAGCAGGAAAGTATATTTACACTACTCCTGTTTTGAACTACAATAATTTATATGTGTTCAATCTAACCATCTATTTCAGCAGTGCCTTTACTTCT
The DNA here is from genome assembly GCA_004431415.1 of Cyanophora paradoxa. Taxonomy (NCBI): domain Eukaryota; class Glaucocystophyceae; order Cyanophorales; family Cyanophoraceae; genus Cyanophora; species Cyanophora paradoxa. Next base: position 139,540 of record QPMI01000136.1, read on the forward strand.
CCTCCTGTTGTAACAGCAACAGTAAGACATGAAGGACAAGCGAACGCTACAACACCTGTTATATTTACTGTGAACCTGTTAAATGTTTATAGTGACCATTTCACATGTGAACTTTTCACTGATCCATACGCAATGGAAAATTCAGCAAAAACCGTAACAATCCATTACATTGCTGTCGCAATTTAACTATTTCGTAAATATAAAGATGACATCTCAATTAGAAATCCCAAATTACGAACTTGCCGCGAAATCACTCCATAGCACCTCTCATGAAGTATTTGATTCTTTACCTGGTAATATTTGCACTGAAACATCAAGCAATACCTCTTTCACAGAGAACAATGTACTGAGAGTCAAAGAAATTCGATGTGATCGCAATAATGGTAAGATAAGAACCACAGGTATTATTATCTCTAATAAAAATCAAGTTCAAGCGGGTCAAGTAGTCCCCGATTCAGCAATATATGATAATGTGGGTGGATTCACCACAGCAAAAATAGTAACTTTCGACAACACAATAAATAATTCGGCTCTTGTAGTAAAGAGTGGAGGAGCATACTTTGGAGAGGCATTAAAGGTGAATGGAACAGTAACAGCATCCATACTAAATGCTGGAAGTGGAATATTTGAGAGTCCAATAAATTTTGAGGGTGGATATAATGCGAATAGTTTTTCAGTTGGTGTTGGTGTCTTTTCCACAATGGTAAACACACCTGAAATTGAAACAACAGATGCTTTAAATATAAAGAGAAATGCAGTGGTTACAGCAACCATAAACAATGTCTCCCCTTCAATAAATCTAATTAAATATCTGAAAGCTCCTCACCCTCGGTTTTGTATTGTTAATTATTCAACATCAGCAGTTACTGTGGGAACTTCATCAACAGCAAGGAGATTTGCTTTTAATAGATCTCTTGTAGATGCAAGCAATAATATCACATTATCCACAGGCACCTTTACAGCACCTGTGTCCGGAATTTATAGATTCTTCTTCATTGTTCAAATGTCAACAGCTTCATCAACAGGGGAGTGTAGAGTTGCATTTAGAAAGAATGATTTGGCTCTTTCCCCTCAATCGGTTCAAGAATTTTCAACTTACAATGGAAGGCGAAGTGTTCACATGGAGGCTTCTTTTGCTGTATATGCGAACGAATTTGTGAATGTTATACAAACCTGGACATCGTCCATGCAATATGATGCTACAATACAAGGTATTACCTGTTTTGGGGGGCATCTCATCAGTAGACTATAAACTTTTTGTAGGGACTTTATAGATGGCTACCCAAATCGCAGTTCCTGTTTTCTGTTATGCAGCGCCTAAATTGCATCAACTGAACCACACAGTAACAGATGCAATACCTGGGTTTATATGCACAGAGACCACAGGGGCTGATTCGTTTACTCAAAATTCGATTATCAGATGCAAGGAGATTCGATGTGATAGAAATGCTGGAAAAATAAGAACCACACAATTAATCGTAAGTAACAAGAATCAGGTTTTAACAGGTGGTGTAGTTGCTGATGCAGCTATTTATGATGATGCAGGTGGGGTGACCACACCACAGATTGTTACTTTTGATGGGACAGAAAATAATGCAGCACTTGTAGTTAAATCAGGTGGAGCATGGATAGGTTCGGGAGCTTTTGTTAATGGAACACTCTCAGCTACAAATGTTTCAATTTCAGGAACAACAACATTTACAGGTGTTGTGAATGCAAATGGTGGGCTTTTTGTTCCTACTTATACAGTCCCTGTGATGACCACAACCACAAAGATACAAACACCTGAAATAGATACAGGAGCAAATGTAGATTTGATTCTGAAACGAAATAGCACAGAAGTCGCACGAATTGATGCAGGGGGTCTTACAATCGCAGCAAACTTTTATTTGAAGCAAGAAACCCAACCTCGATTTTGTGTTGGGTTTGGTATAGCAACAAGAAGTGGAGTATATGGGCGCCTTACGAATTGGTTGCATGAATTCTTTGATAATACCAACTCATTCGATGTAGTAGAAGGGAAATTTACAGCGCCTATTAGTGGAGATTATAGATTCTCTCTTAATTCTTATAGTATTGTTACCTCATCTGCGAGTGTAGATCTGAAAGTAAATGATGCAAATGTTTCAACAGAATTCAATTTTAAGGTGAACAACTCTCAAACAGTAACCAACAAAACAATCAATTTGAGCGCAATACTTAGACTTGGAGCCGGGGATAATGTCTCTATTTATGCTGTTGATACTTACATTTCAGAATTCACAACGTTTAGTGGCGAATTGCTGAGCATAATTTAATTATCTACATGTAATATAGAATGTCGAATATATACCAAGTGGTTCTATCTGATATTGAAAAGTTGGGAATGGAATATTGCGCTTTATCTGTTCAGGATTGGATTGATAATGCTGTTCACAATAGGGCAAGAATTGCAATTGATGAGATTGTTCAGAAAGAAATTCAATCTTGCATCTCATCAGGAGTTCAAATACCAACCTCAAAGGAAGCCATTGTGTCACAGGCATTCCAAAGGGGAACTGTAAAGAAAGGCATCGAGTATAATAATGTCACAGAAGAGCAGTGAAGCTATAGCTTGTCTGCAGCCTATTTTTTTCTCTCGCATTTCTATCAAATGACCGAGTACAATCGGGTTCAGCTACCTATCTACTCACTGGGCTCCCCAGCCATCCATATGAGGCAGCATGAAGTTAGCGATGCTATTGCGGGATTAGAGTCCACTGAGCGTCCAAACTCAACTAATGCATTTGATCAACGATCTGTGATTCGGTGTAAAGAATTGCGCGCAGATAAAAACTCTGGGGTTGTAAAAACAACGCGATTATTAGTCACTAATGCAAATTTTTCCCAGCCCATAACAGGGGGAGTTGATTCGTACAGTGTTGACCTCCGAAGCATAAACTATGATCAAAACACTGCTGCCCTCACTGTGCGCTCCGGGGGAGCAGCTATTACTGGAGCTTGCCGTGTTAGTGGAGGACTATCATCATCGATTGCCATCAATGATGTTCCAGACTTTTCATTAGAGAATGTCGAAAATCGTAAACGAGTTCGAATGTACTTACCTTGCTGTGACCTCCCCTATGCACAAGCTCTAGTAGAAGTTGAGATAACCATAGCAAATTCAAGTACACCAAATGGTCTGGATGGTGAGAGGTTGCTTTCAAACAGAGAAATACCGAAGGCACTTCAATCACTCTGTCAGGATCAAAATGATCAGATAGGGCATGTGTATACGTTCTTTGTGCAAGGTCTTGGGCATGCTGGCCGGGGATACGTAGTTCGTAATATCAATACAAGGCATCTTTTCGATTTATATGCTACCGCTATAGGCAGATATTCTATCCTAATAATCGGATATCGCTCCGATGTAGCTGCATCAGCGGCCACTAGAGGACTGAACCCTGATCCAGCACTCAATAATATGTATGAGGAGAACAATCCAGAAAATCCTATAGCTTGAGTGAAAGTTTTATCTTCTGTTTTCTAAAATGGAAGCTGTTGAAAGAATTGTTGTTCCCTCTTTGACACTAGCAGCCCCAGCAAATCACGTCCTCCAGCATGCTGTCTCAGACGACGTGCCTGGTCTGCAATCAACTGAGCAGCAGCCAACTCTAAATACCTTCCGGGAGAATCACATATTACGTTTAGGCGAGGTTCGATGCGACAAAAATAATGGGACAATAAAAACAACAAGTCTCCTTGTAACCAATGCAAACTTTAATTCAAATTATGGGGATCCTGATAGCTATGACGATGCTAATAAGGTCAATACTTTTACCTTTGAATCAAGAACAGGTGCCGTCACCTGCAGATTTGGAGGTGCTTATATTGGCGATGGTCTGAGAGTAGGCGGCGCTGCTTGTGCTCCTATATTTGTTAATGATCAACCTAACCCTGAAAACACAAATGAAAGAATTCGAACCTATGTGCCTTCTATGAATTCGCCTTACATTATTAAACTATTCACCCTAAACATAAATGAGCAAACATCGATTGTAGATAACGTTCAGCCACTCGGAAATCATTTCAAGAGTGTTGTTGATATTCCCCCGGATGTCTACTTCCTTTGTAGAAGGAATGATGCTCTCCGGCCAAACATAGCTGTTTTGATCAATCCTATCGATAATTTTGGTGTCGCTTTCCATTCGACTCCAGTTGGGGTTGAAGATTACCAGTTTATTGTGAGGGCCACGCTAATGGGTGCCTACAAAATTATTCTATTTGCTGAAAGAACAGATGTGATTGCAAGCGGGGTCAAGTATGGTGAGACCTTCAATTCGAATCGTTACTTTCCAATTGGAGGGGCTGATCCCAACCCATAGAATCTTTGTTTTTATATATATTACCCTTGTAGATGGATCTGCTCCGTAAATGCATGGACATGTTCCATCTCAACGTCACCAGCAAATTGAAATGCAGTTGCTGCGAGACAACTATCAACCTCGAAATATCTGACACTGAGGGCTCACGCACCCCTGATACTCAGCTATCGCCTAATAACACACCCGGGACTTCTAGGTCCAATTCTCCTTTTACGCGATCTGATTCACCTATACCATGGCTTGATTCTGAAAGCCGAAGATCGTCTTGGCCACCCCCAAATATCCCGAAGCCCCTGAAAAGAAAGAAGTCCTTGCTATCAAGTTTCAGAAAGGAGAAGACTCCAGTTGCCGAAAAGCAACCAGATCAAGTGGAATGAGGCCGCACCAGACCGCTAAAAGGGGCTCGAAGAGCAGGAAGCCTTCTGGCTGACGCTCCCGTCCTTACGTGCGGCTATAGCTTAACGCATTTTCCTCGTTTAGCTTCTCTGTAAACATCAATTACATCTAGCTAGAGCTTAACACGTTTCCTCGTTTAGCTTCTCTGTACTCATTAATATCGCGTAGCTATAGCTTAACGCATTTTCCTCGTTTAGCTCAATGCACACATTAATATCGTCTAGCCTATTCTGATCCGTTTCTCTGCAGACCGCGCTCATAGGGGGCAGCGCTCCTCTGCGTCTCTTCTTTTTGTCAGCTCTGCCCTGAATAGTCGTTAGATATTGCTTGCTTAAGACTCCCACATGAGTCTCGTAGACCTGGGAATTAGGGGCTCGTAGACGTACAAGGTGAATTAACTGAAAAAGGGCTGGAGGTATACACTGGAAACGCATGGAATCGGGGGCAATGGAGCGAAGCGGAATTGCCCGGGTGTGAGGTCCATGCGTATACAACAGGCATCGGGCGGCTGGGGGAGGGGGGGCCTGGGGGGAGGGGCGGTCTGGGGCGAGGGGAGGCAGGGAGTCGTGCAATGGCCTGGCGGAAATTTTCCAGGAGAACCCATGGTTGGACTTCCGAGTCCAATCCGCAGCAGAAGTCAGTGATGGAGATGGTATCATGGAGGGAGGGGGCGGGGGGGGGGGGCGGGGGGGGAAGGGGGAGACCAGGCGGCTGAACTGGCGGCGAGCGGGAGGGTTTGGTGTCGGCATGTTTGCGGTATCGACGTTTGGTTCTGTCAGTGATGCCTTGTCGGAGCTCCCAGGCGTGGTTGCGGGCGCAGCGGTCCCTCCAGATCGCACGGAGGTGTTGGTCGAGGAGTAGCGCTACTACGGCTAAATCTTTTTGGATTGACATTGTGGTGGTCTTGTTGATGCCCAGGGCTGTGCAGAGGGCGGGCAATCCTGCCGGGGTACCGAGGCGCAGGAGGGCAAGGGCGGGGAAGGGGAGCATGTCAGCCAGGGCCGGGCTAAGCTTTGTCCATAGGGTATCGGTGAGACCTGGGGGGCGGACAAGGGCCGGATTTTCGGTGGGGGAGAGGAGGGCGGATTGGAGGGGAGAGGCGGGGTCAGGGGAGACGAGGCGGAGGAAGGGAAAGAGTTGAAAAATAGTATCGTCGTGTCCTAAGGGTTTGGGCGAGTGGCGGAGAACCCGGGTGCGGAGGAAGGTCACGAGTGCGAATGATGCGGTTTTTTGGCACTGCGGCATATCGTCGGAGGCTGCGCGCGCGCTTTTGCCTGCAGTTTCTATCAGTAATAGTACATAACTTGTAACCGATACATTTTGGAGCATTAGAGGCTGCAGGGACCGCGCACGGCTCTTGGCCTCCTGCCACTGGTGCTGTCACTGGCCATGGGCCTCGGAGCCAGCTGCAGAACTGTTTTCAGAGCCAAACACACACATACAGCGCGTGCGCTTCAAATCACATCGTATTTGCACTAAACTAAACCTTAAGAAAGCCCTGAAAGAGCACAGCGCCGCCCCGGCCGCCCAGGCGGCGCGGGGCCGCCCGGGCGGCCGCCAGCGCCGCCCCACGCCGCCGCCCGCCGCCCCAGCGGCCCCGCGCCGCGCCTGGGCGGCCGCCCCGCGCCGCCCCGCGCTGCGCGGGCGGCCGCCAGCGCCGCCCGCGCCGCCCCGCGCCGCCTCACGCCGCCCCGCGCCGCCCCGCGCCGCCCCGCGCCGCCCCGCGACGCGCGGACGACCGCCAGCGCCGCCCCACGCCGCCCCACGCCGCCCCGCGCCGCCCCGCGCCGCCCCGCGCTGCGCGGGCGGCCGCCAGCGCCGCCCCGCGCCGCCCCGCGCCGCCCCGCGCCGCCCCGCGCTGCGCGGGCGGCCGCCAGCGCCGCCCCACGCCGCCCCGCGCCGCCCCGCGCCGCCCCGCGACGCGCGGACGACCGCCAGCGCCGCCCCGCGCCGCCCCACGCCGCCCCGCGCCGCCCCGCGCCGCCTCACGCCGCCCCGCGCCGCCCGGGCCACTGCTGGTGTCGCCCCGCGCCGCCCGGGCGGCCACCGGTGCCGCCCCGCGCCGCCCCGCGCCGCCTCACGCCGCCCCGCGCCGCCCCGCGCCGCCTCACGCCGCCCCGCGCCGCCCGGGCCACTGCTGGTGTCGCCCCGCGCCGCCCGGGCGGCCACCGGTGCCGCCCCGCGCCGCCCCGCGCCGCCTCACGCCGCCCCGCGCCGCCTCACGCCGCCCCGCGCCGCCCCGCGCCGCCTCACGCCGCCCCGCGCCGCCTCACGCCGCCCCGCGCCGCCCCGCGCCGCCTCACGCCGCCCCGCGCCGCCCGGGCCACTGCTGGTGTCGCCCCGCGCCGCCCGGGCGGCCACCGGTGCCGCCCCGCGCCGCCCCGCGCCGCCCCGCGCTGCGCGGGCGGCCGCCAGCGCCGCCCCGCGCCGCCCCGCGCCGCCTCACGCCGCCCCGCGCCGCCCGGGCCACTGCTGGTGTCGCCCCGCGCCGCCCGGGCGGCCACCGGTGCCGCCCGCGCCGCCCCGCGCCGCCTCACGCCGCCCCGCGCCGCCTCACGCCGCCCCGCGCCGCCCCGCGCCGCCTCACGCCGCCCCGCGCCGCCTCACGCCGCCCCGCGCCGCCCCGCGCCGCCTCACGCCGCCCCGCGCCGCCCGGGCCACTGCTGGTGTCGCCCCGCGCCGCCCGGGCGGCCACCGGTGCCGCCCCGCGCCGCCCCGCGCCGCCCCGCGCTGCGCGGGCGGCCGCCAGCGCCGCCCCGCGCCGCCCCGCGCCGCCTCACGCCGCCCCGCGCCGCCCGGGCCACTGCTGGTGTCGCCCCGCGCCGCCCGGGCGGCCACCGGTGCCGCCCCGCGCCGCCCCGCGCCGCCTCACGCCGCCCCGCGCCGCCCCGCGCCGTCCCGCGCCGCCCCGCGCCGCCCCGCGACGCGCGGACGACCGCCAGCGCCGCCCCGCGCCGCCCACGCCGCCCCGCGCCGCCCCGCGCCCGGGCGGCCGCCAGCGCCGCCCCACGCCGCCGCCCGCCGCCCCAGCGGCCCCGCGCCGCGCCTGGGCGGCCGCCCCGCGCCGCCCCGCGCTGCGCGGGCGGCCGCCAGCGCCGCCCCACGCCGCCCCGCGCCGCCCCGCGCCGCCCCGCGCTGCGCGGGCGGCCGCCAGCGCCGCCCCGCGCCGCCCCGCGCCGCCTCACGCCGCCCCGCGCCGCCCGGGCCACTGCTGGTGTCGCCCCGCGCCGCCCGGGCGGCCACCGGTGCCGCCCCGCGCCGCCCCGCGCCGCCCGGGCCGCCGACAGCGCCGCCCCCACGCCGCCGCCGTGCCGTCCCCACGCCTCAACGCCCTGCCGAGGCGGCATCAGTGCGATGCGCGCATGTACGCGGCGGCATCAGGTCGATGCCGGTGTGTGCGCTGCTCGCTGCTATGCGCCCGATGTCGTTGATTATATCTAGTCGCTATGAACGAGACGAACGAGGGCGAGCGCCGCCCGATGCCGCCCCGCCCGCGTCGCTTCTTGCGCTCCGCGCCGCTCCTGGCCGCCACGGCTGCTTGGATCTTGTCCACGGACTTTTTGTAGGTGCTACTAGAGGCGCCCGACGCAACCTTCCTGTGGCGCGGGGGTCAGCGCGGTGCGGGAACGCCGGGAAGGCGAAAAACGAGGGCCATGGCCGCTGCAGCCGACCTTCAGTAGCGAACACGCCATCTTGGTAGCCGCTGAGTGCCGCCAGGCACGTATGCGCACCAGAACGGAGTACTACGGTAGCACGGGCCGCGCCCGCGCGCGGCGCGGCCGGCCGACGCTCCTGGCCGAAGCTCCGGCAGCCGGCGATCTTCCTGGGCCAGCCCCCTCGCCTGCGGCGCGCCCGCCCCGGGGCCCGCCCCGTCGGGCCCCGGCCCCCGCCGGAGCGCGCCGCCGGGCGGCGGGGCGCCAGGCCGCCGTTCGCCCCGCCGGGCGGCCAAAGGGCGCCAGGGGAAAGAGCGGATCTGCCGTTCGAGGGGAGCGCCGCCGCCCCGGTCAGGGTGCGCCAGCTGAAGGAGCGAGGGCGCAGCGAGAGAGGCGGGTACGCTTTTCTTCGAGGGGGCGGGCGGGTACGCGCGCGCGCACCGCCTCTCAGCGGCGGAGCGCGCGGGGGCCTGCAAAGGGATGGCGGTGCCTGCGGGAGGAGACGGCATCAGGGGGCGCCCGGGGGGGGTAGGGAAAGAAGCGCGCGGGGCGGGGCGCGCCTGTGCGGCGCGAGGGGTCGTTCTTCCGCGCGGCCTTGGTGGCGAACCGCTTCCCCGGCGCCTTGCCGCCGGTTGAAGACTTGGGCGTGTGCTTGACGCGGGCCATCGCCGCCCGCCACCCCGCGCGGCCTCGCCAGGGCTCGCTCGGGCTCGCTCGGGCACGGCGGCTCGCCGCGGCAGGCGCTGCTCGCGCCCCCGAGCGCGCCTGTATTTATGCATCAGCGACGAGGGGGAAAGGGGGGGCCGGGGGCGGGCAAAGGAAAGGCTCACCGGGGAGCAGGGGCCGGGTGGCGAAACGAGAGGGTGGGGGTACACGTCCGCTGGGGCCGGGGGCGGGGCGGGCACAGGCGCGCGCGGAGACGCCGCGGCTCGCTCCCGCCCTCCGCTTCGAAGATTCCCGGTGGGGCCCGCCCGCGCCGCCGGCGCCGAATCGAACGGGGCCTGGCCGGCAGGTGAGGAAAACAAAAGATACTAGTACCGCCCCAGCGCCCCACCAACGAACCGCCGGGCAGCTGGACCACGACCAGTCGACGGGGCCCGCCGAGCCGGTTCTGAAAAAAAGAACGGGTCGGAATTGCGTTGGTGGTGTGGGGGGTACAGGAACACCGCCGGCCCGACCTTCGAGATAGGACCTCGTTGAAGTTGATTTCCACCAATTCGACCCCGGGGAATCCAACGGTGGGGTCGGCGGGGTCTGGATCGGGGGTACTGGAGCGCCAGCTGGGGGGCGGAGATCCGACTAGGGCGGAAACTGGCCAAAGCCGGTTCAGTCCAAGCTTAGGGGTGCAGGCAATCGATCGGGCGGGGTTTGAGCGCACCCCGCCGCCCCCACGCCGCGCGGAAGGCGTTCATCGACCCGGAAGGCGTCGGGCGGCGCCTCCGAGGCGTCCAGGGCAATCTGAGAGCGGTTTGGGAGCGTTCGGGCGCGTGCGGCAGGCAGATGCGAGGGATGGGGCGAATGGACCATCGGCCGTCATGCGACGGCCGGAGCGCGCCGGGCGGAGCGATCCGGTCGCCATCAGGGCCTTTACGTTTGTGGCTCGCAGCGCAGAGGTGGAGCCCTCGAGCGCCGAGGGCGCCGACCGAGTGCCGCGCACAGCCATCGCCGAGCCGAGCCTGCGCGAGGACGCGTTGGAAATCGATGGAGGAGACCCTGAAAGGCGAGCTCTTGTGCACTGGACAAGGCCCGCCGACGCGAGATGCTAAGACTGATGCTTCTCCGGAGGGGTATCGTGCTGTGTGGAGGATAGGATGGACCGAACCTCGCGTTGGCCGCCTCCTCGCCGCGGCCCGGCACCGATGGACCGCAGCTGGACGCCGTCGCCCCGCGTGGGTGAGGCAACGCCCGGCAACTCTCCACGCTCTCTGTAGGCGTGTGGTCGTTCGAGCGGCGCGGGGAGTGTGCGCAGCCGCATCAGCTCCGCACGCCCTCGCAGGCTCCGCCGTCGCGCCCGGCGGCCGTGTGCCTGCGTTACTGGGACTCGCCGCGGCGCGCATCGGCGCGCGCTGGCTCGCCGCCTCCGCGGCTGCAGCAGCAGCCAGCCGCCTGACGCTGCTGCTGCTGCTGCCGCGCCCGCCGGCCGCCGCGCCGCGTGCCACACGCCGGCGTGGGTGCCGAGTTGCGCGCCCCCCGCAGAACTACCTGAAGGATACGTGGAGCTACAGCGTCTTCGCCCCCGTCCTCGGGCACGGCCTCGTCTCGGCAGAGGACGAGCTGTGGAAGCGGCAGCGGCAGATCATCGCGCGCTCCTTCGATCCCGCCCATCTCAGGAGCATGCTCACCATCCGCTCCGACGTGCGCGCTGCCCAGCGGGCGCCACGCGGGCGCCGCCTCCGCCGCCGCCGCCGCCTGACGCGCCCGCCGCGCCGCGCCGCAGACGGCCGTGACGCTGCTCAACCGCTGGCGCCCAGCGCCGGGCGCCACGTCGAAGTTCGACGTGTCGCGCGACTTCCGCATGCTGACCCTGGACGTCATCTGCCGCGTGCGCGCCCCGCGCGCCCTCCCGCCCCGCCCCGTCCCGTCCCGCGCGCCCGGCGCGGCCGCCCTCACGCCCGCCCGCAGGCTTCCTTCGGCATGTCCTTCGAGGATGACAGCGCGATCCCCCGCCTCTACCTCTCCATGATGCACGAGATGAACACCCGCATCTTCTACCCCTTCCGCCCCGTGCGCCGTACCCTTCCCCTCCGCCCCGCCCCTCCGACCTGTCCTGACGGCCCGGCCCACCCGCCCGCCCGCCCGCCCGCCCGCCCGCCCGCCCGCCCGCCCGCCCCCAGTACCTGCCCATCCCAGTACCAGTACCTGTACCTGCCAGTTCAAGAAGAACGAGGCGGAGCTGAACCGCATCGTCCGAAAGCTCATCGAGGACCGCCGGAAGGACATCCAGGATCACCCCGACCGTCGGACGTGCGTCGAACCCCCCCCCCTCTGTCTCCTGCTGTGACTTGACTTGCTAGTGACTTGCTACAAGGTTGCTAGTGCTTGGTTGCTAGTGACTTGCTGCAAGGTTGCTAGTGCTAGTGACTTGGTTGCTAGTGACTTGGTCGCCAGCAGTAACTGCTAGGTTGCTAGTGACTTGCTACAATATTAATGCGCGATCGCGAGGGCCGTGGCAGGGCCCGGGGAACGGGCGCCCGGTGCGGTGTTCCCGAACTTCGGAATATACGAGGGTCCTAGATATCGATCTAGATCTGATCTGACAGCACCCAGGTGGTCGCCGGCCCTTACGCGTGCATCTACTGGCCCAGTGGTAGTAGTAGTTATTGTGCCAGGCGCCGGCCTGCTCCTGAGTTCTAGAGAGTTCATTCCACCAGCACTCCCAAACGCATTTGCCGCAGTGCGCTCTCTCAAATCGTGAAACTGGGGGAAGACAAAACGCGAAGTACGTATACGAAGTACGGGGCCCGATGTTGGACGAGCCGTTCCATGTTAAATATAATATAAGCGCCTCTTTCTCCTGCGGAGAGCATGTCATATACACGCGCACGTGGCTGCGGCGGCGCGGGCGGCGCACACACACCATGCAGCCTAGGCCTGTCGGTGGTAGTCGTAGATCTCTTCAAGCGTGAACATGCTAAAGTCCTTTTTCGACCACTTGCGCGCGGCCTGCCAGGTGGTCAGGGGCGGCGGTGGGCGAGGGCGGGGGAGCGGCGAGCCATAATGCGGCTCGCGAGGCTCGGCGTTATCTCCTTGCCGTCCGAGCTGAGGATCGATTCGCCTTCGGCGACGGGCCCCTGGGGCGGGGCGGGCGCCACAAAGGTGCGAGCCGGCGCCAGGATCTGCGGGCCCGGGGACGGCGAGGCCGGTCCCCGCTCGGGGGGCGCGCTGCGCCCCGGTCAGACAGGCGTGCGCGCTCGAGGGGCGCAGGCGGACCTCTCTCGCGGCGGGGCGTCCGAACTCGGGCTGCTGAGCGGTTTCCCGACGCGGCGGGGCGGCGGGGGCGGGCGGCGCACCGGGCGGCGGATGCCCTGGCCGACTCTTTGAGCTCCGCGCTGGGCGCGGCCTCGACCGCCTCGCCCTCTTCTTTGCCCTCCTCCGCCCCCGCCTCCGCATCCAGGCTGCGGCGGGATCAGGAAATCCTGCCGGACGTCCCCGCCGCCGCGCCCAACGCACTACCAGCCGGCGTCGAGGCCGATCCTGGTGGCGGCCTCCCGGAGGAGCGGAAGGAGGGCCTCCTTCTTCGGATGACTCCCGATGCCGCCTCGGCGGCGGCAAGCTGCAAGGGCCTCCCGGAAGGCGGCGGAGGGCCGCCGGAGCTCGAGGCTGGTGCCACGGGCCCACGACCGTCGGACCGACCGGTCACGGACTCACGGTGCACCGTGCCACGGTGCACTCGACTCGCGAGTCGCGAGTCTCGCGAGTAGGGCTGTCGCGGTACGGCGCGGTAGCGGTAGACTGGTCCTACCGACCGGCCCGGTAGACTTGCCCGGTCTACCGTCATACAAGCCCGGTAGCCATACAAATTCGCCCGTTGGGGGGTAGCCGGGCGCGCCCTGGGCACCCGGCACGCTACCGTAGTACGCGGTAGCGCTAGCGCTAGCGCGCGCGCGCGCGCGTGGCGCGCGTGGCACGCCGCGTGCGCATGCGCATGCGCATGTGGCCTGACTCAGTGAGCCTGCAGCGCTAGCGACGAATTCAAAGAAGCGCCTCTCAATGTCAACTGTCCGGCTGAACCAGGTACACCCTTCTGTAGATGCGCAAAGTAGCGTGTAAACAGTTTAGGCGCGTAGCGCCTTGGAGCTTGACGAATTTTAGCTTGATTTTGCGTCAGTTTTCGCGTACTATGCGTGCCAGCCGTGACCTACCGGGCGTACCCGGTCGGTACGGGTCAGAGAGGGCTACCGACCGGGTAGAGGGGGGGGGTCTACCGTGACAGCCCTACTCGCGAGTCGCGAGACTCGCGACTCGCGACTCACAGAGTCAGTGCACGTGACAGTCAGTTTCACTGTGTCGGCGCCGGCACTGTCGGGCCGGCGCGGCGGCGCCTGCCGGCGCCAGTGCAGCACTGCCGCAGTGCCAGCCTGTGCCAGTGATGGCATTAATAATACTCCCCAAAACGCCGACCTTAACATTAATAGTTAAGGTCTTTAAATTATTATGATTTTTTTTTTTAAGATCTACGGTGGGCGTGCCCACTCGTAGTACACAACGAGGATACAAGTCACGGTATCGGGAATCACAGGGATTCGAAGTACAACGTAGCGGAAACAGCAGGAACCGAACCCGGGAATCCGGGAGGTCGTAGCACGACCTTATACCACTGCGCTGATAAGGTCTTATTATTATAGTATTATAATAAGGACCTCCGGGGGTACGCAAAATTTGCGGTGGCGCGACGATTACGGCAGCGCGACGGGCCAGGCTTCCCACCCGTGGGTGCCTGATAACGCCGCGTGTCAAGCTGCTCGGAAAGTCGCGCGCCAGCTCCACCCGACCCCCGTAGACCGACAACGCTAGCCAACCCAGCCGGGCGCGAGCCGACAGCCGACGCGGGCACATCACCGTCCAGCATCACTGCCGAAGCCGACAGCCCGCCCCCGGAGCGACGTGGAGCCCCGCCGACCTCGCCATGACGCCGACGCTTTTTGAATCTCAAGGACCTTGCCCGCGCCCCGCGCGGGACATACGGATAGCGCGCTGCCACTCTAGATCTTCCGTATAACTTCGCAGTCCTAGAGTGGCCAGGTCGCGAGCGACCGCCTCGACTTCGCCCGAGCTCCCGCCATCGCCGCCCGGCCACCCACACGCCGCCCGCCGCATAGCCGATGCCCGATGACCGCCAGCTCTCTAAGATGACGCACCCGCCGTCGACGTCACGCGCCGCCGCCACTAGTACTGTCCCTCGAATGCCGCCGTCATGCTGCAGGCGCCGCGCGCGCCGCCCCATCCTCACAGAACGTGCTCGCGCGCCTGCAGATCTCGACCTGCATCTTGACCTCTCTCCCCCGCCTCGAGCTCGCCGCGCGACGGGGCCGTCGGCGCCGTCCGATGTACAACTACGGCGGGGTGCGCCCACGCCCAACTCCCTAGCGCCCCGCGCCGGTCCCTCCCCCGCCCAGAGCCCAGGCCCCGCGGGCCCACGCCCCCGCCCCCTCTCCCCCGGCCTGGGCCCAAAGGGCGCCCACCCGGACTCCTCCTCCCCGAGGTCGGTACAGAGACGTGTACGCTCGGTCCCCCCCCCAGAGCCAGACGAGGCTCGCCCGGACCCGGCCTCCAAGCCGGCCCCTGCCGCCGGCGCCAGCGCCCCGCCCCCGCCCCCGGCCCGGCTCCAGCGCCCCGCCCCCGCCCTCCGGCTCCAGCGCCCCGCCTACGCCCCCCGGCTCCAGCGCCCCGCCCCCGCCCTCCGGCTCCGGCGCCCAGGGGCGAAGGGGAGGAGGGAGGGGTGCCGTACGCCGACAGATAGCTCCTAGCTAGGGCAGACAGAGCCTTCCCCCCCCGGCAGCCCCGTGCTGCAGCTGCTCAGCGGCTTCTTCTTCGTACATTCAGCACTCTTAAATGAACTTGGAAGCTGATAAGCAAGATTCAACCGTTTGAACTGTGCAGCTACGTGTTTCAAGTTTAGAACAGGCTTGTGCCTTCTTTAAGAGACTCTGATCATGGCATGAGATGCCACCAGAACTGGACCCCCCCCCCCCAAAGGAAGCTATTCCGGGGGCCCCTGAACGGAACCAAGGCCGTTTAAGGCATCTCCGAGGCCCAGAGGCTCAGGAAAAAATACCAGTTCCATACCCGGAGCGGATCCTAGGGTCTCGGGGGGAGGCCCCCCCGGGACCCCCCCGCCCCCAACTCGCCAGGAGAGGCCCGGGGAATGGAACCAGCGCTCTATTTCAACACTACGCGACCCGCAGACGCTAAATACGCGCTCCCCGCGGCGCCGGGGCGCGCCGAAGGCGCCGGCCGGAGGCGGATCAAATCTGCGCCCCGAGGCCCCCCGGAGGCTCCGAGAGGGCCGGCCAAGGCCGGGGCGGGGGGCGGAGCCGGCCATATGTAGGGGCCCGAGCTGATAGAAGGGCTACAGGAGCGAGCGGAGAGGCGCAGGGGGCGGGGCGGCTGGCGGGGCGGGATGTTCAGCGTGGTCAAGGACGCCTACGAGGTCGCCGAGTTCGACGGCCTGTGGGGCCGCGACCGCCTGATCCTGCTGCGCTCCGACGCCGGCCTCGTCGTGCCCGTCGCCGAGCTGCGCCGCATCCTCATCTACGCCCCCGATGAGCCGCCGGAGGACCCCGACCGGGCGCTGGCGGACCTGTATCGCGTCCCCTGCAGGCCCGTCGCGAGCGAGGAGACGATCCTGCTGCTCGAGATGCTCGGCGTGATCCGCCGCGGGGCGCACCGGCCCGACGGCAGCCCGCCGCGCGTCGTCTCCCTCCGCCACGCCGAGCAGATCGTATGCGAGCGGTGGGACGAGGACCCCGGGGTGAGCGCGCGGAAGCGGTGCGTCGCCCGCCACATCCTCGCCGCGATCGAGCGCCGCCGGCTCGAGTCGTTCGAGCGCGTCGAGCTCCGCGTCCTCCGCCTCGGGTCCTCGAGCGCCGCCCGCGTCTATGCCCTCCGCTGCAAGCGCATCGAGGTCCCCGTGATCATGAGCGGCGCCCCCGGCCCCGCCCCGCCCCGCGCTCACCAGGGTTCGAGGACGTCGAGTGGTACGCGCCCATCGCGTCCCTCGCGCAGGCCGCCGGGCGGCGTACGGCTCCTCGCTTGACGTCCCCTCGCTGCGGGCCGAGATCAGGCGCAGGCATCCCGACCTCGGGGCCGACTCGCCTTTTCGCTTCAAGGCGCGGACCGACGTCGTCGGGCGGGCCCGCTTCGCCCTAGAGGGGGGTACGGCGCTGCCCCGGGGGTACGGCGGGGAGGCCCCGGGCTCAGGCGCGGCGAGGGGCGAGGCCCAGTTGGTGCCTAGCTAGAGGGGACGGAGGGGCCGAAGGGAAGGCTGAAGCGCGGGCGGGAGGGCGGCGCGCACCCCCTTGGGGATCTTGTAGTCCCCGAGCGTGTCCTCGCTCGCGGTCTCAGGCGCGCGCCCGCCTCCCGCCTCCCAAGCCGGCCGCGGGCGCCGGCTGATCGTGACCGCCCGCGGCCGGGGGGTCGTGGCCACTGGCCAGACGCTGACGCTGTACGCCGGGCTGAACGCCGAGGTCGAGGGCGAGGCGGCGCGCGGGGCGGCGTGCAAGTGGGGCTTCATCAGCCTCGCCGGCGCCGAGAGGATCCTCCAGGGCCTGCCGCGCTTCGGGGACGAGCTCCTCGTGCCGTTCCGCCGCCAGCGCCTCGCCCTCGAGGGCGCCGACGCCGCCGAGATCGAGGCCGCCGCGCCGCTGCCCCTCGCCCCCGCCCGCCGCATCGCCATCTTCACCAAGCGCGAGTGGCTCACGGTGAGCCGAGGGGCGCGCGGGGCCGGGCGGGGCGGGGGAAGGAGTGTCGGGAGCGCTGACCGCGGGCGAAGGCGGCAGGACCAGCACATCGCCAACTGCCTCTCGATCGTGCTGGCGCGGGCCGGGCCAGCGCGGCGCCCCGCGTCCGGGCCCTGTACCCCATGACGCTCGACATTGCGACGAGCCTCCTAGGCCTCCGCCGCCACGCCCGCGCCAGCTCCGAGAAGCGCCGGCGCCGCGCCCTGGCATGGGGGCGGCGGAAGAGGGGCGCGTCATCCTCTGCGCATGCCCCGTCTCGGGCGGGCTCGTGCGGCGGGGGTCGGAGCGAACCTGGAGCGCGGGGGGCCACTGGACGCTCCTCGCGATCTCCGGCGACCTGCGTTATCTAGATCTCCGCGAAGTATCTAATAGTCAAGGCGCAGAGACTTGCTGGAGAGTTGCTCTGAAGCAGTCTCCAGAGATTCTCCAAGCGGATATTAGCGGATATCAGCTGGAGACTTCATCCCAACAAAGTCTCTGTCAAGTCTCCCGGCGCCCCAAAAATGCGTTAATCTCCAGCGCTAGCTAGTCTCAGTTAATTCTCCAGCTGGTCTCCCGGGACCCCCCTCTGCACTAGTGGGCCCGGCGGAGCCTGCTCGAGTCGGCGCTCGTCGGCGACGTCCACCTCTTCTGCAAGGCCGACGTCGCCGACCCGGAGCGCGTGACGCTCCCGCCGCCGGCCGCCGCGGGCGAGGCCGCCGCCGCCGCCGCCGCCGCCGCCGAGGGAGGCCCCGCCGGAGGGCGGACGGGGGCCGCTGGTCATCTCCTCCTCCTCCTCCTCCTCGTCCTCGTCGTCCGCCCCGTCCGACGAGGCCGACGAGGCCGAAGGCGGGGCCGCGGACGGCGGCGCCGACGGCGAGGCAGAGGGCCTGGAGCCGGAGGCGGCGCCGGAGGCGAGCGAGGGCGAGGGCGAGGGCGAGTACGCGCTGCCGGAGGGCGAGTGGAGCCGCGAGCTGCGGGCGCAGATGAAGCTCTTCGAGGAGTGGAGGACGCGGGCGATCAACCCGGACCGCGCGGGGGCGGCCGTCGAGCGGAGCACGGCCCTGACGAACGACGTCGGTGAGCGGGCGCGGCGGCGGCGGCGGAGATGCATATGGGCGGGGCGGGGGACGGAGGAAAGGGGGCTCACGAGGTCGACGCAGGGACGGTGGGGCGCTTCCTGGGGTACCTGGCGGCGAGGGAGGAGGTCAGGCCGCTCTCGTTCGACGTCTTCTCGCGGGGGGGCCTCGTCGATCTGTGGATGCGGTTCCTGACGTTTCTCAAGGAGGAGAGGAAGCTCACCGCGGGGACGCTGAGCGGGTACACCAGCTCGATCATCATGGCCGCCGCCTTTGCGCACTCGAGGACGGGCGCCGCGACGGGGAGCGAGGGGCCGCACGCCCGCGCCCTGAAGAACGTCAAGGTCAGAGGCGCTCGCGCGCGCGAGAGAGAGGGAGGAGGAGGGGCGGACGAGGGTCGGGCCGGGGGGCACGAACCCGACACCCGCCCGCCCGCAGGCGCAGCTGGAAAAGGAAAAGCGGGAGGAGCGCAAGTGGCGGCCGCGGGGCGAGAACTGGGTCGAGTAAGAGCAGGTCCTGTGCGCGCGGCTCGCCGCCCTCGAGCAGTACGAGGGCGCGAGGACGGACTACGAGCGGGCCCAGGCCCTCCGCGAGGCCTGCCTCCTCGGCTTCCTCGCCGTCACGCCGGCCCGCGTCGGGATCATCCGCCGCCTGCGCGTGGGGGTGAGCCTGCGGCGCGACGCGGGGGCCGGGCGTGGTGCATCGTCATCGACTCGATGCGGGCGGACGACGGGACGGGGGAGATGGCTCTCGCGAGCAAGACGGCCCGCTTCCACGGGGCCCTCTCGATCCCCGTCGCCGCCGTCCTGCAGGAGCCGCTCACCCTCTCCGTGGAGCGCTTCCGCCGCCTCCTCATTCCCGACGGCGCCCCCGACCAGCAGTGGCTCTTCATTAGCTCCGCCGGCGGCGTCCTCAGCGAGAGCGGCTACGGCGCCTGGGTCAAGCGGGCGCGTCGCGGGGGCGCGCCGCGGGGGGCGGGGTACGGGGTACGCCGAGGCTCACCCGCTGCGGCGGCATGTGATGGAGCGGTGGACGGGCAAGCCGGTCTCTGCTGCGCGTGCGGGAGCGGGCCGCCGCGCACCAGATCGAGGGGGACACGGCGGCGGCGGTGATCGAGGGGACGGCCCGCCTCCTGCAGCACAGCGTCCAGACGGCGACGACGCACTACGACTACGGCGCCCGCGCCCGCCAGGCCGCCGCCGCCGTCGCGTTCTTCGAGACGGCCGCCCAGCAGCACGCCGCCCGCCGCGCGGCTGAGGGCGCCGACCGCGAGCGCCTCCCCGCCCCGCCCCGCCGGCCCCGGCCGCCGCCCCTCCGAATCCGCGCCGGCCTCGGCCGCCTCGGCGCCCCCCCCCCCCCCCCCCCCCCCCCCCCGCCGCCGCCGCCCGGGGCGCCGACGGGCCGGACGAGGGGGTGCCGGTCGGTCGCGCAGCCCGCCGTCGAGCCCGAGCCGGCACCCCGTCCCCTCCTTCCTCCTCCTCGTCCACCGCGACGCCGCCGCGCCGCGCGGCGCGGAGGACGGCGCCCGTGAGGCCTGCGGAGGAGGATGAGGAGAGCGACGGCGGGAGCGGGCGGGGCCGCTCGGGGGGCGCGAGCTCGTACTCGGAGGACGGCGAGGAATCCGCGGGGAGCGGGGCCTCGAGCGGCGGCGAAGAGGGGCCGGAGCAGAAGCGGAGGCGCTTCCCGTGGCAGAAGAAGAACCCGTTCACGAGGCCCGGGATGCAGGTCGAGCGCGACCTCGCGATCGCCGAGGGGAGGTACTGCGCGCCGTGCGTCAAGGTGAGGCCCCGCCCGCCGCCCGCCCCGCCCCCTCTCCCGCGGACCGACCCGGCAGCGCCCGCACGAGCAGATCTTCCGCACCGCGGCGGGGTACCAGCGCCACCGGGCGACGTCCAAGGCGCACGGCCAAGGGGCCGGGGCGGGGCGGGGCGCGCCGCGCGGCGCGGGCGGGCGGGGAGGAGGAAGAGGAGGAGGAGGGGAGGGGGAGGGGAGGAGCAGGTCGGCGGCGAGCCCCCCGCGGCCCGCGGGCCGCTCTGGCACCTGCGCTGGACGTCGGCGTCGCCCTTTCGAGCGGGCCAGGTCGTGGCGGCGCTCACCTCGCACGCGGCGGACCCCCTGCCGCGCCCCGTCTTTGCCCGCCTCGTCGCGACGGTGCCGCTCCCCTCGGGCGAGACGGAGAACCGCTTCGTCGTGCTCCGGCGCTTCGGGGCCCTGTACGCGCCGTCGACCGAGGGCGGGCCCGGCGACTGGGGGCGGCCCCGCGCGCTCGTACCGGTGCAGAGCGAGTCGAGGAACGGCGCCGTCGACGTGCTGACGAAAAGCGAGCGGATCTTCGACCTCCTCGGCCTGGGCTCCTCCTCGTCGGCGCCGCCGCCACCGGCGCCGCCGCCGGCCCCGCGGGCCCGGCCCCGCGACGAGGAGCGCGAGCGCGGGCCCCCGCGGCGCGGCCGCCCGCCGAAGCGCGGGCCCGCTCCGCGTAGCCCCCTGCGGCCGCCCTCGCCTCCCACCAGCTGCAGAGATCGAGCGCGCGCGGGCTGGGCGCGGCCAGTCGATCCTGGAGCGCGCGGGCTCGCAGCTCCCGGGCGGCGACGCAGTCGATCCTGGAGCGCGCGGGCTCGCAGCACGCCGTGTACCTGCTCCAGAGCGAAAAGGCGGGCGTGACCTACACCGGCTCCACCAGCTGCCTGGCGCGCCGGCTCAAGGAGCACCAAACGGGGGCGATCAAGGGCGCGTACACGGCCGGGAGGGGCCCCTGGCGACTCGTGGCTGCGGCGTGGGGCTTTGCAGACGCCGCCGGCGCGCGCTCGTTCGAGATGCGCGTCAAGAAGCGCTCCGGCGGCGCGAAGCGCAAGCTCCACGCCATGCAGGCCATGGCGAAGGAGGGTGCGAGCGCGGGCCTGGCGTTTGGGCTTGCCGAGGGCGTCGTGGGCGGCTACGGCGAGGACGGGTGAGGAACGCAGGACGGGCCGCGATCGCGCGCCCGCGGCTAGCCTAGAGGATGAAGCGTCGTATGGAGAACCTTGACGAGGCGCGAGATGGCCGCTCCCGCGATGCTGCCTCAGCCTGCCTGCGCTCACCGGGTACAAGGCTTCAAGCGGGGGGGGGGGAAAGGGGGGGTGGAAATGGGGGGAGGAAAGGGAAGCAGAGCCACGTTGTTGGCACAACGTGGGTCAGTAGTCGAAACCGAGGCCCAGGGGGCGCTGGCGGGCCGCGGCTCCCGCTTCGGGATCGGATTTTAAGACGTTATGCGAGCCGGTGCCCCCAGCCCGGCGTGGCCGAGCGCAGATCATCGGATGCGAATGGCGGGCGATGGGCCGAGCCGCGCGGCGCCGTCCAGCAGGCCGGCCGGCCCGCCTGGAGACCGTGCTTCGATTTGTGCTTGTGCCAGGCCTAGGCTCCGTCCGGTTAGCTGGTCATGACGCGCCCTCGCGCGGCCGCCTGGCCGGCGCGGCGGCCGCACGCGCAGCAGCACCATCATGGCCAGCCGAAGGGGGCGCAGCTGTGCAGCGTGCTCCGGGCACCGTACAGGAGAATCGCCGGGGACAGAGCTCACGGCGCCGGGAGCCTCGGCTCCTCCCAGTCGACGGCGCGGCGGCGGCGCCGTCCTGCAGGCCCAAGCTCGGCGGCGCGGAATCGGGTGCGAGGGGCAAGCCAGAGGCCTCAACCCCCGCCCCTGCCTCTGCGCCGTCCGACCGCCCGCGCCGCCGCGCATGCGCAGCCGCAGTGACGCGGATCGCGGCGCGCCCAGCGACTCCAAGCGCCCCCGCGACTCCAAGCGCGCGTCCATCTTCCGGGTGCGGCGGGGGTGGCGCTCCTAGAATCCCCCAGCCCGCCCCTCTCGCAGCGGTCCTCGCGCCGTGCGCGCTCGCTCGCTGACCCACGCAGCCCCGCGCAGCGCGCGGTCTACGGCCCCGTGGCGGATTCCGGGTACGGGCCGTGTACCTCTCTCTGCTCTGGGCGGCGCGACGCCGGGCTCGCTGACCCCCGTACCCCCGCAGCACGCGCTACACTGACCGTGGCGCATTCCGGCTACGGACCGTGTACCCCTCCCTGCGCCACGACGTGCTTCGGAGGGTCAGCGGGGGCCGACCTTAGAGGGGGTAGTGGCACCGTACCCGGAAACGACCCGATGCAAGGTCAGAGCCGCCCCGCCCCCTGCCCCCTCCCCCCTCGTCCCCCTCTGTCGCCCCGCCTCTTCTGATTCGGGGAGGGGGGCGGGGGTCCGCAGGAACGGGATGGGGATGCGGCGGTCCCGCGCGCGACGGGGCGCCCCGCCGGGGGCGGCTCGCCTTAAAGGGAACCCGGCGGCCGCTCTCTAGGGCCGAGGATCGCGGTCCCTCGACCCCCCGTAGACGCGCCCAGGTTCGCCGCCCGCGCCCGCACCCCCTCGCTCGTCGACCCCGCCCGCCGGCCCCGTCGCTCCGCACCGACGCCCGCGTCTGCGCAGGCGAAAGCATGCCGGGCCGCGCGATCGAGGGCTCCGGCGGCGGGCGGAGCAGCGGCGGCGGCGGCGCGCTCCCCGGCCGTCAAAAAGGCAAAGCAGGGCGGGCGCGGCGGAGGCGGAGGCGGAGGCGGCGGTCCGACCGAGGGACCCGCCGAGGATGCCGACGGGGCGCCCGCCCCGCAGCACCAGCAGGAGCAGCAGCAGGAGCAGAAGGAACGGCAGGAGCGCGAGCACGACGGGGGCTTCGAGGGGCACCGCGGCCGCCGCGCCGCCGGAGCCCCCCGGCAAGCCCAAGCGCCCCGCGGTGCGGTCCCTCTCTCACCGCCCCGGCCAGCTCTCATCCCGCCCGCGCCGCGCAGCCCGCGGGCGGCCGGCGGCACCCCGCCGCCCTCTCGGGAAGCGCGCCAAACTCTTTGCCGACGGCGCCGGTGCGTCCCGTACCCCCCTTTCCCTTCCCCTTTTTCCCTCCCAGGGCCGCCCGCGCCGATGGGCATCCCGGGGCGCAGGTCGCGGCGCCGAGGGGGCGCCAGAGGCGCCGCGGAAGAGGCGCCGGCCGCCGGCTCGGCGGGCGAGCGCTCGGACGGCTCCGGCCACGACGGCGGCAGCGAGGGGGACGGCAGCCAGCGCGAGGTGGGGCCGGACCCCCCTCCTCCCTCCCTCCCTCGCCCGGTTCGTCCCTCTGACCGGTCTGCGCGCAGGGCCCCGGCTCGCACGACGGCGACGACGACGAAGGCAACGACGAGCGGGGCGAGGACCGCGCCCGGGGCGGGGCGGGGCCGGGGACCGGCCCTCAGCGCCGAGCTGCGCCCGCGGGCCGAGCGGCTCGAGGCGCGCGCCGCCGAGCTGGGGCCCGAGGCGGCCCACGTGCGGATGGTGGCGGAGCGGGCGGAGGTGCAGCTCGCCGCCTGCAAGGGCCGCCCGGGGCTCGAGCCCTCGATGCGGGCGGCGGCGGAGCGGGCGCGGCGGCAGCTCGACGCGGAGGAGAAGAGGGCGGCGCGGGCGCGGGCGGCCAAGGCGGCGGCCGTCGCCGCGCGGCGCCGCGTCGAGGACGCCGAGGAGGCGCTCGCCGAGGAGCACGGCCCGGAGCCGATCTTCACCCCGCCGGCCGCCGGCGCCTCGAGCGCCATCTACTGGGCCGCCCTCGCCGCCGCCCTCGCCGTCGGCGGCCCCGCCGCCAACGACCCCGACGCCCAGGACCGCGCCGCCGCCGAGGCCGCCGCCGGAGCCGCCGAAGCCTCGACCGCCGCCGCCGGCGCCCCGGCTGCGGGGCCGGCCGCGGCCGCCCCCGCCACCCCCGAGCCCCAGGAGATCCCCAAGGCGACCCGCCCGAGGACGCCTGAGCGCCCGGGGCGGCGCCGTAGATCGCCCGAGCCGGCCGAGCCTAGAGCTAGACGTCAGCCGATGCAAATTTCGCGACTGCTTCGATACCTCGCGAAAAGGGGGCGGCTGCCGCGCGGGCCCCGGGGTCCGTGGGCGAGACACGTTTGCGTGCCCCCCAAGTGAGGGGGGCGGCGCGGCCCGGGGGTAGCCGGGGCCCGAAGGGTTAACATGTGATCGCGAAAAAATAACCGCCATCGGCGCGGGGCCGGGGCCGCCATCGCGGCAGTAACCGCCATCGGCGCGGGGCCGGGGCCCCCCGCCATCGGCGCGGGGCCGGGGCCCCCCCGACCTCGCTCGGCACCAACCCGCCATTCGCAAACCGGACCGACCCCCGATGGCCTCCGCTTCCTCCGCGTCGACCGCCGCGGCCGCCGCGGCGGCCGCCGCCAAGGTCGACGCGCCGCGCGTCGCGGCTGCGGCCGACGCCGACGTCGCGCCGCCGCAGCTGCCCCTCGACGTGATGGGGATGTATCGATGATCGCCAGCGCGCGCCGCTCTGCCGCGCGCGTACCTCGCGCCGCTCTGCCGCGCGACGCACGCCATCGTGAGGGAGGGGATGGACAAGGAGTGGAGGGACCTCTGCTGCAGCTGAGAGCAGTTGAGTGTCCGGGTTCCGGAAATTAAAGCTGCCCCAATTAATGCAAGGGCACCGCCCGCGACGTCTTCTTTGCCAACGTGGAGATGCGCTGCAAGACGTGCCTC
This sequence comes from Cyanophora paradoxa, assembly GCA_004431415.1. Lineage (NCBI taxonomy): Eukaryota > Glaucocystophyceae > Cyanophorales > Cyanophoraceae > Cyanophora > Cyanophora paradoxa. The sequence goes on from QPMI01000136.1 coordinate 163,975, forward strand.
TATAACAACCTGACCAACCGCGATCGCATACGGCTGCCGCGGTCCTTCATTTTAGAGAAGATCGAGGGGCCGCGTCTCTAGCTATATAGATCTTGGACCCGCCCACCGGATGGCCCGTCTGCGCCAGGCACGCCCACTGCGATGTGGAAGCGCGCAGTGCGCTGACTCAGTGATCTCCATCTCCCCCGAGAGCGCCAAGGCGCAGGAGCAGTTCAAGCTCTAGATCTAGATCTACCCAGCAGTAGTAGAATGGGGTAGGAACTGACATGTACACTTCCCTGGCATCATTCTGACAATATTTATATTGTCAGAATGATGTCAGCCGCTGAGCCGGTCACATGATTCAGAGTCTGGTGCCGGTTCTCATCGTTCTAGTTCAGGCTCTGATTCTGACTCGTCCGGCGCTCCTTCTTCGGGCGGTGCTGACAACCTCGTCTCTTCGCGTGACATCGATTCTGTCCTCCGGAATCCTGCGGAGTTTGCCGTTCGTGGGAATGTCCCGTTGGGGACCCCTGGTGATCGACCGCCTCCTGCGCCGTCCCCTCCTGCTCTGGCCCCTGTAGTGACCCTTGGGCATGTTCCTATTCCTGCTCTCGCTGCCCCTCTCGACGCTCCTTTTCCCCCATTCCCTGCGGTCCCGATCCCTGTGCTCCTTGGCCCGCTGGCCCCGCCTCTACCTCCTCCCTCCTTACAACTTGCTGTCACGGGGCCTCTTCACTTGCCTGTTCCCCCGGCAGGTCCCTGGTCATCTTGCAGCTCCGTACCCCTTCTTACCTCTTCCCCTTGCTCCTCCACTTCCGCCCCCGCGTGGCCCTCTTTCTGACGTCCTCCTGGTTCAGCCCCCTCTTCAGCCTATCCTTCTTGCCCCCGCTTCTGCAACTGTGACGCCGGGCGGCACTATCTTTTTGCATGCCCCTCCCGCCACTACGTATATACGTCTCCGGTCTCTTTGCGTCTGCATCCACTTTCCCGGGTCCGCTTGCAGGCCCCCTCGCCTCCAGAGCTCGCCATCACTTCGGCCTCCCTCGCCTCCGCTCTCGATTCTCCATAACCTTCGAATAGCCGCCTTCTCTCTCCTCCTCCGCCCTCTCTCCCCCCCTCGAGCTCCGGGTCCTCGGCCTCTGCCCCGCGTCCGAGTGTTGGCGAGCTCGAGACTGTCCTCTTTTCGGTCTCCCCGTCATTCCGGCTCCCTGCTCCCCCTTCGGCCCCTCGGGTCCCATCTGCGGGTCCTATCCCGCTTCCTGGCGCTCGTGAGATTCGCCGCCGGCACCCTCGTCGGGCCCTTGCGCCCTCGAGCTCGTCTCTCTCTGCGCCGCCCATGACCCCCGTGTCATCTGATCCGGCGCCACCCGACCTTTCTCCTGCTTCGCTGCCCTCTCTTCGGCGCCGGCAGCGATCCCCGTCACCTGCTCGCGGCCCTTCCCCTGCCGCCGACCCTTCCTCGGCTCCCTCCTCGCCTCTTCCGTCTCGTAGGCCTCCGCCGCGTTCCCGTCGGCGGATCTCTCGATCGACCCTGGACGTCGACTCTCCGCCTGCCACTGTCTGCGGGGTACCTCCGCCGCCGTGTTCGGCGCCGGCTGTCATGATCAGTACTTTGCTCGGTAGCTCCCCCGTCGTGGCTCCTCGGGGGCCTCTTCGTCGACGTCGTTCGCTGGGTTCCGGCTCCGGGTCAGATTTCTCGCCGGGCTTACCTTCTCCTGGCTCTGCTCCTGCTGGGCCCTCAGCTCCGGGACTGGCTTCCCCGATCTCCTCCCGGACTCGTGGTCTTACCCGTCGCCGGCTTGCCGAGCCTGCGTCTCCTTCTACTTCCCTCCGGCGGTTTGCCGGGCCGGACCCTCCGGCCTTTGTTCTTGATACCGGACTGCCGCCTTTGCCTTCATCTTCTGCTTCGCTGGTTGTATCCCGCCGGCGCCGGCGTACTTCGTCTTATAGTTTAGTTCGGTCTGGTTCGGATTCTGATCGTAGTGTTGATGCTAGAGTTAGCTTCAATACTAGCTATAGTCTTTGTGCTCGACCTGTTGTTCGCCGTCGTTTGCAGTTCAACTCAGTGACTGCCCGCCTCGACCCCGGCCGGCTTTAAATTTAGTGATTCCTTTGACTGTCCTTTTGCCTGCTCTTGATCTGCCTGCTCCGCCTCCTGTGTCCTCCTCGACCTCGTGCCGTAGCTCTGCCCTTTCACATCGTTCTGCTTCGCCTCCGCCTCCACGTCGTCTTGTTGTTCCTCTTACTTGTCTGCTTCCTGTTATTTATCCTAGCTTTCTCAATTTTGTCCTCCGCTTCTTAGTGATGTAATTAATATTCCTTCCGATATTGATGGTATCTCTAGCTCTGGCTCTTCTTCGTGTCAGTCTTCCTCTGTCCCTAGATCTGGTCGATTTATCGTCTCTTCTCGATCTGTTTCGAGCTCTGTGTCTTTTCTTTTTTATTGTCGATTTTGGCTCTTTGTCTTATCTTTCTTCGTGTTCTTGTCTTAGTTATTTTGCTTTTTTGTCTTTATGCCTCCTGGGCAGCCCCCGCAGTGCTGGTGTCTAGAGACTGTGGCCGGTAATTCACCGAAAAAAAAAGCCGGTCTGACAATTTCCTGACATATAGTTACTCTGGCACTACTCGGACTAGAGTACCCGGTGACCAGAGCAGTAGTATTTAGACAGTATCCTCATTCAGATTGATACTTTAATTTTGTGACATCAACACGACATTACATCTGACAATATCCTGACACGGTTCTGACACTTATAATTAGGATAATGTCCGGATAATGTCAATTGCGCATGCAGGCAAAGTGTCAGGATAATGATGTCAGGGCTGACAATATTTATAATGTCAGAATGATGTCCGGGTATGTAGCCACGGTAGTGTCATTTCCTACCCCATTCTACTAGTGCAGAGGGCCCGGGAATATAAATCGGCACCATCCCGGAGTCCCGCACCTCGCCACCGACGAACGGGGCCTCACGACCCGCGCGGCGGTGCTGAGGGAGATTCGGCGCCGCAAGGCCCTTCCCGCGGGGCCCGGCCTCGTCTCGCTCTCGGCCGTCGTGGCCAAGTACCGCCTAGGCCTCCACCCGCGCCGCTTCGCGCGCCACCAGCCGCGCGGGGCCCTCGCCGCCGCCGCCTACAACGCGGACACGCTGGAGGAGCGCCGCTGGCTGGTCGAGGTGGTGGGGATCGCCGATCCGGAGGGGAGGGTGTCGCGCCTGAAGTATGAGGCGGAGCCTCGCCGCATCCGCAAGCGGCGCCGCGCAGAGCTCGAGCGCGAGGCCGCTAGCGCTGCCCGGACCGCTGCCGAGGGGCAGACCGCGGCCGAGGCCGCCGGGCCGAGGGCACTATAGCTAGTAAAAAGGGGGTCGCCGGAGCCTGTCTCAACCTGATTGAAATCAGGCGGAGGCAGGCTGAAAGCAGGCTGAGTCGTCAGCCTGACTGTAGCCTGATTAGGAACTCCAGCCAGCACCTAGCCGCGCCTGATTCTAATATTTTTAATATCCATCAGGCTGAGGCAGGCTGAGTCAACGGACTAGGGGCTATACTAGTATAGTCGACGTCAGGCTGAATTTAATCAGGCTGAGCGCGCCAGCACACATAGCTTATAGAAGCATCGGAACTCGCACTCTCAATATGATAAGCACTATTACTAGTACTACGTATACGGTACTGTTCTACATCTCAACATGCAGACGGAATTAAAAAGCGGCCCGGTGCTCCTTGCAGGCCGCGGCGGATCAAGGTGCTCTCATGGTATTGCGGATCCGGGCCCGTGCTCCTTGCAGGCCGCGGCGCCGGACGCCGCGCTCGGCGTGTGCCACGGTGGATGTGCTGTGCCAAGTCGCGCACGGGGAGCCGCCGCCGCCAGGCCGAGACGCTCGTCCTAGGAGATAATGTCAGAATAAGGTCAGAGTGGGCGACGGTGGCGCGGTGGGTCTCGTACCGCGACGTGCGGGACGGGGCGCCCGACGCCGCCGCGCTCCTCAGCACCGTCGAGTCGGTCCGGCGCTTCGACGGGGTCTTCCCCGTCGTGATCCTCGACGAGGGGGCCAAGGCGATCGTGACGGCCGTCCTCTCGGAGACGCTGGCGCCGGAGGCGCGCCAGATCTAGAACCAGGCCCTGGCGCGCCTGGGGCGCCTCCTGCGCGAGGCCTCCATCCTCCTCGTCTCCGACGCCGACCTCTGCCAGCACGACGTCGACTACTACCTCGCCCTGCGCCACCCGGCGCCGGCCGCGCCCGGCGCCGCCCGCGTCGTCTCCTACACCCTGCGCCCCGCCCCGCGGGGCCCCGCCGCGCGCCGCGAGGCGCTCGCGTACCCCCTGGGGATGGCGGGGACATCGTGGCGGCGCTCCTCCTCGGCGGCCGCCGCGTCGCCGTCGCCAGCTCGGACCGCCGCACCCTCTTCCGCACGATGGGCGGCCACCCTGTACGTGTACGCCGACGCGCGCGCCGAGGAGCGGGCGCGGGCGCTGGACAAGGCGCACGTGTGCCGCGAGGTCGACGTCTTCGTCTTCAACTACGCCCTCCACCAGGGCGCCGACTACACCGACCCCGAGCGCCCGTACGACGACCTCGTGCTCCTCGAGACGGGCCGCGGGGAGCGTCGTGCAGCTCTGGCAGCTTGGCGGCCGCGTCCGCTGCATCCGCAGCGACCGCATCCTCGTCTGCGCCGGCGGCGTCGGCGGCTCCGAGGGGGAGGAGGAGGAGGGGGAGGAGGACGAGGCGCCGGAGACGGACCCGGAGGCGATCCTGGCCGAGCAGGTGCGGGCCCTGGAAGAGGCCCACGGGTCGACGGGGACCCTGCGCCACCGCGCGATCCAGGTGGCGCTGCGGGCGCAGTCGCACAAGCTGGCCGTGCTGCGCGCCACGCGCGCGGACCCGCTGCTCCCCGGCTCCCCGCCGGCTCGCCGCCGGCTCCCCGGCCTCGGCGTCCTCCTGCCGGGCGGCGCGCCGCCCGAGCGGACGGAGGGGGTGAAGGAGGAGGCCAAGGCGGCGCAGGCGCGGGCCTTTGAGATCGAGGTCGTGCTGCCGCACGCCGCCGCGCCGCCCCTGCCGGAGGGCCGCCGGAACCGCGTGGGCGAGGCCCTGCGGGGCGCCGGGGCGCCACCCCGGGCTCCGTCTCCGACGCCAAGCGCCTCGGCTACGGCCTCCACGCCGTCGCGCACGCGTACCGCCTGCGCGAGGAGGAGGTCGGGCCCCCCGAGCTCCGCCTCGCCCTGCGCTCCAACGATCGGGCCGCCTTTCTCGCGCACGTGAGCACGGCGCACCGGATGCTGGGGACACGCGGCGGGCGCAACATCCTCCCCAGCGTCGCCGACGAGGCGCACTCGCGGCGGAGCGCCGCCCTCCTCCTCGGCGCCGCCGGCTGGGCGCCGCCCGTGACGCCGGCCGCCATCCTCTCGCCCTCGCGCCCCTGGACGAGGCAGCCGTGCGGCGCGTCGCCGGCGAGGCGCGCGCGGGCGGCTCCTCGCGGAGCGCCGGCGCGCCCGCTCCTGGAGGCGGACGAGCTGCTGGCGATGGAGCCGGCGGCGCGCCCCGAGGGGCGCGTGGCCGCCCTCGCCCGCGCGGCCGGCGCCCCGCCCTCTGGAAGCTCCTCCGCGCCTCGGCCGCCGCCCTGGGGGCCCGCGCGCGCGAGTTCAAGAGCTCCGGCGGGGGTCTCCAAGGCCGGGCCGGGGCCCTGGACTCGCTGGGCCTGCGGGACGATCGGGCCGAGGCGGCGGCCGCCGGCGGGGCCGACTCGTCGCCCCTCTGGGCGACGGACGCCGAGGCGGCGGCGGCCTCGGGGGCCTGCGCTGGGGCCGCGCCCAGGCCCGCGAGGCGGCCGACCTCGCCAACCTGTGCGCCCTCGCCGCCCGCTCCTGCCGCCTCGCGTGGGGGGACAGCCCGGAGCGGACGGGATCCTGGCGCTGCACCCCGAGGCGTACCTGGGCGAGCGGGCCCGCCGCCGCGGGGGCGGCGCCCCCGGCGACGAGGCCGAGGCCGCGGACGAGCTCGCCGGGGCCGTCGCGGGGCTCGCGCCGGCCGAGCTCGCCGCCATCGTGCGCGGCGGGTTCGCCGCCGACGCCCGCCTCGACGCCCTTGCCGCCCGCCTCGCGGCCGAGACGCACAAGGCGCTGGAGGCCCGGGCGCGGCGCGAGGCGGGCCGGGGCGGGCCGACCCCCGCGTCTCCCCTGGTTCCCGGTTCGTCGCATGGTTCCTGCGCCGCCTGCACGGGGCCCGCTGGGACCCGAGCCGCTGCGTCCCGTCGCCGAGCGCCTGCCGGGCCCCAACGGCGTCGAGGTGCAGCGGGCGGGGCCCAAGTCGGGGAGGGACCTGTGCGTCGGCTGGGTCGAGGAGCACAGGCGGCCGGCGCTGCACATGAAGAACGCGCGCGTCATGACGCGCGGCGAGCGCCTCCGCGGCCTCGCCGTCCCCCTCGCCCTGTTTGCCGAGATGGGGATCGGCGATCAGCCGTAGGCGCAGGTCCGTGGGTGGGTAGGGGGGAGGACCTTGCGAGCGTACCTGTGTATAGCTCTGCTGTGCGATGTCGTGTCGAGGCCTCGATTCCTGTCGAGACAGGCGCGGGGCGGGGAGAGGTAAGGGGGCGTGAGGAGGGGCGCCGGCGGGCAAGGTGGGGCAGGAGGGGGGGGGGGGGGGGGGGGGGGGAGAAGGAAGGGCATAGGGAAAAGGGGGTGGGAAGAGAGTGGGGAGGGGGGCGGGAGGCCCTAGGGGGGCGGAGAGGGGAGTGAGGAAAGGGGGAAAGGGGAAGGAGAGGTTGTCGGACCTCGAGCTCGGGCCCCTACCGCGCGCCTGGCGGGTTTTGGACAGCTTGAGGCGTACCACCCCGCTCCCGTCGTTTCTGCCGGCCGGCGTCGGGCCGGGGGGGCGGTCGAGGGGGGGAAGAGGGCGCGGGGCGGGCCCTACCGCGCGCCTGGCGGGTTCCGGCCAGCGTGAAGCGTATCCCCTCTCTTCCCGTCCGGCGCAGCTGCAGAGCCTCGTCGAAAGCGCCTCGTCGGAAAAGGCATCGGACCGGCGGAGCGAGGACACTCGAGAGGCGGCGGGGCGACCTCGCCGGAGCCCGGGCGGTCGCTCCCTGGACGGGCCGGACGGGGCCGATCGGCGAGGTCGCCCGGCGCCGCGCCTCGGCTCGCTCGGCCGGCTCGCCGGCCGCCGCCGCGCGGCGCGGGCTGATAAGCAGGGGGCGCGCGCACGGCCGCGGTCGGCGAGTCTGCGGCGGGCTTTGGGGCGCGGGCAGGGTCGTACCGAGCGCAGAAGCCCCGCGCCTCACGGCAAAATCAAGCGTGGCATCCGCTCACGCCCCGCGGGCCGCGGGATCTCCGGCGCCGGCGAGGTCGGCGCCTGCAGCGGGTCCGCCGATCAGATCTAGCTATAGATCGTACGCCGCGAAGCCCCGAATTGGGGGGGCGCACCGACAGCCTCGATTGCAACCTATGTGCGACCTGCTCCCCGTTCGAGGGCGCGCGACGGGCTGCCTGGGCGCTAGCCCGACCTGGGTGAAAGGTGCGACCCGCGCGCGGCCGCAGTGCCGTTGCTGCGACCGGATCGGAGCGGCGGCCGGGGCGACCGAGCGGCTCGGGCGGGCGGAAACCGCAACAATGCGCGCTGCGTGTTGGTCACACCCTACCGGCTGGCGGTGCCGGCGATATAGCTATATAGCTAGCGAGCCGCACGCGAGCCGCGCGGTCCCGGCGCAATCGGGCCGGCGTGACGAGCTCGAGCCAGCCTCTGCGCCCCGGGACCGCCGCAGGATTCCAGAGGCAGGCAGCCGGCGAGAAAGGTCGGGCCGCGCACGCGTACCCGCAGTCGCGATCGGCTCCGACCCCGGCCGCGGCCGGGGCCGACCAACCGGACCACTGGATCTGGGCGCAGCAGCCGCACGAGCTCGCCGGCGGCTCGAGCGAGCTCCCGAAGCGCCGTGCCGCCTGGTCTCGCTGCGCGGCGGCGCTCGATTGCGCGATTCTATATAGCTAGGCCTGCGGGCGAGCTCGAGACAGGCAAGGCGGACGACACCAAGGGGCACCTGCCGCATCGGCGACCTCCCCGAGCGTACCGTAGCTCTCCTAGCGCTCCGCAGCCGCGCCGCGACCGGACACGCTTCCTCGAGCCCTTGCAGTGCTCAGCTCCCGAGCCGCGGAGCGCCGAGGCGCCGATGGAGGTCGGATCGGGTCATCTCGCGGCTCTAGCGTCTCGCGCGTGGCGGGGCGCGCGTATTGGGCGCCCGCGCCGGTCGACCGCCCTAGGCCTGGCCCCTCGGCCTTCAGATCTGCGGCGCGGCGCGCGGCGCTCCGAGCTCCGCGAACCGCGGCCGACAGCCTATGCGCGGCGACCGTGGGCGCGAGGTGCGGCGGGCCCCGGCCTTGTTCATTCTTTCCGTGGCGGGGTGGCAGCGAGCCGAGGCCGGCCGACGGAGCGTGGCAGGAGCGTCTCGCCGTCGGCAGCCCCCCGTGGGCGAGGCCCGCCTTGGTCCGGCGTCTAGTGTTACCTCGGTGCGCCTTGCGCCTTGCGCCCACGCTTGACCTCGGTGCGGTGTAGGCGGCGTCGAGGGCGAGCTGGCCGGATCCCGCCACCCCGCGCGATACCAGCCGCTCGAGGTTCGCCCCCGGCCCGCGCGCCACGCCCCGACCTCCAAGTCGGGCGCGGGCGCGTTCAGAGGGGGGGTACGGGGCGAGCTGGCCGGATCCCGCCACCCCGCGCGATACCAGCCGCTCGAGGTTCGCCCCCGGCCCGCGCGCCCCGGCCCGTGTTCTAAATCGGGCGCGGGCGCGTTCAGAGGGGGGGTACGGGGCGAGCTGGCCGGATCCCGCCACCCCGCGCGATACCAGCCGCTCGAGGTTCGCCCCCGGCCCGCGCGCCACGCCCCGAGTTCTAAATCGGGCGCGGGCGCGTTCAGCGGGGGGGTACGGGGCGAGCTGGCCGGATCCCGCCACCTCGAGCAACCCCAGGAGGCGCGCCTTTGCCGCGGGGCGCCATCCCCCCCCCCCCTCTATCCTCCCCCCCCCCCCCCCCCCCCCCCTCCCCTCCCCTCGCCGTCGAAAATTTCGGCGCCGGCCCGGGCCGGATAAAGGGCACCGGCCCGCCGGCCCGGCCACTCCTCCGCCGTCCGCCCACGCGACCGCCGACGCTTCCGACATGAACACCGCCGCGCTCCCGCCGCCGCCGCCCCGCCGCCGCCGCGCCCGAGGCGCCCGCCATCGCGTTCCCGGCGCGACGCGCGCCGGCGGCCGACTCCCGGCGGTCCCGAAGCCGCCGGCGCCGGCGCCGCGCCGTCCCGCCCCCACGGATCTCCTGACCCTCCACTTCGAGCGCGCCTCGCCGGCGCTGCTGCCGCCGACGCCGCCGGCCCCCCGGCGTCCGCCCGCGCCCCGCCGGCGCGCCCCCGCCGCCCCGGCCCCGCCCGCCCCGCTCCGCCGCCGCGGCTCCCGCCGGCGACGTTCAAGCTGGCGCCCTCGGCCGCCGCCGCCGCCGCTGCCAAGGCTCCGCGGGCCCCGCCGCGGGCCCCCAGCGCCGGCCGGCGTCCCGGCCAAGGCCGAGGCGATCGCACTATATATATATCGATTTTGAAGTGCTTTTTCAGATTTTGAAGAGTGTATATATCTCGCACTGCGGCACGCGGTCCGCGCCCGCGGCACCGAAATCGATCATCGGATGCCGGGACGACTGCGGGGCACAATCGCCCGCGCAGCAGCTGCAGCTGCAGCCTATAGCTAGGCCTCCCGGAGCCCACTTCTCGCTCCCCGACGCCGGCCACCCACCGGCCCCTCGCCGGTCCCCGGGCCTTTGGGCCGCCCCGGGGCCTTTGGTTTCCCCTCCGGATCCTGCCGCAGTGCAGCTGGCGGCGCGTGCACGTGGCGAATTTGAATCCATCTTCTCCGGATTCGGATCCAGATTTCGAATCCCCTCCGGCGGAATCGCGTTTCTCCAGATTTCCGGCGCGCGCACCGGCCGCGGGCCGGGCCCGTCCGCGGGGCATGGCGTCTCCGCCCGCCGTGACCGGCTCCGGCGCCGGCTGCCCTCCCCTCGACGCCCGCCCCGCCAAGGTCAGCCTCCCCACGTTTATCAGCCTGTGCCGGGACCCTCTCCTCTCCTCGCGCCCCGCCTGCGCCCGCTGCAAGTCGGAGCGCATCCTGCCGCCGATCCTCCTCTCCTGCGCGGCCGCCGGCGCCCGCCTCCTGGCCAAGACCGGCGCCGCCACCGTCAGCGAGGCCCTCGACGCCCACCCGCGCCCCGCCCCGGGCCCTCGACGACCTCAAGTTCAACTCGACCGGCTTGTTCGTCTGCCTCAGCTGCGCCCTCACCCTCCTCTCCGTCGCCGCCGAGGGCGGCGCCTCGCCGCCCCTCTTCACCTGCCCCAGCTGCGGCGATCCCCACCCGGCCCCCTCCGGGCTCGTCTCCAGCTCCCGCATCGACGCCCTCTTCTCCTTTCGACGGGGACCTCTGCCTCCGCACGGGGACCTCTGCCTCCGCACGGCGCTCACGTACGCCCTCGAGCGCTTCCAGGCGGCCGCCGCCGAGGCCCGCGCCGCCAGGCAGCCCCCCCACCCCCGCCCCGGCGGCCCCGCGGCTCCGACGGCCCCGCGGCCTCTGGCTCTCTCGCCCCAACCGCAGGCGCGGGCTCGGGCGCGGGCTCGGGATCCGGATCCGGATCGGGATCGGGATCGGGGCCGTCCGCCCCGCCGGCGCCGGCGCAGCCCGCGGCGCGGCCGCGGCGGCCCCCTCTCCCCACGCCGCCAGGGCCGCCAAGGCCGCGAAGAAGCGCAAGCTCAAGGCCAAGGGCGCCGCCTCGGCGGACGAGTCCGAGGGGGCCGATCGCGAGGCCGAGGCTGGGCCCTCGTCGCCCAAGCGCGGGCGGGGCGGAAAGCACAAGACGGGCAAAGAGGCCGAGGAGCGCGCGCCCACCGACGGCGAGCGCGAGGCCGATTCGGACGATCAGGCGCCGGAGCGAAAGAATACGCTCCGCCTCCCAAGAGCCCCGGCGGCGCCGCCGGCGAGCCCGAGGCGACGCAGGTCGCGGGCCCTTCGGGCTCGAAGCCGCCTCGGCGGGCGGCGCGGAGCAAGTGGGGGGCGGGGCGCGACCGGCGCAAGGATCCCGGAGTGGGATTCGGACAAGCTCATCCGCGTCCTCTACAACTTGGCAACGCGTACACGCGCCCCAAGGAGGAAGCCTGAGGCGCCGAGGCGTTTCAAGCTCCGAGCTCTGTGGGAGCAGCCAGTAAAAGATCTATACAGCTAGAAGAACGCGTACGGCTGGCTCTCCTCGTTACTACTAAGTTATAGCTATAGCCAGCTGTCTGAATACAGATGCGAGTCCTCCTGACCACCACCTTTGGCCTTTTACACCCCAGAATCCTCGTCCTCAGGGGCCCCGGGGCGGGCAGGGAGGGGTCCGGACGTGCCATCCCCCCCGGGCCCCCCCTCCCCCCCCCCCCCTGCCGGGCGCCCGCGGCCCTGCCGGCCTTTCTCGCCGCCTCCCTCCCGCTTTTGAGAATTCGAACAGCGCGGCCTGACGGAGCAGGGGGGTGCTCTTTCTGAACCGCTCATGGTCGCCACGGCCCCACCGGCCGCGGGCCACCGTGGCACGCACTCCGAGGCTCCACTTCGCCAACCTCTTCGCCCCCAATGCCCGGCCCGGCTGCCCGCCGGGGGCCGCCCTCATGATCGGCGAAGTTGGGATCCGGAACTCTGGTTTTCAAACTCTCGCGATCGACTGCTTTGTTTATGGGGCCCGCCGGGCCGGGTATCGATATATATGTTGATGATCATGAGCGGAGGCAGGGCATTGAATCGCGTTTGGAATTTCGCAAATTAACATTGTCAACTGCACATATATACATTTCCTTGTCCTGGACTGTGCGAAAAAAGGGGAGCGCTCTATCTAGATCAGCAAAGTAAAAGAACTCCATTTACAGCAAGTCACAAACGATTCACTTCGCTTGAACCCTGTAAACAGCTGCCATATGCATAATTTTAAATTAGAATATTCTAATAAAGAACTCCATTTACAGCAAGTCACAATCGATTCACTTCGCTTGTACCCTGTAAACAGCCGCCATAATTATAAATTAGAATATTCTCATAGCCTCAAATAAGTTGGGCCGTGGGCACGTAGTCTTCGTCGCCGGGCCCATGAACGCTGACGAACTCGGGCTGTGCTACGTGCGAATCGAGGGGCGCGTCGATCGACGCCGACTCTCGTTGCGCGAGCGCGAAGGAGTCCGGCGGCTGCTGGGTAGGGGTCTCCAGCGGTGGCACGTCCAAGTCGCTGCGGACCGGAATGCCCGGCAGCTGCGAGGGCGTGGGCACGTCCGTCGCGTCGCGCGCTGGCGCCGGATTCGAAGGGCGATCGCGAGCCGCTTCCTCCTGCGACTGAGGCGACTGCGCACGCACGGTGTGGCTGGTACTGCCGCGGCTGGAGACCGCCGCGGGGCGCGGCTCCTCGCGGTCGCGTGTGAGGGCCAGATAGGTCGCCTGGCTCTGCTCAAAGCTGGCTGCTCCGGATCCTGCAGGTAGCGCTGCCGGTTGCGGCATCTCCGCAACCCTGGCGCTGCCGCGCCGGTCGTTCGCCCTGCGTTTAACGACGAGCGCTATCGCCGCAAGGGCCCCAGCGATTGCGACGCCTGCAATCACGCCGATCGTAATGCCGGCAATCTGCCCCCCCGAGAGGCCCGACCCCGAGGACCCCGACCCCGGGGCCGCAGGCGTCATGGGTTGTATGCCCGTTTTGACGGAGTTGGACGTGCACTGCGGCCTGGCGCCCGCCGGACCGGTCGGGAGCGCGATTGTGTACGACGCTCCACAGAACGAGCCTGCGAACATAATTAATTGCATTCTGAACGAGCAAGCGCATATGCAACAGATAGCGGACTGTTGCGGGAGAAACCCGAGCCGGAGCCGAGGATGTCCGAGGAGCCGCGGTAGGTGCCGGCGACGTCGACCGACGGGCCGGAGGTGATGTCGAGCTGCAGGGCGTGCCGGCGCGTGCCGTTGACGCTGCTGACGGCGTCGGCGAAGGCGGAGCGGCCGGCGAAGAGGACGCCGTTGATGTTGACGGCCGGGTCGAGCTCGCGCAGGAAGTTGTAGAGCGCCAGCGCCCAGAGGTCGTCGCGGGCGGTGGCGTCGAGCGAGTCGTAGTTCTCGGAGCGCCACGCCGCGAACGAGCCGAGCTTGTTCTCCACGCGGACCGTGAAGTTCAGGCTGGACGCGTTGGCGGGGACGGGTGGCGCCGCGCTCCGCAGCCCCGCCACGACCGCCGAGACGTAGGGCATCACGCCGGCAAAGCCGCCGCCGATCGAGCGGACGGTGCCCCCGGTGAGATTGGAACCGTTCGACAGGGCGAGCGTGAGGCCGCCGTTCAGAGAGACGTGCACGAGCGCGCGGGCGATCGCCTCGGACCCCGTCGCGTTCGGTGCGACGACGAAGCCGCCCCCGGTGGCGGGGACCGCGCGAAGTGCGCCGAACACATTAAAGTTCAGGAGGATGGCGCCCGCGTCAGAGCTCGAGCTGACAAAGGCAACCTACGCAGCCCGAGTCACAGCCGCGTCAGCCACTGAACGCGAATTTCACATGCACCAATGCCGCGAACCTGAATTTCGATGCTCTTGGCGAGATCGGCAGAGAACGATGTGCCGTTGGTGGCGTTGCGCAGGGCCCAGAACAGGGCGCGGACGAGGCGCGCGTTGCCGAAGGGGGAGGGCGACACGGGGAAGAGAGCCTGGAGCGCGCCGAGGGTGACCGCCTGCCGCGGGAACGAGAGGACGACGGGGAGGGCGCTGCCGGCGGTGTCTCGGAACCCTCCAAGCCCGGGCACGCCAGGCTGCGAAATTCGTCAGCGAGCTGCGAAACAAACTAAAGCTTCTTGCGAAATTTTGCGGTGACGCACCGAGGTGACGCGCTGGCCGTTGAGGGTCCGCGGGGCGCCGCCGGAGAGGAGCGGGTCGGCGGTGGAGAGGTCGAGCCCGCTGAGGAGCGCGTCGGCGTAGACGAAGTCGCGGAGCGCGGTCGACGACGGGCGGTTCGACCCGGGCGCCGGGTTGGCGACGCCGAAGAACCTGAGACGCGATCGCGACGTCAATGGCGGAACAAATCGTCTTCGGACAGCGACTGCGCACGAGAAAGTGATCTGGAGGCCGTCGATGGAGCCGGCAGCCGAGGAGGCGACGGCACCCGGCTCGACGGCAAGCTGCAGGGCCTGGTCGAAGGCCGCGATCTCGGAGGCCGCCGATCCAACGGCGGCCGCGCGGGCCCGGATGCGCGCAGCAAGCGCGGCGACGAGGCGGGCGGGGTCCGCCCCGGGGCCGGCGGTGAAGAGCGACGCGGCCGAGGCGTTGCCGGCGCCGGGGTACATCTCGAAGGCGACGCCGAGGGTGGCGCGGGAGGTGAGGTTGCGGGACTCGGGGCGCGCGCGGACGACGTGGGCGATGTCGTGGAACACGGCGGTTGCACTCGCCGGGACCACGTTCGCCTCGGCCGACGCGTATCGCCCGTCGACCCCGCGGACGGCAATGGCGCCGGGTGTCGTCTCCGTCCAGGCGGAGGTCGATAGGTTGAAGCGCGAGAGCGAAACTGCGCGAAAACAACCGTCGGCGCGAAATTCGCAAGAGCGCTCGAGCTCGAGACGCCGCCAGCGAGCGTACCTCGCTCAGACATGAAGTCGAACAAAGCTGACGGGGGCACGAGGCCGGCGAACGAGAGGGGCTCCGACAGGCCGGCGATCGGGAGGCTCTCGCAGCGCGCGCCGCAGCCGGCCCTGTACACGGCGAGCTGGACCACGTCGCTGGCAAAGCGCTCGGCGCCGCCGTACAGGGCGGCGGGCAAGCGCAGGGCGACAACGCTGAGGGTTCTGTCGGCTGTTGCGTTGATGCTCCCGAGGACGGAGAGCGCGAAGCTCTCGGCAAACCCGACGCGCGCGTCAAACCCGCTGAAGGCGACCGTCTGTGCAGGGTAGTTGACGGTCTGGGAGGCGCAGAGCTGGAGCGGGAGGAGCTCAGCATCCTTGCGCGACGCGGTCGGCGAAGCGAAGGCCGCGACGGGCGAGGTCCAGTTGCCGCGGGTCGCTGCGCAGGTGCCGCACTCGAGAGAGCGGCGGCCGAGCTGTGAGAGGAGCTGCCGGAGGGCGAGCGACGAGGTGAGGGTGCGGTTGACGCCGGCCTCGTTGCTGAAGAGGTTGAGCGAGCCGGCGATGAGGTTCTGGACAACGGAGTCCGTGTCCGGCGTGTACGAGTTGCAGTCACGCGCGTAGCTGGCCGTCAAGTTGGCGGCGAGGGCGAGCGCCTCGTCCACGAACGAGGCGCCGTAGTCCTCCACGAAGCCGCCGTCGAGGACGGTCGCGTACTGCCCCGCCGCCGCCCCGACGGCCGTTCTGCTGTACCCGGCGCCCTCGACGGCCCGCATCGTGTTCCGTAGCGCGTCGATCTGGATCTGGAGCAGCGCGGGGTCCGCCGCGCTCAGGCGTCGCCGCGCAGGGACGCTCGTGAAGGTCCGGAGGGCCCGGCGCAACGCCCCGCTGTCCTTGGCTTGCTGCCGGGCCGAGCTTGTCGCCGTCGTAATGCTCCCGAAGGCGCAGCCGTAGTTCTTGGCGCGGATGCACGTGTCGGTCTCCGCGTCGGTGTTCTCCTTGATGATCTTCGCGGCGTCCGAGTTCGACTTGCCGGCCGTCGGGCTGACGACCGCCACGGGGTCGAGCTCGAAGACGGTGAAGGCGCCCGTCGCGTCGCGAATGAAGGCCCGGAATCGGAGGCTCGCTGCGTGCGGAGGGTTCGAAGTCATCATCCAACGCGCGGCTCCAGCATTGATTTCGGCATCAAGCACTCAGATTCAACCACAAATCAATGCGCACTCTTGACGGGGAAAGCCCGGATCTTGGTGAGCGTGCTGTCGGGGGTGTAGCCGCGGAGGGAGGTCCGCTTCTCCTCGCCGACCTCCTCGGCCTCGAAGGCGTACTGGAGGGGCGGGCTGGCCGTGATCCAGTCCCCGCACGCGAGCCGGTACTCCTTGCTCAGCGCCGTCACCGACTTGGACGCGGCGCCCTGCGTCACGTCCCGCAGGCCGCCGTCCTCCAGAGGCTCCAGCAGCCTGCAGCTCCCCGACGCCGGCGGCTGCGGCTCTTTGCGTCAGTGCAAAGTGCATGCACGTCTGCAGATGCCAACGCTGTTGCTGCCACGCACCCGGTTGACAACCAGCGTGATCTCCGCGGAGGCAGTGCGCGTCTTCTTGTCCTTCTCCATCGTGACCGACAGGGCGAAGGTGTAGGTCTGGCCCGGGCGGAGGACGCCCTTCTTGAGGACGAGGGACGGCCCCGTGCTGCTCTCTGTGACCTCCTTGTTCTGCAGGTCGAGTGTGCTCGCGCTCTGCACCGTCCACAGGTACTGCACCCTGTACTTCGCCGCGCCGTTCTTCTTGAAGTCGTCCGCGTCGATGTCCTTGGGCGCCTCGACGGATCCGGTGAGCTTCAGCTCGCGGAACGAGTTGACCGTGCGCGACCCCTCGACCTGCTCGGTCACGATCACGGCCGCGAGACGGCGTGGCTAGGCGACGCGCGGACGATTGCGAGGGCGCCTAGGCCTTGCATATATTTAATTTTAGCAGCTGCAGTATCGATATCGCGCGCACCTCGATGGACACGGCGGGGGGCGCGTACTCCACGATGACGACGGGGACGGAGGCCGTCGCCGCGGCGCGGCCGAGGTCATCGTTGCGTGTCACCTGCACCTCGAACGAGAACCTGGTTGCGGGCCGAATTAAAAATAAGAAACAAGCTTATATGTGATATAAATGAGGCGTCTATATAACATTACTCACGGCTTCTGGGGGGACGCCTTGTCCGGCTGCAGGGTGCGAGCCGCAATCCGCAGAACGCATCCATTCCTGTCGCTCGGGAAGGATGCGCCGGCGCCCTCGACGATGAAGCCGCTCGTGTCTCTCGAGAGCGTGTGCGCCGGGGAGCTGGCCCGCACCGCCCACTTGCACGCGAGCTTTGCGTCGAAGCCGGCGGCGGCGTTGTCGGGATCGAAGGACGCCGTCGCGTCGAGGACGACGTTGGAGTCGATCTCAGCGGTGCTCGTGAGCGTCCGCACGCCGCCCGACTCTGCGAACGCCTTCGCGTCCGCGACGAGCTTCGCGGCCTTCACGGTGAGCTGCGTCGTGAAGGAGTTCTTGAGCTCCGGGTTCGACTTGACGTTGCCCTCGACCCTGATGGCGTACGGCGTGCTTCGGGGCTGAGTGGCCAGTCTCACGCGTCAGCTGCAGAAGATGCGCGGGCTGCACGTGCACGCGACTCGGGCGGGCGCACCGCGAGTGAAACCCTCCCGCCCGGCCCGATTGCGAACGACGAGGAGGTCGCCCCGGCCTGCAGCGTCTCGTCCATGTACCACCTGAACTCCATCTCCATAGCTGTGCACGCGCGTGCATCAGCGCCGCGAGCCGCCGCTGGCCGCACGGCGCCCGCGCTGCGGCAAAAAGTGCGGATCGGAGGCGCACTGGAGCTGGATGCGGAGGGGCAGGCGCTGAACGTCGCGCGGGCCGTGAGGGTCGTGTCCGCCGTCTTCGACGTCTCGAGCCGCGCACCCTCTGCAATCACGACGCTCGGAACTTCCGTGTTGGTTTTGAGGAGCTGCTATCGAATCAGCGTCCATAGTCAAGTATTAATAAAATAAAATGAGTTCGTACCGAGATCGCCTGCCGCTCGCTGGGCTTGTTCAAGAAATTGGTTCCGGTCACGGCCACCTGGTACTCTCCAGTCGCGGCCGTACCGAGGATGCGGAGTGCAGATCCTGAAATTCTGTAGAATTGGGCACCTGCTCGCAATATGGATGCCATGTCAGCCGCTAAAAGAGCTTCGAATTCGTATTCTCGCCAGATGGAAAGCGAAAGCCTGATGCAGACCGAGGGGGGCTCCGTTCAAGGTGACGGTCCACTGGAGGGTGAGCGGGCGCCCGCAGCCGCCGCCTTCGACCTTGAGGGTGTACTCCGCAGGGTCGCACCGCCCGACGGACTTGTCCCCCGTGAGCTGGATGACCGGCGTCGGCGGGTTGGCCGGCCCCTGGATGACGACGGCCGGGGCCGTGGCCGGAATCGGTGCGGAGTTACCGATCCTGCGGGCAATATATATTTACTGATTGACACGAATCGAAATGAAAGCAACAGGCCAAATGCAAGGCAGAGCGCACGCGTTGAGGATCGGGGCGCCCGTGCTCGCGATGGACACGGCGGTCAGGAGCCCTGCGAGGCCGGCGATGTTCTGGTCGTTCGCGCCGGCGATCGTCACCTCCAGGACCGTCGGGCTGACGAACGAGCAGTACGAAGCTGCGCGAGAACGAGTTGGATATCGCTTGAATACGGAGAACGCAGACTAGCAAGTTCGCGCGGCGTGCGGGTGCGCACCTGGACCGAACAAGGTGGCCGCATCCTTGAAAATAGCACTCGTGTGCACGTTCCTGGCAGAGTCCAGCGCGGCAGCCGGCGTGCTCGTGTAGCTCTGCAGACAAAACCTCAGTACGTCCGGAATGCGGAATCAAAGTGGAAGCGAGAACTTTGCAAGCAGCACTACAGCACCTGGAGCATGTCGGAGTCCTCGCTCAGCGTGAACAGCACCGTGTTGCCCTTCACACGCGTCAGGCACGGTCACGCGGCTCGCGATCGCTCGGCGTCTATTCGAGGCTCACCGCGTCGGAGAAGCGCGCGGAGACGATCTGGAGGGGCTCTTTCGGGGTGCGGGCGACATCCACGCGGGCCACAGGGGCGTCGTCGGACGCGAGGCGCAAGCCCTCGATGAACGTCGCCAGCCGCGTGTTGACGAACAGGTCCAGCGTGCCCGCCCCCGTCGCGAACAGCTTGTACGCTGAGCGATTCCGTAAGCGTTGAGCGAAGAGACTTAATGCCAGAATCACGCACAGATTGTGACAGCGCCGGTAGTGCCTGGAACGCGGGCCATCTGCGAAAGCAGTGTACATGTGCGCACGGTCAACGTTCGCTCTTTTGGCGAGCCCACAAGTACGAGCGACAGCGCAATCCGCGCACCGAAAGGTCCCGGAAGCAGCCGATGACGCCCTGGTAGCGCACGTACGAGCAGAGGGGCGCCCCTCCCGCCTCTGTCGTGAATTCCGCGAAGAACGGCAGCCTCGCCACGCCGCCCGAAAAAGCGAACTGGAACGCATTGTTCGGCTCCCTGAGAAAATAAATAAAAAGTTAGTTTACGGCAGTGCTTGCTTTGGCGATTTCGACTTCTGATCAAGGACCTACAAAGCAGGACTACATCTATAGAGTTCGATTCGTGTGCGACATGCACATGTACAGTTCCAATCTCCGAATTCGAATAGCATGAACGTCAACGTCGACCGCGACAGATTTGCAATAAAATGCATTCTTTTCCATCGCTAACGATTGATGTTAACGCTAATATTCCCTTGAACAAACGATCGGTGTTATCGCTAACATAAAATATTCCCTAGAACGAACGATTTCGATTTAGGCGAGACCTTCGCATTTTCTAATATTTATAATTAAATCTTCAACATTTAACTAGGTCAAATGTCAAGCAATCGTAATCTTAACGTCAACGGTCGGGAGCGCTTTTAAAATTGCGTGAAGTCGAATATGGCACAGGACCGGACGCACTGATTGAAGTCCACGACGTTGCCGCACGCGTCCACGCCGGTGACGCGAATCGAGCTGGCGGCCTCCGCGGCGAGCGGGCCAGCGATGCTCTCCTTGAGTGCAGAGGCGTCCTGGATGTTCGCCAGGACGTTGGGGGCCACCGCAAGGGGCACGGCAGTGCCGAACGCGCTGTTGGGGACGCCGCTGCGCGAGGCCCGGATCTGCAGCGCGCCAGTCGAGCAGGTCGAGAAGGTGATCCGGTAGACCCCGGCGGGCGTCGCGGACAGATAGGAATAGTTCCAGCTCTTTGACGTGCCAAGGCCAGTCGTCGCAATAACGGGAAGAACCGCTGATGGCCTCACGACAATCGCGGGATCGGAGGCGACCAAAGACAACGTCTGGAATTCGAAATGAGATCGGTCAGCCGCTTCGAAATTAAGCGGAATCATCGGAAACAAAAGCTTGGAATGTGCACCGAAGCGGTCCATGGCGATGGAATCGCGGACGAGCAGCCCGTGGCATCCGCACCGCTTGTGAAACCAAGCTTCAAGTTGGCCTCGCTCTCGGCGATGGTCTGGTAGGCGGACGGCTCCACGAGATTGCCGAAGGCATCGCGGACGGCCACGTACGCGGTGGCGGTCTGGCCCGCCAGCGCCCGCGCGCTGCTCACCCACTCGACGCCGGACGCGTTGTAGAACGGGTAGACCGAGTCTGACGCAGGCGCAGGCTCGCCGGGGTTGACGAAGACGGTGAAGCCCGAGCCCACGCCGGCTGCCTGGCCGTTGATGGAGACCGTCAGCTTGTAGTACCCCGCCTTGAAGGCGGTCACGGAAGCTGTGAAGGAGCCGTCGGTGTTCGATGTGACTGTTGCAGTGGCCACAGAGGGGAAAGCATTCGGGTTGATGAGCGCCTTGAACCCGTCGGGCAGCGAAAACGCGGTCTCTCTGCACCGTTGAATCAGAAAAAGTTGTGCTTTGAATACAACTCCCATGCAACCCGGTGCGCACTCGATACTAGCGGCTGTAGAGGTAGGGCCAAGGTAGGTCGGGGTGACCGCAACGGTGCTGAACCCGTCCACTTTTGCGCCTTGAGCGTCGCGGAGCTCGATGCGGAACGTGAAGGGCTTGCCTGCCGTGTATGTCTTGCAGACGTCGCTGACAACGCCCGACTTGGAAGCAGTAATTTCGCCGGCCGTAAGCGAAATAGTCGTGACCGTCGACGACGATGCGCCGACGGTGCCAGTGACAGTGACCGTTGCGCTTCCGCTTACTGAAGTCTTGCCGGTCAGCACGAACTTGTCTACCCAGGTGCCGTCAGCCCCGTACGTTCCCTTGGTTGTGACCACATCCATGGGGTCAGCCGGCGAGGCGGATACGCTCGCAGCGACCGGCGCAGTGGTCGCTGTGCCAGCGGAAGAGCGGAACGAGAAGGCGGCGGGGCAAGCCGATGCCGCGACACCGGCAGGGATGCTGCCCATGAAATTGTCGTTGCTGCCGAGACGAGATGTGGGTAAGAGAGCCAGAGCGACATGAGCGCACTGCAAACCTGTCGCGGTAGATGCCAGAGAAGGAGACGGGGAGGCCCTTGAATGCCTTGATGGTCCCAGGGATGCCCTCGAAGGAGACCTTCGTCTGGGTCGACGGGAGGGCGAAGAAGCGGATCGGCGAGTTGGAGATAGCGCCGGAGGTTGCGGTGTCTCCAGTTGCGAGGCTCAGCCGGAGCTCGTACATGCCTCGGCGAGGAGGCACTCGGAATTCCACGAGGAAAGTCCCTGGAGACGCGTTCAGCAATGGATGTCGCATCTTCGATTTGAACGATGAACGGTTATGCGAAATGAAAGCTGACCGTTCAGGAAGTTTGTGATCGTGGGGGCCGCGCTGGTGTCGAGGGCGGGCGTCACCCCGTAATAGCTGAATGAAGGGTCCGTCGGGTCGGATGCAGTCAGAGATACGAGCTGCGGTCAATTGAATTAGCAAAGAAGATCCACCATCACATTATCGTACAAGAGCTGCGCACCTGGGCAGAAAGAGTGCCCGCGTTACGCCCAGAAACAGGCAAACCATCCGAGTCAAACGCTTGGACGACAACGCTGGTGGACCAGCCAACGATCTGGTAGTTATTTGTAGGATCGCAGACGGCAGGACCGCTCGCAACGCTGCGCGACGCGATGACCGGCGCCGGGCCCTTCTTGGTGACGAACGTGCGCGTGGTGGCGACTGACGAGCCGCCTGCGTTGGCCGTCGTGGCAGTGCACTGGTATCCCGTGAGGGCTTCAAGCTTCACTGGGACGCTGACGGACGTCTGAGAGGAGAGCACAGAGACCGTGACGGGCGCAACGGCCGCCAGGGTGGAGGTTGAGACGCAGGAAACCGTCGCGCTGGTGATAGCGTCGACGCTGATCACGGAGATCACGATTGAGACTGCGCCCTCGCTTGTCCGCTCCACGTCGACAGCGGCGTCTGTCGCTGGGGTGGTGATCTTCGGAGGTGCCGGCACGGCAGCGGTGGTGAATCTCCTAGTAGCAATTGGCGAAGACTCAGATACACCAGCAACCAAAGTCGAGGCATCGCATGTGTACTCGACGCCTGGGTTCAGTGTAACCTGTAATTGATCATGAAAGTCAAAATGAATCTTGAGGAAACGAATTTCGCGAGAGCACCAGAGCGGTGATTGATGTTGGATTTTGAGCTGAAGGCCCTGTCAGGGTGACGGGGGTGAGAGCTGCAGCTGCATTGGCCGCCCTGCAAGTCAGAGTTCCGCCTGTGACTCCATCGGATGCAAGCACTCCAATTGTGAGCGAGGCCTGTCCGTCTGCGTTACGGGTAATCCCCGTCGCTCCGTCTGTCGTGGGCGAAGTAACGATGGGAGGGGCAGGTCCTTTGCGAGTCGCGAATCGCCGTATGCTGACGTCGGATGTGCCGTGGATGTTGGTGGTCTGTGCGCGGCAGTCGTACTCCGTCCCCGCAGCAAGTGCAACCTCGACCACAGCGAAATTCGACGTCAAAGACGTAGACACTGGAGGCAGGTCGGACGACCCGGAAGCAGTGGACTTGCAAGTAACGACGACGTTCTGGACGGCATCCGCTGCCGTCGTGTTGATCGTGAGAGCGACTCTTCCGGAAGAGAGACGCGGGATGTTGGCGACGCCGTCCGTGGCCGGAGTGGTGAAGACTGGAGGAGCCGGTCGAGGAATGGGTGACGGTGTGGGCGACGGACTCGGGCTTGGAGTCTGACTCGGCGACGGGCTGGGTGAAGGGCTTGGGCTCGGCGTCCGACTCGGCGACGGGCTCGGGCTCGGGCTTGGCGTTGGAAGCATCAGCGTATGTTGAAATGACGCAAGGCGTGCGCAGTTCGTACCTAGGTGTTGCTGTCGACGTAATCGCAACGCAGAAGCCAGTGCTGTTCGCCTGTGTCACGGCCATAGAGGATCAGGTGCCCATCGCAATTGCCCTCGAGCGGTAGAAATTAAAGGCGCACGGTTTTCCCTGCTCCGCAGGACACGGCACAACGACTGCCGTCAATCTGGATGTAGGAGCAAGCGCGGAAGTGTTTCGAAAAAGGTTCGACGCATTCACAGCTGCAAAGTGGGGCGCACCAAGACGCCCGCCGCCTTGCAGGTGGCCTCCGAGTCGCAAGCAGTCCCCGTCGCGATGGTGTCGCCCGCAGCACAGGCAGCGATCTCGCAAGTCTCCGTCGCGGTCTGTTAGTGATGCAGTGTGGCCCGCCACGGCCCCATTGATCAACAAGAGGCGAGCAGGCTCAGCGGCCGCCGCGAAAAGCGCATATGCAACGGCTACTCACCACGGGCACCGTCCCCGCCGTCTCGCACGTCGACACGCACTTGCCCGCCGTCGCGTCCACCTGCCGCGCAGGGGCGCCGGCCCTCCATCAGTACGCGCGCCCGCCGACGAAGCGGGTCTCGACTAGTCGCTCGTCACGAGAGCGCACGTAGAGCCCGTCCGCCGCCTTGCAGGTGGCCTCCGAGTCGCAGACGGTCCCCGTCGCGATGGTGTCGCCCGCAGCGCACACGGCGACCTCGCAAGTCTCCGTCGTGGTCTGTTAGTGATGCAGTGTGGCCCAATTGATCAGCAACAGGCGGGGAGGCGCAGCGGCCGCCAAGCAAAGCGAAAGTTCAGCGACTACGCACCACGGGCACCGTCCCCGCCGTCTCGCACGTCGACACGCACTTGCCCGCCGTCGCGTCCACCTGCCGCGCAGGGGCGCCGGCTCTCAATCAGTACACGCGCCCGATGAGGCGGGTCCGGACTAGTCGCTCTGTACGTGAGCGCACGTAGAGCCCGTCCGCCGCCTTGCAGGTGGCGTCCGAGTCGCAGACGGTCCCCGTCGCGATGGTGTCGCCCGCAGCGCAGGCAGCGATCTCGCAAGTCTCCGTCGTGGTCTGTTAGTGGGCCCGCCCAACCCTCATTGATCAAAAGGGGGTGAGGAAGTGCAGAGTGCAACACGCAACGCAAATGTTCAACGGCTACGCACCACGGGCACCGTCCCCGCCGTCTCGCACGTCGACACGCACTTCCCCGCCGTTGCGTCCACCTGCCGCGCACGGGCGCCGGCCCTCAATCAGTACACGTGTCCAACAAGGAGGCGGATCCCGACTAGTCTCTTAGCATGAGCGCACGTAGAGCCCGTCCGCCGCCTTGCAGGTGGCGTCCGAGTCGCAAGCAGTCCCCGTCGCGATGGTGTCGCCCGCAGTACAGGCAGCGATCTCGCAAGTCTCCGTCGCGGTCTGTTAGTGATGCAGTGTGGCCCGCCACGGCCGCATTGATCAACAAGAGGCGAGCAGGCTCAGCGGCCGCCGCGAAAAGCGCATATGCAACGGCTACTCACCACGGGGACCGTCCCCGCCGTCTCGCACGTCGACACGCACTTGCCCGCCGTCGCGTCCACCTGCCGCGCAGGGGCGCCGGCCCTCAATCAGTACACGCGCCCGATGAGGCGGGTCCTGACTAGTCGCTTTGTACGTGAGCGCACGTAGAGCCCGTCCGCCGCCTTGCAGGTGGCGTCCGAGTCGCAGACGGTCCCCGTCGCGATGGTGTCGCCCGCAGCGCACACGGCGACCTCGCAAGTCTCCGTCGTGGTCTGTTGGTGGGCCCGCCCAACCCTCATTGATCCAAAGGGGGTGAAGAAGTGCAGAGTGCAACACGCAACGCAAATGTTCAACGGCTACGCACCACAGGCACCGTCCCCGCCGTCTCACACGTCGACACGCACTTCCCCGCCGTTGCGTCCACCTGCCGCGCAGGGGCGCCAGCCCTCAATCAGTACACGTGTCCAACAAGGAGGCGGATCCCGACTAGTCTCTTAGCATGAGCGCACGTAAAGCCCGTCCGCCGCCTTGCAGGTGGCGTCCGAGTCGCAAGCAGTCCCCGTCGCGATGGTGTCGCCCGCAGAACAGGCAGCGATCTCGCAAGTCTCCGTCGCGGTCTGTTAGTGATGCAGTGTGGCCCGCCACGGCCCCATTGATCAACAAGAGGCGAGCAGGCTCAGCGGCCGCCGCGAAAAGCGCATATGCAACGGCTACTCACCACGGGCACCGTCCCCGCCGTCTCGCACGTCGACACGCACTTGCCCGCCGTCGCGTCCACCTGCCGCGCAGGGGCGCCGGCCCTCAATCAGTACGCGCGCCCGATGAGGCGGGTCCCGGAGTCCGGACTAGTCGCTTTGTACGTGAGCGCACGTAGAGCCCGTCCGCCGCCTTGCAGGTGGCGTCCGAGTCGCAGACGGTCCCCGTCGCGATGGTGTCGCCCGCAGCGCACACGGCGACCTCGCAAGTCTCCGTCGTGGTCTGTTGTTGGGCCCGCCCAACCCTCATTGATCAAAAGGGGGTGAAGAAGTGCAGAGTGCAACACGCAACGCAAATGTTCAACGGCTACGCACCACAGGCACCGTCCCCGCCGTCTCGCACGTCGACACGCACTTCCCCGCCGTTGCGTCCACCTGCCGCGCAGGGGCGCCAGCCCTCAATCAGTACACGTGTCCAACAAGGAGGCGGATCCCGACTAGTCTCTTAGCATGAGCGCACGTAGAGCCCGTCCGCCGCCTTGCAGGTGGCGTCCGAGTCGCAAGCAGTCCCCGTCGCGATGGTGTAGCCTGCAGAACAGGCAGCGATCTCGCAAGTCTCCGTCGCGGTCTGTTAGTGATGCAGTGTGGCCCGCCACGGCCGCATTGATCAACAAGAGGCGAGCAGGCTCAGCGGCCGCCGCGCAAAGCGCATATGCAACGGCTACTCACCACGGGCACCGTCCCCGCCGTCTCGCACGTCGACACGCACTTGCCCGCCGTCGCGTCCACCTGCCGCGCAGGGGCGCCGGCCCTCAATCAGTACACGCGCCCGATGAGGCGGGTCCTGACTAGTCGCTCTGTACGTGAGCGCACGTAGAACCCGTCCGCCGCCTTGCAGGTGGCGTCCGAGTCGCAGACGGTCCCCGTCGCGATGGTGTCGCCCGCAGCGCACACGGCAACCTCGCAAGTCTCCGTCGTGGTCTGTTGGTGGGACCCGCCGAGGCCCGATTGATCAGCAAGAGGCCGGAGGCGCAGCGGCCAACACGCAAAGCGAAAGTTCAGCGACTACGCACCACGGGCACCGTCCCCGCCGTCTCGCACGTCGACACGCACTTGCCCGCCGTTGCGTCCACCTGCCGCGCAGGGGCGCCGGCCCTCAATCAGTACACGCGCCCGCCGACGAGGCGGGTCCCGACTAGTCGCTCGTCACGAGAGCGCACATAGAGCCCGTCCACCGCCTTGCAGGTGGCCTCCGAGTTGCAGACGGTCCCCGTCGCGATGGTGTCGCCCGCAGTGCAGGCAGCGATCTCGCAAGTCTCCGTCGTGGTCTGATAGTGCAAGAAAGTGTGGCCCGCCGCGGCCCCATTGATCAGCAAGAGGCCGGAGGCGCAGGGGCCAACACGCAAAGCGAAAGTTCAGCGACTACGCACCACGGGCACCGTCCCCGCCGTCTCGCACGTCGACACGCACTTGCCCGCCGTCGCGTCCACCTGCCGCGCAGGGGCGCCGGCCCTCAATCAGTACACGCGCCCGCCGACGAGGCGGGTCCCGACTAGTCGCTCGTCACGAGAGCGCACGTAGAGCCCGTCCGCCGTCTTGCAGGTGGCATCCGAGTCGCAGACGGTCCCCGTCGCAATGGTGTCGCCCGCAGCGCACACGGCGACCTCGCAAGTTTCCGTCGTAGTCTGTTTGTGGGCCCGCCCAGCCCTCATTGATCAGAAGGGGATGAAGAAGTGCCGAGTGCAACACGCAACGCAAATGTTCAACGGCTACGCACCACGGGCACCGTCCCCGCCGTCTCGCACGTCGACACGCACTTGCCCGCCGTCGCGTCCACCTGCCGTGCAGGGGCGCCGGCCCTCAATCAGTACGCGCGCCCGCCGACGAGGCGGGTCCCGACTAGTCGCTCTGTACGTGAGCGCACGTAGAGCCCGTCCGTCGCCTTGCAGGTGGCCTCCGAGTTGCAGACGGTCCCCGTCGCGATGGTGTCGCCCGCAGCGCAGGCGGCGACCTCGCAAGTCTCTGTCGTGGTCTGATAGTGCGATGAGGTGTGGCCCGCCGCGGCCCCATTGATCAGCAACAGGCGGGGAGGCGCAGCGGCCAACACGCAAAGCGAAAGTTCAGCGACTACGCACCACGGGCACCGTCCCCGCCGTCTCGCACGTCGACACGCACTTGCCAGCCGTCGCGTCCGCCTGCCGCGCAGGGGCGCCGGCCCTCAATCAGCACACGTGCCCGCCGACGAGGCGGGTCCCGACTAGTCGCTCGTCACGAGAGCGCACGTAGAGCCCGTCCGCCGCCTTGCAGGTGGCATCCGAGTTGCAGACGGTCCCCGTCGCGATGGTGTCGCCCGCAGTGCAGGCAGCGATCTCGCAAGTCTTCGTCGTGGTCTGTTAGTGGGCCCGCCCAGCCCTCATTGATCAGAAGGGGGTGAGGAAGTGCAGATTCCAACACGCAAAGCGAATGTTCAGCGACTACGCACCACGGGCACTGTCCCGGCCGTCTTGCACGTCGACACGCACTTGCCCGCCGTCGCGTCCACCTGCCGCGCAGGGGCGCCGGCCCTCAATCAGTACGCGCGCCCGCCGACGAGGCGGATCCCGACTAGTCGCTCTGTAAGTGAGCGCACGTAGAGCCCGTCCGTCGCCTTGCAGGTGGCCTCCGAGTTGCAGACGGTCCCCGTCGCGATGGTGTCGCCCGCAGCGCAGGCGGCGACCTCGCAAGTCTCTGTCGTGGTCTGATAGTGCGATGAGGTGTGGCCCGCCGCGGCCCCATTGATCAGCAACAGGCGGGGAGGCGCAGCGGCCAACACGCAAAGCGAAAGTTCAGCGACTACGCACCACGGGCACCGTCCCCGCCGTCTCGCACGTCGACACGCACTTGCCAGCCGTCGCGTCCGCCTGCCGCGCAGGGGCGCCGGCCCTCAATCAGCACACGTGCCCTCCGACGAGGCGGGTCCCGACTAGTCGCTCGTCACGAGAGCGCACGTAGAGCCCGTCCGCCGCCTTGCAGGTGGCATCCGAGTTGCAGACGGTCCCCGTCGCGATGGTGTCGCCCGCAGTGCAGGCAGCGATCTCGCAAGTCTTCGTCGTGGTCTGTTAGTGGGCCCGCCCAGCCCTCATTGATCAGAAGGGGGTGAGGAAGTGCAGATTCCAACACGCAAAGCGAATGTTCAGCGACTACGCACCACGGGCACTGTCCCGGCCGTCTCGCACGTCGCCACGCACTTGCCCGCCGTCGCGTCCACCTGCCGCGCAGGGGCGCCGGCCCTCAATCAGTACACGCGCCCGCCACGGAGGCGGATCCCGACTAGTCGCTCTGTAAGTGAGCGCACGTAGAGCCCGTCCGCCGCCTTGCAGGTGGCCTCCAAGTTGCAGACGGTCCCCGTCGCGATGGTGTCCCCCGCAGCGCAGGCGGCGATCTCGCAAGTCTCCGTCGCGGTCTGATAGTGCGATGAGGTGTGGCCCGCCGCGGCCCCATTGATCAGCAAGAGGCGGGGAGGCGCGGCGGCCAACACGCAAAGCGAAAGTTCAGCGACTATGCACCACGGGCACCGTCCCCGCCGTCTCGCACGTCGACACGCACTTGCCCGCCGTCGCGTCCACCTGCCGCGCAGGGGCGCCGGCCCTCAATCAGCACACGTGCTCGCCGATGAGGCGGGTCCCGACAAGTCGCTCGTCACGAGAGCGCACGTAGAGCCCGTCCACCGCCTTGCAGGTGGCGTCCGAGTCGCAGACGGTCCCCATCGCGATGGTGTCGCCCGCAGCGCAGGCAGCGATCTCGCAAGTCTCCGTCGTGGTCTGTTAGTGGGCCCGCCCAGCCCTCATTGATCAGAACGGGGTGAGGAAGTGCAGATTCCAACACGCAAAGCGAATGTTCAACGACTACGCACCACGGGCACCGTCCCCGCCGTCTCGCACGTCGCCACGCACTTGCCCGCCGTCGCGTCCACCTGCCGCGCAGGGGCGCCGGCCCTCAATCAGTACACGCGCCCGCCACGGAGGCGGGTCCCGACTAGTCGCTTTGTAAGTGATCGCACGTAGAGCCCGCCCGCCGCCTTGCAGGTGGCCTCCGAGTTGCAGACGGTCCCCATCGCGATGGTGTCGCCCGCAGCGCAGGCAGCGATCTCGCAAGTTTCCGTCGTGGTCTAATAGTGCGAGAAAGTGTGGCCCGCCGCGGCCCCATTGATCAGCAAGAGGCCGGAGGCGCAGCGGCCAACACGCAAAGCAAAAGTTCAGCGACTATGCACCACGGGCACCGTCCCCGCCGTCTCGCACGTCGACACGCACTTGCCAGCCGTCGCGTCCACCTGCCGCGCAGGGGCGCCGGCCCTCAATCAGCACACGTGCTCGCCGATGAGGCGGGTCCCGACAAGTCGCTCGTCACGAGAGCGCACGTAGAGCCCGTCCACCGCCTTGCAGGTTGCGTCCGAGTCGCAGACGGTCCCCGTCGCGATGGTGTCGCCCGCAGCGCAGGCAGCGATCTCGCAAGTCTCCGTCGTGGTCTGATAGTGCAAGAAAGTGTGGCCCGCCGGGGCCCCATTGATCAGCAAGAGGCCGGAGGCGCAGCGGCCAACACGCAAAGCGAAAGTTCAGCGACTACGCACCACGGGCACCGTCCCCGCCGTCTCGCACGTCGACACGCACTTGCCCGCCGTCGCGTCCACCTGCCGCGCAGGGGCGCCGGCCCTCAATCAGTACACGCGCCCGCCATGGAGGTGGATCCCGACTAGTCGCTCTGTACGTGAGCGCACGTAGAGCCCGTCCACCGCCTTGCAGGTGGCGTCCGAGTCGCAGACGGTCCCCGTCGCGATGGTGTCGCCCGCAGCGCAGGCGGCGACCTCGCAAGTCTCTGTCGTGGTCTGATAGTGCGATGAGGTGTGGCCCGCCGCGGCCCCATTGATCAGCAACAGGCGGGGAGGCGCAGCGGCCAACACGCAAAGCGAAAGTTCAGCGACTACGCACCACGGGCACCGTCCCCGCCGTCTCGCACGTCGACACGCACTTGCCAGCCGTCGCGTCCGCCTGCCGCGCAGGGGCGCCGGCCCTCAATCAGCACACGTGCCCTCCGACGAGGCGGGTCCCGACTAGTCGCTCGTCACGAGAGCGCACGTAGAGCCCGTCCGCCGCCTTGCAGGTGGCATCCGAGTTGCAGACGGTCCCCGTCGCGATGGTGTCGCCCGCAGTGCAGGCAGCGATCTCGCAAGTCTCCGTCGTGGTCTGTTAGTGGGCCCGCCCAGCCCTCATTGATCAGAAGGGGGTAAGGAAGTGCAGATTCCAACACGCAAAGCGAATGTTCAGCGACTACGCACCACGGGCACTGTCCCGGCCGTCTCGCACGTCGCCACGCACTTGCCTGCCGTCGCGTCCACCTGCCGCGCAGGGGCGCCGGCCCTCAATCAGTACACGCGCCCGCCACGGAGGCGGATCCCGACTAGTCGCTCTGTAAGTGAGCGCACGTAGAGCCCGTCCGCCGCCTTGCAGGTGGCCTCCAAGTTGCAGACGGTCCCCGTCGCGATGGTGTCCCCCGCAGCGCAGGCGGCGATCTCGCAAGTTTCCGTCGTGGTCTAATAGTGCGATAAAGTGTGGCCCGCCGCGGCCCCATTGATCAGCAAGAGGCCGGAGGCGCAGCGGCCAACACGCAAAGCAAAAGTTCAGCGACTATGCACCACGGGCACCGTCCCCGCCGTCTCGCACGTCGACACGCACTTGCCAGCCGTCGCGTCCACCTGCCGCGCAGGGGCGCCGGCCCTCAATCAGCACACGTGCTCGCCGATGAGGCGGGTCCCGACAAGTCGCTCGTCACGAGAGCGCACGTAGAGCCCGTCCACCGCCTTGCAGGTTGCGTCCGAGTCGCAGACGGTCCCCGTCGCGATGGTGTCGCCCGCAGCACAGGCAGCGATCTCGCAAGTCTCCGTCGTGGTCTGTTAGTGGGCCCGCCCAGCCCTCATTGATCAGAAGGGGGTAAGGAAGTGCAGATTCCAACACGCAAAGCGAATGTTCAACGACTACGCACCACGGGCACCGTCCCCGCCGTCTCGCACGTCGCCACGCACTTGCCCGCCGTCGCGTCCACCTGCCGCGCAGGGGCGCCGGCCCTCAATCAGTACACGCGCCCGCCATGGAGGTGGATCCCGACTAGTCGCTCTGTACGTGAGCGCACGTAGAGCCCGTCCACCGCCTTGCAGGTGGCGTCCGAGTCGCAGACGGTCCCCGTCGCGATGGTGTCGCCCGCAGTGCAGGCCGCGACCTCGCAAGTCTCTGTCGCGGTCTGATAGTGCGATGAGGTGTGGCCCGCCGCGGCCCCATTGATCAGCAAGAGGCCGGAGGCGCAGCGGCCGCCGCACAAAGCGAGTGGTCAGCGACTACGCACCACGGGCACCGTCCCCGCCGTCTCGCACGTCGACACGCACTTGCCCGCCATCGCATCCACCTGTCCCGCAGGGGCGCCGGCCTTGAATCAGTACACGCGCCCGACGCGGCGGGTCCCGACTAGTCGCTCGTCACGAGAGCGCACGTAGAGCCCGTCCACCGCCTTGCAGGTTGCGTCCGAGTCGCAGACGGTCCCCGTCGCGATGGTGTCGCCCGCAGTGCAGGCAGCGATCTCGCAAGTCTTCGTCGTGGTCTGTTAGTGGGCCCGCCCAGCCCTCATTGATCAGAAGGGGGTGAGGAAGTGCAGATTCCAACACGCAAAGCGAATGTTCAGCGACTACGCACCACGGGCACTGTCCCGGCCGTCTCGCACGTCGACACGCACTTGCCAGCCGTCGCGTCCACCTGCCGCGCAGGGGCGCCGGCCCTCAATCAGTACACGCGCCCGCCACGGAGGCGGATCCCGACTAGTCGCTCTGTAAGTGAGCGCACGTAGAGCCCGTCCGCCGCCTTGCAGGTGGCCTCCAAGTTGCAGACGGTCCCCGTCGCGATGGTGTCCCCCGCAGCGCAGGCGGCGATCTCGCAAGTCTCCGTCGCGGTCTAATAGTGCGAGAAAGTGTGGCCCGCCGCGGCCCCATTGATCAGCAAGAGGCCGGAGGCGCAGCGGCCAACACGCAAAGCAAAAGTTCAGCGACTATGCACCACGGGCACCGTCCCCGCCGTCTCGCACGTCGACACGCACTTGCCCACCGTCGCGTCCACCTGCCGCGCAGGGGCGCCGGCCCTCAATCAGTACGCGCGCCCGCCGACGAGGCGGGTCCCGACTAGTCGCTCGTCACGAGAGCGCACGTAGAGCCCGTCCGCCGCCTTGCAGGTGGCATCCGAGTTGCAGACGGTCCCCGTCGCGATGGTGTCGCCCGCAGTGCAGGCAGCGATCTCGCAAGTCTCCGTCGTGGTCTGTTAGTGGCCCGCCCAGCCCTCATTGATCAGAAGGGGGTGAGGAAGTGCAGATTCCAACACGCAAAGCGAATGTTCAGCGACTACGCACCACGGGCACCGTCCCGCCGTCTCGCACGTCGACACGCACTTCCCCGCCGTCGTGTCCACCTGCCGCGCAGGGGCGCCGGCCCTCAATCAGTACACGCGCCCGCCACGGAGGCGGATCTCGACTAGTCGCTCTGTACGTGAGCGCACGTAGAGCCCGTCCGTCGCCTTGCAGGTGGCATCCGAGTTGCAGACGGTCCCCGTCGCGATGGTGTCGCCCGCAGTGCAGGCCGCGACCTCGCAAGTCTCTGTTGCGGTCTGATAGTGCGATGAGGTGTGGCCCGCCGCGGCCCCATTGATCAGCAAGAGGCCGGAGGCGCAGCGGCCAACACGCAAAGCGAAAGTTCAGCGACTACGCACCACGGGCACCGTCCCCGCCGTCTCGCACGTCGACACGCACTTGCCCGCCATCGCATCCACCTGCCGCGCAGGGGCGCCGGCCCTCAATCAGCACACGTGCCCGCCGCCAAGGCGGGTCACGACTAGTTGCTCGTCACGAGAGCGCACGTAGAGCCCGTCCGCCGCCTTGCAGGTGGCATCCGAGTCGCAGACGGTCCCGTCGCGATGGTGTCGCCCGCAGCGCACACGGCAACCTCGCAAGTCTCCGTCGTGGTCTGTTAGTGGGCCCGCCCAGCCCTCATTGATCAGAAGGGGTGCAGAAGTGCAGATTCCAACACGCAAAGCGAATGTTCAACGATACGCACCACGGGCACCGTCCCCGCCGTCTCGCACGTCGACACGCACTTGCCTGCCGTCGTGTCCACCTGTCCCGCAGGGCGCCGGCCTCAATCAGTACACGCGCCCGCCACGGAGGCGGATCCCGACTAGTTGCTCGTCACGAGAGCGCACGTAGAGCCCGTCCGCCGCCTTGCAGGTTGCATCCGAGTTGCAGACGTCCCCGTCGCGATGGTGTCGCCCGCAGCGCACACGGCTACCTCGCAAGTCTCCGTCGTGGTCTGTTAGTGGGCCCGCCAGCCCTCATTGATCAGAAGGGGTGAAAAGTGCAGAGTGCAACACGCAAAGCGAATGTTCAACGACTACGCACCACGGGCACGTCCCGCCGTCTCGCACGTCGACACGCACTTGCCGCCGTCGCGTCCACCTGCCGCGCAGGGCGCCGCCCTCAATCAGTACGCGCGCCGCCGACGAGGCGGGTCCGACTAGTCGCTCGTCACGAGAGCGCACGTAGAGCCCGTCCGCCGCCTTGCAGTGCATCCGAGTTGCAGACGGTCCCCGTCGCGATGGTGTTGCCCGCAGTGCAGGCAGCGATCTCGCAAGTCTCCGTCGTGGTCTGTTAGTGGGCCCACCCAGCCCTCATTGATCAGAAGGGGGTGAGGAAGTGCAGATTCCAACACGCAAAGCGAATGTTCAGCGACTACGCACCACGGGCACCGTCCCCCCCGTCTCGCACGTCGACACGCACTTGCCTGCCGTCGCGTCCACCTGTCCCGCAGGGGCGCCAGCCCTCAATCAGTACACGCGCCCGACGAGGCGGGTCCCGACTAGTCGCTCGTCGCAAGAGCGCACGTAGAGCCCGTCCGCCGCCTTGCAGGTTGCATCCGAGTCGCAGACGGTCCCCGTCGCGATGGTGTCGCCGGCACCGCACACAGCAACCTCGCAAGTCTCCGTCGTGGTCTGTTAGTGGGCCCGCCGCGGCCCCATTGATCAGAAGGGGTGAAAAAGTGCAGAGTGCAACACGCAAAGCGAATGTTCAACGACTACGCACCACGGGCACCGTCCCCGCCGTCTCGCACGTCGCCACGCACTTGCCCGCCGTCGCGTCCACCTGCCGCGCAGGGGCGCCGGCCCTCAATCAGCACACGCGCCCGCCGACGAGGCGGGTCCGACTAGTCGCTCGTCGCGAGATCGCACGTAGAGCCTGTCCGCCGCCTTGCAGGTGGCATCCGAGTCGCAGACGGTCCCCGTCGCGATGGTGTCGCCGCAGTGCAGCCGCGACCTCGCAAGTCTCCGTCGTGGTCTGTTAGTGGCCCGCCCAGCCCTCATTGATCAGAAGGGGTGAAGAATTGCAGATTCCAACACGCAAAGCGAAAGTTCAACGACCACGCACCACGGGCACCGTCCCGCCGTCTCGCACGTCGACACGCACTTGCCCGCCGTCGCGTCCACCTGCCGCGCAGGGCGCCCGCCCTCAATCAGTACGCGCGCCCGCCAAGGAGGCGGGTCCCGACTAGTCGCTCATCACGAGAGCGCACGTAGAGCCCGTCCGCCGCCTTGCAGGTGGCATCCGAGTCGCAGACGGTCCCCGTCGCGATGGTGTCGCCCGCAGCACAGGCAGCGATCTCGCAAGTCTCCGTCAGGTCTGATCGGCAATAAAGTGTGCCCGCCGGGCCCATTGATCAGCAAGAGGCCGGAGGCGCAGCGGCCAACACGCAAAGCGAAGTTCAGCGACTACGCACCACGGGCACCGTCCCGCCGTCTCGCACGTCGACACGCACTTGCCCGCGTCGCGTCCACTGCCGCGCAGGGGCGCGGCCCTCAATCAGTACACGCGCCGCCACGGAGGCGGATCTCGACTAGTCGCTCTGTACGTGAGCGCACGTAGAGCCGTCCGTCGCCTTGCAGGTGGCGTCGAGTTGCAGACGGTCCCCGTCGCGATGGTGTCGCCCGCAGCGCAGGCAGCGATCTCGCAAGTCTCCGTCGTGGTCTGATAGTGCAAGAAAGTGTGGCCGCCGGGGCCCATTGATCAGCAAGAGGCGAGGCGCAGCGGCCACACGCAAGCGAAGTTCAGCGACTACGCACCACGGGCACCGTCCCGCCGTCTCGCACGTCGACACGCACTTGCCCCGTCCGCGTCCACCTGCCGCGCAGGGGCGCGGCCCTCAATCAGTACGCGCCCGCCAAGGAGGCGGGTCCCGACTTGTCGCTCTGTAAGTGAGCGCACGTAGAGCCCGCCGCGCCTTGCAGGTGGCGTCCGAGTTGCAGGCGGTCCCCGTCGCGATGGTGTGCCCGCAGTGCAGCAGCGATCTCGCAAGTCTCCGTCGTGTCTGATAGTGAAGAAGTGTGGCCGCCGGGGCCCATTGATCAGCAAGAGGCGGAGGCGCAGCGGCCAACACGCAAAGCGAAATTCAGCAACTACGCACCACGGGCACCGTCCCGCCGTCTCGCACGTCGACACGCACTTGCCGCCGTCGCGTCCACCTGCCGCGCAGGGGCGCGGGCCCTCAATCAGTACGCGCCCGCCAAGGAGGCGGATCTCGACTAGTCGCTCTGTACGTGAGCGCACGTAGAGCCCGTCGTCGCCTTGCAGGTGGCGTCCGAGTTGCAGGCGGTCCCGTCGCGATGGTGTCGCCCGCAGGCAGGCAGCGATCTCGCAAGTCTCCGTGTGGTCTGATAGTGCAGAAAGTGTGGCCGCCGGGGCCCATTGATCAGCAGAGGCGGAGGCGCAGCGGCAACACGCAAAGCGAAAGTTCAGCGACTACGCACCACGGGCACCGTCCCGCCGTTCGCACGTCGCACGCACTTGCCCGCCGTCGCGTCCACCTGCCGCGCAGGGGCGCGGCCCTCAATCAGTACACGCGCCCCGCCAGGAGGCGGGTCCGACTAGTCGCTCGTCACGAGAGCGCACGTAGAGCCGTCCGCCGCCTTGCAGGTTGCGTCCGAGTTGCAGGCGGTCCCCGTCGCGATGGTGTCGCCCGCAGCGCAGGCAGCGATTCGCAAGTCTCCGTCGTGGTCTGATAGTGCAAGAAAGTGTGGCCCGCCGGGGCCCATTGATCAGCAGAGGCCGGAGGCGCAGCGGCCAACACGCAAAGCGAAAGTTCCAGCGACACGCACCACGGCACCGTCCCGCCGTCTCGCACGTCGAACGCACTTGCCGCCGTCGCGTCCACCTGCCGCGCAGGGCGCGGCCTCAATCAGTACACGCGCCCGCCACGGAGCGGATCTCGACTAGTCGCTCTGTACGTGAGCGCACGTAGAGCCGTCCGTCGCCTTGCAGGTGGCGTCCGAGTTGCAGACGGTCCCGTCGCGATGGTGTCGCCCGCAGCGCAGGCAGCGATCTCGCAAGTCTCCGTCGTGGTCTGATAGTGCAAGAGTGTGGCCCGCCGGGCCCATTGATCAGCAAGAGGCCGGAGGCGCAGCGGCCAACACGCAAAGCGAAAGTTTCAGCGACTACGCACCACGGGCACCGTCCCCGCCGTCTCGCACGTCGACACGCACTTGCCCGCCGTCGCGTCCACCTGCCGCGCAGGGGCGCCGGCCCTCAATCAGTACGCGCGCCGCCACGGAGGCGGGTCCCGACTTGTCGCTCTGTGTGAGCGCACGTAGAGCCCGTCGCCGCCGCTTGCAGGTGGCGTCCGAGTTGCAGACGTCCCCGTCGCGATGGTGTCGCCCGCAGCTGCAGGCAGCGATCTCGCAAGTCTCCGTCGTGGTCTGATAGTGCAGAGAAGTGTGGCCCGCCGCCCCATTGATCAGCAAGAGGCGGGGAGGCGCAGCGGCCAACACGCAAAGCGAAAGTTCAGCGACTACGCACCACGGGCACCGTCCCCGCCGTCTCGCACGTCGACACGCACTTGCCCGCCGTCGCGTCCACCTGCCGC